>JAFELO010000872.1:940246-963687 GCA_017140195.1 Eumaeus atala
AAATTGTAATATTGTATTCTTATAAAAGCAATACTTTTTAAGTTTACTGATAACTAGCTTTGCCCCGCGGTTTCATCTGTGTAAAATATATTTCTAAGGAATTCTTCATTTCGTTCGGCATAAAAACATTTTTAGATTGTAATCTGTTAATCATAATAGTAACTATAAACTTTCCCTTAATATGTGAGAATATTTTACGTTTAGGTAGCCAAATTAAAGCTTTTCAATGGAAGTTTAGGCTACCATAAAATGGATTTGATAATATGGATATTGCACTGTAAACAGTAACATATGTGAAAAATATTGACTCATTCGTCTATGTTAAATCGTCTTCTCCCTATTATTGTATGTGGAATAACGAGCTGATGACACCAACTTTCTAATATATGTGTGACACAAAATGTTATAATGCCGTTACTACACTTAATTATACACATAAAACAGCGTGGGCTATTGACGATCACGCCGGTGGAATAATCATTTCAAATTGCACTGTGCCACATTAACTCTATGCCAATTACAATCGTGTCTAATTCTTATTACCGGGCTTAGATTGTTTATTACTATCTGTGATGTGGTTTTAGTATAGCCGCTTGTTAGAATCATCGTCATTGGTTTGTATTGTTACTTGACGACTGGCCGATTCAGTTGGTAACGTGGTCCACGTGTTACGTCAGAGGTCGCGGGTTTGAATCCCGCCAAGGTCATGTATGTTTATATATGTATTTCTTAAAAAAAATCTTAAAACATATAAGATTTCTTAAATATATGAAAATGTTAAATATATTTCCGTTGTCTAGTAACTGTAACACTAGTCCTTACGTTACTTAGCACAGGGCCAGGCTAACGTGGTGTGATAAGTCCACAGATATTAGTATTATTATTATTATATTATTATACTGCATAACGATGTTTTGAGCCCTGAGTGTAGAGCACACGGATTGACATATACGGATTCTTCTTAGGCACGCTGATGAAAATTGTACTAAAGATACTCTTCTGTCTGTTTTTTCGATTGCTCTATGCTGACGAAGTGTCCAGTACAGCTTCATCGTATATTATAAGACACATGACCTAGGTGAGATTAGGCGATTATAGGGGGACAAATTCCGCTCCTTTCCCGCGGATGGGAAGGATGCATTCAGTTATTTAAGATTAGCTAAAGTAACTATTATTATCTTGGCCGAGGGAAATCTTCTGTCTGCTGTATCTAAACAACATCTCGAGTACCTGTAGGTACACCTTGTGCCCAGTCAGGTAGCTCGACGTTCTACAACATCCCATTGTTCATTTTTAATTCGGTTGAAATCAAAAAGTGTTATTGCATTCTACTGTTCCACACAAATATACAGGCTTATTATAATATTATTTTTGGGATAATTGTTCTCAATCGCCATATAAATTTTAGGTTAGCCCGCTAAGGGCAGGTTACACACTATTAGTAGCTTACCCTCAGGTACTAATTACGTATTATAATCTTCATATTAATTACTTCTAACCGGAAGCTGTGAATCGAAATTTGTTGTGTCAGTTAAGTTTCCAAAAAAGGCTGACGGGGAGTAAATAATCTGTGAAGCCGGCTATAAGGCAGCGGCCGACATTGGATATATTTTTCAGATTTGCAAAGATAAACGAGCACTAAGCTCAATTATCACGTTAACCTAATAATAACATTTCATAGTATCACCTTGAGCTTCTAGAGCTCTAATATCAAATTTAAATCCTCTCTTGCAGAAAAAAAGCTAATTGTAGACCATACAACTAAAATAAACGTTTAACATTTAGGTACATAGCAGAAAATGTTTATGGTGGGTCCTTTCCGGAAAGCGTAAGAAACAAAGTTATTAAGAGTGCAAATAAAATATATATCCATTTAATTACAGGTAAGTACATGAGAGGTGAAGGAACCGTGACAAGTATTTTATGTTAAGTTTGTGATTCATTCTTTATGTCGCATTCGGGGTCGTTCCGTTGACGGCCAGCTCATGTGCCAGGTATTTTTGTCATAAACAATATCAATTCTGTTGGGAAAAAATTCTCGTTATTTCATTAGAGATTATGAAGAATCCATTCGTTTGAACATAAAATTGGATTGTTAAGTACGAAGCCTCCTCCTTTTTTGAAGTCTGTTAAAAAGAGACTCAAAAAAAGAGGAGGTTTATAATACGGCTGTACTTTTTTTAAAGTAAAATTTCTTTATGCACGCTTGACATGACGAGAGTGTTACTGTGATTGGGCAATGCGAAGATATTTCGTAAGTACGGTAGAGGCAGGAGAGAGAGATGGGATGGGCACACATTTTTGCTTTCTCTCTTTCTCTCATAGCAGTTATATTTCGTAAAAATAAATAAGTTTTACTTCGGTCGTGTGGTTTTTATTTACGGTAACTATCAACATATTTTTGTAAATAATTATATTTACTTAGTTTCCGATGACTAACATTTTCAACCCCTTGGTTTCTTTAATATAATTTCATTGTATTTCCTGCTTTCATGTAACATCAACATCATCTGCTATCGTTAGATATAGCGAGATGTTGATGTTACATGAAGAATCTTTATTAATTATGAGATGACATCTAGAATCTTTATTAATTATGAGATTAGCTAGCAGTACATTTTGTTTCCTAATTTACACAATATTAATTAGTAATGACAAATACTTATACTCCTTATAAGATCGTTTTATTTTAATGTTAACAACGGCTATAATTTCTTCTCGTTACGACGACTGGCGGAGTAAAGAGTTAACCTACCTGATCAATACTCTAAATTTCAGTGAAATTAAAGACAATACTGAAGGGCATCTCATGTTACAAATATATATTCTATCACTTTCAATAAATGCATGCATTTTGTGTTGTATTCTGAAGCAGTTCAGTGAACCAATTCTTTATAAAATTTGGTAAATAAAAATAAGCAAACTTACCATTTTGTTTAATGTTATTATTAATCTTGTCCCTTATTTCAGTAGTAGGCGAGTTGAAAGCCAAAAACGTGCCCCTGCCACGAACGCTGTTCATATAATTCGGAAATTCATTTTCCAATTGATGAAGACCATCCTTTAATACTTTTCCAGTTTCATTGACCACAGCCAACAGATTGTCTTTTTTAATGACCTGCAGTACCTTCTCCAATAAAATAAGCTTGCCTGGATCACCCATCCAGGTGTTGAAAACTCTGTACGCATGGGGGGGTCTGTAATAGAAACATTTTTTTTAATTAAAACTGAAAAATAACGAGAAGTCCTACATTTTGCAGGAGATATCAAATAGAATTTTGAGCGGATTACCGAGCTAACGCCCGGTCAGATTATTAAAATTCTTGTCAGTTTTGGGACCGTGATTAAAGATCTCTCCGCAATATAAAATCTAGACTAGAGCGAGCGAGACTAACAGGGGCAAAGCCGCGTTACAGCACTTGATGCTGAAGACCCGAATAGAGGAGTTTATTACATCATAGATAAATTATGATATTTCGTTTGGGGTGACATCCCATACCCTGGGCAAAGTGAATTATGCCGCTCGTATTAGAATATCGCATGGAACCGCCAGTCCCACAAAATCGGACCCCACGGGCACCAAATATCTGATTTGCGCATCAGTTCCACTTGTAACAACTCTTTGTAACATTTCTCGAGTCCAAATACAGATGACAACGGCTACATACAAGACTTTTTCTTTTTCATTACCTATGTGCAAATAAGTTTTAAATAAAAATAACATGTTTAAATGTCGCAGCGCCGACTCATGGCATACTTTTATGTTTTATATTATTACGTTAAAGAGAACAATTCCTTTATGTAAAACTTGTTACACTGTAGTTAGACGTGCTCTATTTATTCCATTGCAGGGTCAAACAACAATATGAATTTAAATTCAATTAACTTAACTAAACTACCATCCAATGACTTGATCTGTTATATGTGTGAGTCACTAAAGTATGACGCCATCCTTTCTATTTAGGTCATTATGTTTTAAACATCTACGAGTCCTTGCCTTTTTTTTTTTGTTGACGCTGGGAAACGCATTTACGCGCCTTCACTGGGTGGGGGGTCCAATGGGGTGTGGGACTCGCGGCACATTATAGTACCGGATACTCACAAAAACCACCGCGAGTGTAATCGGCGCCGCGTTTGGTGAGGTGCTCTGGTACAACAAATCGTGAGAGGCACCTTGACGGCTCGTCGGCCCCCTAAGTGACCGACGCCACCTCAATAGATGGGGCTGTCCCGCACCACAGGACAACCCCACCAACTTTGGGACCGTGCAAGGGGGTGAGATTCCCATCCTCGACCTTTACCCCGTGCGCAAAAGCGCCACCCCCCTTTACTCTTTTGTTCCCTCTTTTTATAAGATTATAAGAGGGGTACAAAGAGCAGCCGCCTCCTCGGCGCAATTTCCTTCACCCAAGGTGTCTCGATTCACCTCAGGCTACTGTGCCCCACCGCCACGACAAGGCCTGAACCACGGTGGGGACTAGTCGTCGCCTGCGTTGTACCTACTATGTTAAGCCAAACTACTTTGTAATTAAACATATGAGCACTTATGTGTACTCGTCCCGCTATAGACAAGATTCAGAAAGATAGCAATGTCGTTTATTAAAATTAGAACAATTCGTACTTGTTTTACATACGAGAGCATAATGGTGTTTATTCTTTAGTGTTTCCAATTTTTTATACTACCCACTAGTGCTAATAACGGTCTAGGAAAGCAAACGCGCGTGTAATGATGTGCGGTGCGTAACAGATCACAGACCTTGTGATGTGGGTGGCGCGGTCGCCGCCTCCTACGCCTCAGGCTACACCGTTAAGGATTCAATAGCTTAATTTAATAAAAAAAATGGAAATAAAGGTTTTGCGAATGCTATTAATAAGGTTTTTTCTTATCTGGGACCACGCATCAGGAAACAGGTTGGTAACATGGGCGCAATGCACGGTCATTTTGTCAATTGATTGGACAACCTGGATTAGGAGATCTAGCTCCCTCCCTTCCCTTGTGAAAGATTGGCCAGTCGCCGAGTTAGCCTGTAAGTTGTAAAAGATCCAGGGCATTACAAGCGGCCGGTAATGCTCGCGGGGTGATAGTGGGTATTCGGTATATATTTATCAGCAAGTTCTATCTATATGCCCATCGGATCCCATAAGGGCGCTAAAAAAAATGATTACGTCATAGCTGTGTCATCACTGATATGTGTAATTTCTAGAATTTAATGCATGATTAATTTTAAATGCTTGACCGCCACCGGGAAATACGTGCAAAGGTGCATGTATGTGTATGGCTTTGTTATTATATGGACGATAGAATGAATTATAAAGGTTTATGATGGAAACGATGCTCGTTTTCCTAGTCTCCAGACAATTTTTGATTTCTTGTAAACCTCAGTTATTAATTCATAAAAGAATTAGAACATACACCCCTTCTGATCATTCACCCCAAAAATACATTCAGTACATGATGTATCTGAAATAATAATCCTCTTAATTTTGGACTGGTCCGTAATTTAGCGGTAGCTCAACGGGTTATTGAACGTGCTATGTTGGGTGTTTCTCTGTCCGACAGAATTCGTAACGAAGTCATAAGGCAGAGAACTGAAGTATCCGATATCACGCGACATATAAGCTCGCTGAAGTGGCAATGGGCTGGTCACACACTCATTAGAAAAGATGGCAGATGAGCCAGTAAGGTTCTGGATGGGAGGTCGCGTTTGGAAAAACGAAGTGTTGGTCGACTCCTGCACAGAGATCGTCTTCCCAGGTGGGTAGACAGATGGTGCAGTAGCCGGTCCGGGATGGATGCGAGTAGCAGGAGATCGGTCGTCTTGGCGTTCATTTAGACAGGACTATGTCCAGCAGTGAGTGAGGGCTGATAATGATGACATAACGTATCTATGTACACGCATCTGGTAGGTGCATTTCAATTAGTGGACTACACAAACCAAGGCTCTGGAAGGTCACAGAGGGAGTGACATATACAAAAGTTTTACATTGATGTCCGTCTATGACCCGTGGATTGCTTGGATAGGTATCTATAATGTATGCCCAATGCGAACTGATGAAGCTACTTCTAAGGGTCCATCTACAGCCGGAATTGAAAAAAACTGATCAGAATATTAATAAATGATGTTTCATGTATGCGAAGAGGGACTCAGTGGAGCTCTAAAGTCCCCAGATATTAAACACAATCTCACCAAAACAACATTAAGCCGGTCTCGAGGATGTACCGAATACCTAACCACTGAAACCTTGAGGTGGAATTCCATATTAAGTTGTACGGATCCGTCAGTAAAAGCCTGCTTGCTTACACCTCGTTCCACCTTGGTTAAGGTTGTTACAGCACATTAAGTATGCTTCGTAAGATTATGAGCCTCGCAATAACACGTTTTTAGCAGCAGCACCTAGCACACTCGGCGTGTTTAGATAAAAAATATTTTGTTAATTTTACAAAACAGGTAACGGATGAGTTATTTCTTTCGGGACAACAAAGAGACTAACGTTACGTCTTATCAACGTTATCTCTTTTTACAAAAGCAGATGTGATCGAGAAGAAAATTTGCTTGCACATTTGTCTTCTCATTTTGTTGCTTTGAAATTATTGTGTTGTTTTGTGATTGCAAATATAAAGTTTCATCTAGCTATGTACGTATAATTAATTTCAACGTGTAAAGGTTAAAGTAATAATTTTGGCAATTATCCAGGTCACCTAATTATAACGTCACTTTCTAATAGAACGGCGAATGCAACTATTAATTAGAACCTATCTAGTTCATTATATTTATTGGCTGGATTACCTAGGTACTTTCAAACACGGAAATCTCTCTCCCACTTGAGTTCCCCTTTAGTATATAATTGTGTGGTGTCGTAGTCACGCCTGATCCGTTATTGACCTTTAAAACTAGCACCTCAATGATTATGAATCAAATGAGTCAAGGCCATAGTTTTTTACCATACTACTCGGATAACTTACTGCCGTTATAAATTCACGTCATTTTTAGTTGTCAGGGTTTACAATATTTAACGTTAAATGAATAAGTACCTTTACGCCTATTATCCCCGAAGAGATAGGCAGAGGTGTGCTAGTACATCCACAACTCGTAAGTCCAGTGGATATACTAGAACACCCACGATTAGCCAAGGTATGAGGGCCCATGATGTCATAGATGGCAAGCCTATGGCCACTTCGGGCACATTCCAGTCCCGGACAATGTAATGTATGCTCAGAATAGTCCGAAAAACATTTTATATGCGTTTTATATGTATATATATATATATATATATATATATATATATATATATGTGTATATATATATAATGTATTATAAACACACCTTTACACTAGTCACTACTTGGTAGTCAGAGAGATAGTTCACCTATAAAAGAACCTAATACTGGTTAAATACAAGTCACACTCACTCACATTATAGATATATAGACACACACGCATTAAAAGATTCGGGGTTTTTTTTCTTAGTCTACACCGAAAACCATATTGTCCATAAATCATAAGAGCTGTGAGATGGTACAGCTGACAGTACCAGTGAGCAATGAAAAGGAGTAAGTCATAGAAGATACGGACATTGTTTCTTAGCAAGCATTTATTAGGTCGAGCTGTGAAAACTTAAGGAAGTATCAAATCTAAGAATTTGAATTACACGCACTTCCAATCATATAAATCTATGTTAGATGACAATACAATAACACACAGCTGGTCTGATGATGGAATTGAAAGGTGGCTGGTGGGACATTGGACCGTCTTCTAGTAACCATAAACGTGTTTTTATAAATTATTAATTATTTGTGTTTACAACTTTTATTCAATAGGTAGTTGGCACAGTCCATGAAATGAATTTGGAAATGTACGAACTAAAATAGATTCCATGTATTTGGTTCCTAGCAATTTATTTATGTAACATTGTACATTTATTGACTGATAATCTATTTTATTTACTTACAGTGTAATTTATTTATGTTAATATAAAATCGATACAACCATACGGAACTGAATAGCAGTTTTTTTTTCAGAATATTTATAAATTTTGTGGCTTACAATTTAAAGAAAAGGGAGAAAAAGATTTAATTCCTTAAGTCCTTTGTAATTGCGTGTCACCATTTCACATGTAAACGACTGAGAGACATAGGGCCTACCCTAGGGACACCTATATCAGTAAGTATGCTACAGCTATCAGTTTCTGTCAGTTAAAACTTTTATTTTATAAGTCTACATCGAAAGTCTTATACTCGTTCAATACATAGATCATAATTCCTCGTCCAAATGTTTCTTGCCCACCACATGGAATCTTTTATTCGCATTGTAGAGAACATTAAAACCTGAAGGAACTCCTTCAAAAACCACATTATTTTAAACCAACAACAAAAATTTTGAGCTCTGAGAACCTATAGCACGTTCTTATCATCGTTTCAATAAAATGCAGTTTCATTGCTGTTTTTATTAGCCCAGCGAAAAAAAAAATTTTCGCTTGGCTAATAAAAACACCCGCCGTCGCGTATCGTGTGTCGATTACCTGTGACTCATTGGACAAGGGTGAAGGAAAGCAGAATATCACCGCAACATAACAACTATCCGGATGTTTATGGGGGCGATAGTCGCTGCAATTCCTTTGAACTAAAAACAGCCTCATTCGGTCTATTTCTGGACATGTAAAGGCCGTTCTTAGGCCTCTTTCAATGAACGCTACGGTCTCCTGCTGCTCCTATACATGGCACCGACCTGAACTCATCGGCGAAGTAGTATCCGCCGGTTATCATCTTCTTGCTGAAGGTGACGACGTCGGGGGCGCTGGGCAGCTCGAAGTGCTCGTGGCACCACATCTTGCCCGTCGGCCCGCATCCAGTCTGAACTTCGTCTATTATTAATGCGATTGATTTCTAAAACAAAAAGGGATAGATTTATGTATATAAGACACACTCCTATATAGATATTATTGCATTTATTTATTATAACTTATAGTATGCAACAAAAGTCTTACGTTAGACACGTTGTGCATCTGCATAACAATTTGCAAATGTTTATAGGTGTCTATAGTCAACAAATGGACTGTTCACCTTCTCGTTGGACCCTTTTTTGTAGGGGGTCAAACGAGCAGTCACAGGAACAAGCACTAACAGGAAAAGCGTGACGATGGCCTAGACTCTATAGCCCTAATGTATATATATATGATAATGCTATATATATATATAGCATTATCGATAAATATATCTTGAACTGAAATATTTTCTCAAATCTTACCACCAGTTTAAATACTGACGCGCAGGAATACGATATGTGACACCGTGATATGACTGTCTCTACTTATATATGTCGCTTAAACGCCACATACTAAAATGGCCCTTTTTGAAAATGGCTAGCCGTAATGGAATACGGCGATTTAGACATTCCAACTGCGACAAATACACTTATATCAAGGTTTCAAAAGTGTGGCAATACCGTGAGGAGTGTCCAAAAATCCTGAAATTCCAATAAAGTATTATGGATGGCCCTGGATAGAGAACTGGTAAAGATACGTTATTGTTGCGCCATTTAGGTTAGGTTAGGTGCCTTCACCTCCCCACCATGGTTCAAGCCTTGTCGTGGCGGTGGGGCTCAGTAGCTTGGTGTGATCCGAGACACCTTTGGCGAAGGCAATAGAACTGAGGCGGTGGCGGCTCTTAATACCCATCCTATAAGAATAGAGTACTAAAGAGCAGAAGGAGGTGCCGCTCTTTGTACCCCTCTCATTAGAAGAGGGGACAAAAGAGCATAATGTGGCGGCGCTTTTGAGCACGGGACAAGGGGCGAGGATGGGAACCTCACCCCATTGCACTGTCCCAAAGTCGGCGGAGCTGTCATGTGGTGCGGGACAACCCCATCTCTGGAGTGTGTGGCGTCGGTCCCTTCGGGCGCTGACTTTCCGTCGAGATGCCCTGATGATTTGCTGTTCCGAGGCACACCTCACCAAAGGTGGCACTCGCGGTGGTTTTTGTGGGTATTCGACACTATATAATGTGCCGCAAGCCCCTCAAGCCACTGCACCCCACCCAGGGCCAGTGAAGGCGCGTAAATGAAATGCGTTTCCCCTCGTCAACAAAAAAGGTGTCCTAACCTAACCTAAATGGCGCGTAAGTCAAGCCCCGTCTTGGTAAATAATTTTAAGACAAGTGCAATTACTTGACGTGCCTATGTATCATGATTATTAACGTTCTCTTTATGAATAACAAGTATTTACCTCATCCACATATTACTTGATGTGCCTACGTATCATTATTATTAATGTTCTTTTTATGAATAACAAGTATTTACCTCATCCACATATTACTTGACGTGCATATGTATCATGATTATTAACGTTCTCTTTATGAATAACAAGTCATTACCTCATCCACAAATTACTTGACGTGCCTATGTATTATGATTATTAACGTTCTCTTTATGAATAACAAGTCTTTACCTCATCCACATATTCGTCGAATCTTGATCATTTGGTCAGACAAGTACGTATACATAATCTCCTGGATGTATATGTTATGTAACGACTATAAATTAAAAGTACTTCGGTTGTGTATAAAGTCAATCTAGCACGCATGGTGAATAGCAGAAAGAATTGAATGGCTTCTAGAAATGAAAGGTACGGCCGTGTTTTATTTATGTCTTCTCGACCAGGAGGGGCCTTATGTTAAAATTTATAAATCGCACCTGGAAGCATCATCCTACCTGCATATCCTATACTATATACATGCTTATTAATATTTCATATAAAGTACTCAACGGGTTTGGATATGGTTTTAATTATAATATTTTTACATAGAATAGGAATCCGAGCAATCGGCGCCTTTTTACGACTACCGACGCCCACAAACATCCACATAATTACTATACCGATGCCTTGTCCATCTGCCCCCCCCCCCCTACAATGGGACACCGGCTACTCACAAACCGCACGAAACGCGACACTGGAGGTGTCACTTTACGGCGGTATTATGTGAGCGAGAGGTACCCACCTGTTCGTGCCGGCCCAATTCCGTTGCATAGGAGTACGTAGTGACATGCATGGCACTACCACCGCCTATGCAGCATGGCACTACCTTTTCCTATATAATAATTAATTTTTAAACACTATGCTGGCATTAAGGAGTCTGTTTTGGTTAGGCCTTGGTTTTTTAAATACCGCAATGAAAGCGAAGTGGTGACATGCCGATTGAGACTGGATGCGCATGCACACCTGTTTCCTTGGTTAAGATAAGAGTAAGAGACTTCGCGATATGTGAATGCGGCTTGGTTGAGGTCACCATAGAGCATATACTTTTTGCATGGCCTAAATTGCTGTTATCGTTGTATGATATTCTTCCCTCTGAGATTCCCCGTCCCGTCAATTATTAATGTATGTTTTCCTCATTTGTCAACACTCTTTGCAATCTTGTCGAGATTAATAATTTTATATTATAATGTCATGTGACTATGTGTTTATATAATCTCTTATTAATATAATAAATGTGTATGTATGTATATATGTAATGTAATTTGTAATTTAGCCAGTTTATTTTTTCTCCCAGGATATACTTTCCGGATTTTCCTTATCGATATTCCTTATTGGAACGTAGCTTGTACAGATGTGATGAAGAGGAAAAGAGGGTACACATCTTCATCCATCTTCACACCATTTCACGACCCTTGCATACTTGCCTTCTCTTCTCCACTTTCACAACTCTAGGAGTAAAGGTGGGCACGTACCATTATGTCTTCTGGTTCTACGGACGCTAGGGTCGGATCTAATTAAGGGGTTTCAGGCTTAATCCCACGGCCTTGTAGATGTAGGGTATTGACAAAATGGTAATTACCTAAGTAGTTAAATATAATTGATGGGCATTTCACAACCCAATTTCGCTGACGGCTACGCAGCCAATACCTTGCCATGACACTTTCAAACAGAACAGAATCCTAAGCAACAGATAGAAAAACACATAAAACACAAACCTCTTTACATAACTTCTGAAGTTTCTGGAAAAATTCCGGCGACGCTTCGTGGTCTCCGCCCTCAGACTGGATGGGCTCGACTACTATCCCCGCTACGGGACTCCTCTTCTCGTACTGTTCGATGATATCGGCAACTTGTTCGAGGCACCTAGAACACATTTGGCAAATTATAACCTCACAATTATGAATTAAACTATACGCGCTTGCATGTTCAAATTACTTTAATTTTAAAATATTAAATAATTTTCTCACACTATTAGTCATCATTAAGTCAGCTTCTGTTAGTCTATTAATTTTTTTAGAATCTCTTAATGATTACCGACGACAATAGATGTCCCCATAATAGATATTCAGATGTGTTGCACTTATTTTCCTTTCCCCTCCATTGGGCTACCGGCTATTCACAAACTGGACAAAACGTCACTTTACGGCAGTGTTATGATAGGTAACCCCTCCTCCCCTCCAGGTCTTGTCGGCTTAATTAATAGGGTGCCATGATATTGTAGCTAAGGACGCAGAGTCAAAATACTAAAGCTTGAATGCGCACAATGCCGGCAGCTTATAAAGAAAAAATTAAGAACTAGGAGTCATTAATTTTTATTAGTTCGCCAATTCGTTTTTGTTACCATCTGTAGAACTAAAGACTAAAGATTTTAGAGTGCTTTAAGCTGTATTCATATCATAGTCTAAATAATGTAACCCCTTTAGCTTTTTAATAGCAACCGGGCTAGAGCGAGCGAGGTATGTCGTAAAGATATCAATTAATAATAGATACTTATTTATTTTTACATGATAGTACGGTGAGCTATACCTACCCCCTCACACAAACTTTCAAGATGTGCGTCCAGTCTCGTACTAGGAAGCTACAAGGTTTAATGTACGGAACGTAGTGCCATCTACTATCTATATTATTTAGCTTCCCTCTGAATTTTTAATGAACCCACACAATATGTCGCCATTGCATAAATTGGGACAATAGCAAAATCACAATTTTTGTAATCATATTATGAAAATCATGTAATTCACGATTCTGATATTTAAACAACTTAGTTTGTCGATGATTTTGTTCGACTGCGCAACGCAAAAGACGATTATGAAGACATTCTTAATACTTGGCTCTGGCAAAATTTTGCGACGAAATGCAACATATGAGGCAGAAAAAGAAGAAGACAAAAAGACTTTCGACATCATGTAAGTGCCTAACGTATTTATTCGAATTGTCGATTTTTCTTCATGTGTTTTTCGGATTCTAGATTTTTTTGTGGTGATAATTGGCTATTTTTTACAGACTCTGACATATCTTCTAACCATTTTGGATCCAGTCATATCTACGGACACCGATATATCTTCTTCGCATTTTTTACTGGCTTACCTTTGGACAATCGACGGATTTCCCCGCATTGTGAACACAAGCATAGCGAAATTACCATTAAATCCTATGCTAATACGTACTGACTGCTATTTCGGGTGTAAAGGAGGTAATTAATATATGTTTTACAAATTGTCATATTAGAAAGTAAAGGACTATTGATTTTTGCATCTAAATTAAATTAATTGATTTAAATTATATAAACGAGTGGCCATTCTGTAATAATGGTTATGTAACATTATAAGACGTAGTCTATTTACTGTAAATGTTAATAAATTATTCACAATTAATGTGTTGGTGCGTTCTATTTTTCCCCGCGTCTGCTTGTTTATTGAATGCTTTATTTATGTAGTACATATATACTCTTTTCATCCATATTTATATATTATTTAATATACCTATATAGAAACTAACGCCATCTCTTGTCTAAGGCGTTTAGCAACAGGATGATTTAGAGCATAGTGGCGCATCTAATCCAGTATATGAGTATTATCTATGTGTGCGTCGAAGCACTACCACTCTGTCAACTAACAATCCTGTAACAGGGAACAGGGGAAGCTATTTGTTTTGAATATATATTTGAATATGTATTTGTATAGATATTTTGGGGGACAAATGGGGAACAACTGACTCATCTGCAATATGCCGACGACATTATCATCTTCGCTGGAAACGTTGAAGATCGGAAAGTATCCCGAAAGCACCCCACCCTAGTTATATGCGGCGTTTTATCTAGATGTCTTGTCCGTTCGCACCTAGACTTAGTCTGTCCCAAGGAGACGTAATCAGATACCCTTTCGATTCGCTGGCCATGCACTAGAATATGATCAGTGTCGTCATTGTAACATATTATTTATGTTTTAGTGGCGTCCATCTTTAAGCCTACACGGAGTGAAACATCGTACAATTCCTGTATCATGATCTACAGCTCTTCAACGTTTCCAGCGAAGATTATAATGTCGTCGGCATATCGCAGTTGAGTCAGTTGTTCCCCATTTGTCCCCCACAATATTCATTCAAACACATATTCAAAACAAATAGTTTCTCCGGTTCCTGTAACAGGTTACAGGATTGCTGTTACTTTACGGAAGTTTCATGTGAGCGGGAGGTATCTCCCCTCCTCCCGTCATGTCAGCCCCATTCGGCTGCAATGCAGTATAACACTACGTCTTACTAAACTTACGTTCACGACGCCTATGATACAAATATCTGGTGAGAGCAACTTGCATGGAAGTCTGTTGCCAGCTAACATACTGCATGTATTTACTAGTATACATGTGTGATCTCTTCTCTCAGACTTATGTAATTCCCTTTCATTCTTCTCTGAAGGAAGGCAATGCGTTTTTCATGAAAACTATTTCCTTTTACTACCAATTAAAGACCACGGCAATTGTTGACATTCAAGGCAAGGCGTTTCTCTCAATAAAAGCAGAGATAATTGATATTCATCAAAGCTACAAACAAAACAATCATTGCATTGATTTAGCATTCGTTTCAAATAATACATGATTGAAACATGTAGCAAGTACATCTGTATTGGCGTCATTGCATACGTTGTCATTGATATCAATTGTAATTGAATGGAGGGTCACGAAGGAAACGCAGATTTAACACGAGGACTGTCAATTGAGATATCTCGTGTATAGCAACGGTTGACTAAAAATATACACGTCACTTGTAACATACTGATAAGAGTTAAAATATTGTATACCTTATCTCAATTCGGACTTATTTTTTACTCCTTATCTTTTGCTTACACCTGGTTAAACATTTGACGGTTAGGTCAAGATCGAACTACGTGTAAATTACAATAAGTTATCATTTAGGTATCGTACAACCTGTTAACACCTTAAAGGTCACATCGTAGACAATAACAGGAAAAATACAACTCAATTTCTCATACAGCGGACATTAAATATGGTTTCTGAGGTAGCAAACTCCATAAACACGACACACACACCCACAGGCCACAAATAACTAGCCATCTTTAGAAAGACACGACGTAATACCCACCACTTGCAGTACAAAAATTTCACAACCGTGAACCTGAACTTCTGCGCTAGTGGAAGAGACACAGCTTGGGTTTAGTGGGTGGAAGAAGTTTCTCCTAATCGACTTTCGAGGGCCAAATACCTCTCGTTACAGGTTCACCCACGTGGACACGCTGTAATGATCCCCATAAGATATAACTTGTGAAACTCGGGATTAGCATAAAACAAAAATAAATAAATATTTAATGCTCAATAAAAAATTATCAGCAATGATTGACATCTCATATCATAGGACGGGTTTTACCTTGACTTGTGAAGTATCAGATACGTCTACATTTTTTTATCAATAAGAAAAAAAAATGTGTAAATAGAAAATCATTCACCTCCGATCCTCTTGTTGATTCTCACGTGCAAATTGATCCAAGGGATACTTGTATCTTGGGAATGGAGCGACAGGCCAATCAAAAGAAGGACAGTCTAACTTATGAATCGGCTTTGATCTTGTGGTTGTTAGCGCGCCAAATGTGCGTCCATGGAAGCCTCCCTAAAACAAGTCATAACATCACATAAACACTTTAAAGAGCGGTCAGCTTTGTTCATTTCTATGTGAAATATCTTATCAAACGAATATTGATTTATCTAAAATCTACATTTAATATTACAATAGCGTAATGTTCATTTGATTTTCTATTATTTCAAGTGCATAGGTACATCAAATTGGATTTGTTGAACATAGTCAATAGTACATATCAAAGCATATTGTAGAGAAGACAAGTGAGAGTAAGTTAATTAATTTTCTTTATTATTAAGACCAATTAGTTACAAAACGTATTTCAAAATACAGACCTAACCCTAGTTAGGCAAAATATAATGAAATGAAATGAGGCTGTATGTAATTTCCGATACGTAAACGACATAAGCGCGGTAATGCGTTACGCACTGTGTTAAGCTCGCCGGTTACTGTTCCACACAGATTTACTCCGCATATTTTTTCTATACAGTGCGCCTTAGATTCTTTCCTAAGGAGTAAACTTCAGTAAAGAATGACTTCTATAGCAAGACCCACAACTTTACGCCGTTCTCTGCCTACCACATTAGGGAAATGGCGTGAAGGTGTGTGTTGTTATATCACAGCGACACATACCTCAAATGATAAGATGGAAAGATTAGGAGAGCCCGGCTCTGCGTTAACCATACAGGATGCCATCTCCTCGTTTGTGAAGTCAATCTTTCCTCCCCGTTGTTTCGTCCGGTACCACATAAAGACAGCTTTGTACGCATTTTCATTTGAGCAGGATCCACACATCATCGTGGCAATGTTGTTTAGCCCACGCGGGGCTACTGGCATCAGTACACTTTTTAATTTTCCAGGCCAATCTGCTCCCGGAAACACACCTAGTGCTGGCCGATTGACTAGTGCACGCTTAAATGTGAATCGCGAGCATTATATTAAAATAAAATACTAACATATAATTTATGCCTGGCCTTAAAAGTTAAAAGTATAAAATATGAAATAGTTGCTTACGTTTTTCATTTATCTGTGTGATTCATTACAATACTCCTGGTCGTTTGCCCCCTAATAGGTAATATAAAAAAGGCACATACATTTTTTACTGAACTTTAACATACCAAATTGTGCTCATCTTCGAAAGCCGACAACAGTGTGTGGTGGTTATATCCAATAGGCACAGAGGATATCTGTGTAAAAGAATCCAAAAACGTATTACCGTCCGCATCAACGAAGTAATTACCGATGCTCTTGTCGTAGTCCGCAAATAATTGCACAGAGTCTGCTTGCTGAAATTATCCAAAATTAACTAAATAAATCTGATCTGTAACCAGGGTGTACCGTGGTTTTGGCCCTGTCGTGGGGGTAGAGAACAAGAGTCTAATGTGTCACCCAGCATCTAAGAGCAGAGCCAATTAACCATTAGCTTCTCTTTGTTCCGATTGTATAAGAGGGGTACGAGCAGGGTGTAAGGGGCGAGGATGGAAACCTTTCTCCATTACACTGTTCCCACGTTGGATTGTTTTGTATCTGTCATGCAGCACAACTCCTTACACCACTGAAGGTGGCACTATCTCTTGGGGGACTAGACATCAAGGTACCAAGTTGCTTCACTATCCAGGGCGGATCAGACGCCGCAGTTGACACTGGGGTGCTTTTGGCGGCTATTTATCCCATAATAATATAGTGTGAGTCTCACACACATGGGATGGAATCCCATGTGTGTGAGACTCACACTATATACCAGGACTGGTTTGCTAACCACGCTCCTGCATAAATGAGTTTCCCTACGTTACAATAAAAAGTTACCCGTGTACGTGGATAGATAAACCAAAACCGGCGAAGAGGAAACTAGCACTTCGATTTTGATTTGAATAACAATTTACGTTTAGATTTTTATACACACACATACAAGCACACACACACACTCAGCTACACGCCAGCTCTCTAATGGGATATACAAAAAGAACGGAAAGCACCACGATCCTTACATACCTACCTTGCCACCTCCACATTCAATACTCTCTTCATGCACACACGCCGGTTGCGAAGACTCTTGGCACCACCTTAGAACAATACCCGATCAACCTGAACGTGATATGTTAGTCTTGGTCTTCCTCGGTATCTATGTCCTTCCACATTCGCATTGTATATCTGCTTTGTCAACCTTTCACCTGCCAGTCTTTCTACATGCCCGAACCAACAGAGTATACCCTTCCTTATTTTTACATTGACACATTTTTTCATACCTAAGCTCTTCATTATTGTGAACACTGTCTGCGAGGGTTACGTGACATATTTGTCGCAACGACCTCATCTCGACCGTGTTTATTCTACTTCTAAGTTTTTATCGTATTCTTTAATCAATTTTTTTTATAATTCATTCATTTTAGCCAACAATTTTTTTTAAATCACTCATGTTCATAAAATAGTGTGTACTGTATGATTCAAATTTTGAAGGTATGCTTCAAAATTTGAAACATACAGTACACAATATTTGATAAAATTAATGTCATATACTGACGGACATTCGGACATAACAAAATTATAAAGGTTCCATTTTTGGCTATTTGGCTACGGACAATGGACTCAACCAAAAAAGACGCAACCAGATGAGGCGCTCCTTAATATAGAGAACGTGCCTACATACAGAAGGAAACGTTTATCATCATCAGCATCCGGACTACGTTCATTGCTGGACATACATATTTTATATACTCATTTTTAGTAACAATTTAATATTCACATACCTGCAACGCAGACAGCTGTTTCAAAAGCTCCTTAGATTTGGGTCCCGGGACCGCAGTTTTGATGTCTGGTTTTGCAGGCTCTTTTTGTATAGCAGTTGATAAATTTCGTGAAGCTATTAAAAATGAAGAAGTATTTCAATAACGTACGAGGCAAAGCAATGAGTGTCGAGCAAGGTCTTCGAAATGTTAATTCGTAGGTATGTAGGTAATGTTACGATTATTTTGCAATACGTTCCTGAGACTAAATAATACTATTGGTAGCCTCATTAAACATCTGTTCGGACTTTGATTTTTATATTGTCTACTCAAAAATAGGCGAAGTTTTCGAATGATAAAACTGTTTTAAATTTGAAAAAAATGGAGGTTATTGTTTCGATTTAGAGGGTAAACTAAACAATTTTCATTTCATAGAACAGACATGTTTCACCGTTTATTGATTGGAGGACTAGTTTATATATTTATTAGACTTTATATTTGATTGGGGGAATAGTAAAAGGCGTCCATGCCCAAACTTCCAGGCCAAGACCATCAAGTGTCGACTCATTTACCACCCATTAGGGTGAATGACTCTTTCGTGATTGTAAATTTGACCTAGGCGCTTGCAGAATACATTGATTAATACTTATATACAAGATCCTTTGTGCTGCAATCGGTTTTGATGGTTGTGATGTAAATGAAAAGGCCGCCAACTTTTTCAACGGCCTCATGTGTCTCTGTCTCCGCGTTAAGTGTAAAGTTCCAGGCACTCAGGTAAATTTATCACAGAACTTATATTGTAATTCTCACTCTCACGTAGATATCATTGTATCGCTATGGTACCGACGCTCTCGCTTGTATATTCTACATAGTGCATTATTACTACGCGCCCTTTACTTTACTGACGGAAGACCTTTTTTCTCGGGGGGACCTACTACTGGTAGGCGGTGCTTGTCCAGCCTTAATATTTCGACTGACTACAGGTTTAGGGAGACGATAGGGAGACAGACCCCCCCCCTCTTTTCCCGCAGATTTCCATCGTGAGATGTACCGGGTTGATTGTGAGCGTACCCTATAGTAACTATTTTTGAAACCGAAAAGGTGAAAGCGATCCCCCTCCCCACACTAGTGGGACGGCGCGCGCACGATGCCGTTTAAGTTGCGGTGTCGTGGATAAGGGTAATTGAGACGAAGACCTACTGGTCGTGTATGAAGGAAAAAGAAAACATTTGCATACGATGTCATTTCCGCTTGGCAGTCACGAACAAGACATGGATGCTACAGAGGTCCCCTGCACAGTGTGGCGTTGTTATCGTTATTCTTTCTTGAGATCATAAAGTTGAGACCCGTGACTGTGGGAATGTGACGTGTACAAAGACGAGAGACAAGTGTTTTTCGACGGACACGATCGATCTTGTTTACAATACAATACGCGTTTCACACCATTGCCATTTTCAGGATTTCTACGCAACGGAGCAAAAATTTTGTCAAATGGGGACATCTACACAAATTTGGTACTTGAAAAATAAGGATGCCGACGAAGACTAAATGTTGCTGCGATCTCAGAACTCAGGTCCCAAAAAGCCAGAGTGCGCATAAACAAGAGGGGTCTTAAATAGTTTGTAGGCAAAAAAGCATGTTGGGAAACACAGCAAGTGATCTAAATCGTTGTCAATTCACTCATTAAATTTCAAACCTTTTCAACATATCTTTTTTCTCGTCTTTGTACAAGTCACATTCCCACAGTGGACACATGAGGCCGTCAGAAAAAGCTGGCGGCCTGTTCATCTACATCACAACCATCAAAAGAAATGCTGCAATGGCAGCACAAAGGATCTTTCATATAGGTAATAATCTATGTATTCTGCAAGCACCTAGGATACATTTACAATCAGGAAAGAATCATTAAAACTAACAGGTGATCTATGTTATATAATTTAAAAATTCTCATGTCACAATGTTAGCTGCTAAGGCAGCTGTTCCCAAACGGCTTTACCTATTTTTACGAAATTTTATATCCACATTCAGTAGGTCCGAGAGTTGACTACTATCTATGTTTAATACCTTAAATTCAGGTCAGGTAGTAAAATATATTCTTCTATTGTGATGACTAGAAATTTGTTAACATGTGTGTCATCTCGATTGTAAATATTAGTACATAATACTAGTGTCAGAAAGCTGAAGCAATAATGCATTGATAAGTTTCAAATGAAATTTAAATAGCAACTGAAAATAATGCAACACAATGTTCTATTGAAGTAAAAAAATCTATAATAACAAATGTAAGTTATTCTTTTTCTACTTCAATAGATGCCCATGCCGTTATATTATACTTTTTTATTTGGTTTTGAGTTACAATTAACAGAATTCATAGTTAATAACTATTAATTAAATTATTTTTAATTAATAAATTCTATTCATTTAGGAATTCATTATCAGCTGATGGATGACATCCACTGCTTAACATAGGCCTCTCCCATAGAGCGCCATGGGTCACGGTCATGACCCAATTGCATCCAGCATCTTCCCATCACTTAGGAATTGATGCATTGTAAAAAAAGCTGTCTGTTATGTATAAATATGTTATACAGAAGTCAAAGTAATGTTCTTTATTTACTGTAATCTGTTAATGACAGATCTGTGGCACCTCAGTATAGGTGACTGTTTAGTAGGTATTTTGTTCAGCCACAGGACCCACAGACACATCAGATCCCACCCAAGGCCAGTTGTAGTTCATTTCCCCACAAAAAGAAGTAATAAATGTTTATTTCTTCAATTATTACTATATTTTCTTTTATTTACAATTATTAAGTATTTTATGCCATAATATTCAGATTCTGAAATATTGAATTAAAAGTTATATAAAAAAAATAGTGGAAATAGTAAATTTTCTTTATTTATTCAAGTGCTGGGACTAGTCCTATATTACCATCTGGCATCTATATGACCAAAATATATTTAACTAAACCATAAAAACTCCAACTTATCTAATTAGCAAAGCCAAAGTCTGCAAATTCACTCATACAAACGCTAATCCGATTCCTTAGCTTCTATTATTTAAACGCAACCATACTATAGTCTAGTAATAGCTAATTACAACAATGGATATGATGATAAAACGGATATAGTATCAAGTAGTATCTTATATAGTACAAAAACGATGAATAGTATTAAATACATCTTGAATAGAAGTACCTACGGAAGAGTGTGAACTTAAAAGTATAAATATTATGTAGCTACACAATTTTTATTTCTAGGAAAGTATTCTGAAAAATACTTACAGGAAAGAGCTGGCAATTTGGTGAAAGTAAATCTGTAAGTTCGAAGCATCATTATTGTTTCGAATAAACGATCTAGGTACTTAAAATTAATACACTTTTTAATTGAAGCTATAAAGTTATAAAGCCCGAAAAATCTATAATCCTTCACGGACACTGTTTAAACGTTAACGTTTGCGCATTACTCTCGGGTGCCGAACAGCTATACACTATATAGTTAAAGGATGTTCAGCTAAAGAAACAGATAATATAATACAAATTTCTTTGTAATTTGATAAAATTTAAAGATGAAAACAGGACTTGTCTCTGCAAATATTGTTGCAACTAAATTCAAATTAGGTAGTGTAGTGACATTTATGCCCTAATCTCCAAGACTGTCAGTTATCAATTGAGCAAACGTAGTATTACTATGTTTAATAGTTTGTGAATTCAGATGAATCTTATCACTTATCACCGGCTATCTGCCGGCTAGAGTTTTACACACACTTTGTCAGGTAGTAACTTAGATCCTTTAGTACAGATCTATGGATAGTAATTTTTTTTATCATCATGATTGTGATGTCTTGATGTTGAACAATACTTTTTATTGGTAAAATTTTCTCAAAATTAATTCAACCATTACTTGTAAGAATAAAAGTCATAATTTTTCACCAACGCGAAGTGAGCAAGCACCCAATCATTGATGATTTGCGAAATGAATCCGACCTCACAAACTGGGTGGTGTATATAATATAATTTCGATATTTCTTTGCAAAACTGTCGAACTTGGGGTGCAACGATTTAGTGTATATGTGGTAGTCGTTTTGTACAAATCGCCGTATAACATTACGGCCACTTTCAAAACGGCCCTGCCGTTTTGTTTTTTTGCGAGCTAACGATTAGCCGGATTGACACGCTACCGCACTCGGAAACGCATGCTGTCCCTCTCTTGCCGGAAGGTGAGGGAGAGATAGTGTCGTCCCGCTTGGGCCCCAGCCCTCTTGTCCTTGTTCGGAACGCGGTCCGGAATAATTGTTATTCCGTGCCGTGTTTAGGACTCGGACGAAGCCAAAGAGCTTTTTGTATACATATAGTCTGGTATATAAGAGGAGACCTAGGCACAACAGGTCCGAAGCCGCACCGCGCGACATACTCCCCGAGCTTTTTGAAGAAAGGTCGGGGCAGTGAACAGCGAGTCCGACGGAGGACCTACCACCAACGAGAAGATGCCACGGAAGAAGGCTGAACGGGTGATCGTGAGAAGGCCCCTGTTCTATTCTGAAGAGGAGAAGAAGGAGTTCCTAGCGGAGCTGGAGGAGCTACGCCCGCAGAAGCGCGCGGCGTCCTCGCCCACCGAAGGACCCTCCAAGCTGGTCGCAGTGGAGGATTCACTCTCGACCGCCGCCTCAACATCACCTCAATCCCTATCTGCACACGACTCGCCCGAATCACTGCATACGTCACCTGTGGCTCGCGAGTTGGAAATGGCTGGCCCAGCGGCGCCCGAGGAGGACTCGTCGACGCCGCCGGGAGTCGCCTCCGCCTCCGTTTCGACTGCTGTGTCTGCAGGGGACGTCGAGCCTACCTTCTCCAGCGGATCGGTTGACGTGACGTGATATCGCAGC
>JAFELO010000873.1:0-16862 GCA_017140195.1 Eumaeus atala
TCCCTAAGGATTGCTCCGGAATCAAGTGTGACGAGGATGGGTAGGTGTTGAGTATCGAGGTTGTACAGGACTTCGATGTTGACCGTGGCCTTGAGGTTCTGGTGTAGGGCGATATCCAGAACGTCCGGGGTGCGCAGGGGATCCGTAGGCACGTGTGTAGGACACGGTGGTCCTTACACCGTGTAGCCGCGCTCTTCCGAATCCTCCTGCAGTCTGAAGCCAGCGTTGTTCGTGACGGCCGATCCCCAAGCTGGATGCTTGGCGTTCAGGTCGCCGACCAACAACACCTGGCCGCCATTCCCCAGCACGTTGTGGATATCACCTAGGTTAAAACTGTTCCTGGGATGTCTGTACACCGCGTAGATCCTGAGCTCCTCCCCCGCCATGTGAACGACTATACCAGTCGAGCCCATGTCGGTGAAGGGGCCCTGTCTCAATTCGTCGTGGACGACGTCCCGCCTAACGAGCACAGCCGTACCTCCGTACGGCCTCCCGCTCGGCGACACCTCGTCCCTCCGATACGCGACGTAGTTCGGTAGCCGGAGGCTCCGCGTCGGCCCCAGCCAAGTCTCGCCCAGCAGGATGACGTGTAAGTCATACTGCTGAGCGAGCAGCCGGAGACTGTCGCTCTTGCCTCCTATACCTCCGGGGTTCCAGTAAGCGACCCTGAGTTCGTCACGATCCATCACTGGCTCCCCGTTGGTTGGCTCCGTGCGTGTATAATCTGCGCCCTGATGCGCGGGTCACGGAGCACCCTGGACAGCTCGTCTTTTACAACCGCCCTCAGCTCCTCCCTGACGATCTCCCGGATTAACTCCCTGAGATCGTCAACGTGGACGATGGGCTCGTCGCGCCGACGCTGCTCCCCCTCCGAGCGCCTCGGTTCCCGCGAAGGTGGGGGGACTGATGTCCGTGGTGAAGGAATTGGTGTCTGTACTGTGGGGTGAGTTGGTGCGCGTGTTTGTGAGCGTGCGTGTTCCGGGTCCCTAGCCTGTGAGGGTACTCGGCGCACTGCGGATACGGTGGTCTCCAGCTGCGGAGGGTGGCAGCTTGGGACGGCCTCAGCTTGGGGCTTCCTCTTACCAGTGCGCCTCATTTTGGGCTTGGCCGTCTTCACCCGCCTGGGTTTGCGGTCGTTGGCCGGGGCGGCAAGGGATGAGCCTGGGCCGTACTCGCTCCCTCCGCAACGGAGCCGCGGGCACAGGTGCGGCGCGGTGTCGGCCGTGAGGGACCAGTGTAAACTGGTCTCCCTGCACAGCGGGCTTTTGGATGACCATGCCCCGGGCTCTGGCCTCCCTAAGGAAGGCCCTAATAGGGACACACCTAGTAGTTACCTTCTTGGGGCTCTCCAGAGCGTCGGCGAAGCTGCGATATCGCGTCACGTCAACCGATCCGCTGCAGACACAGCAGCCGAAACGGAGGCGGAGGCGACTCCCGGCGACGTCGACGAGTCCTCCTCGGGCGCCGCTGGGCCAGCCATTTCCGACTCGCGAGCCACAGGTGACGTATGCAGTGATTCAGGCGGATCGTGTGCAGACAGAGATGGTGATTGTGATGACGTAGAGGTCGCGGTCGAGTGTGACTCCTCCACTGCAACCAGCTTGGAAGGTCCTCTGTGGGCGAGGACGCCGCGCGCTTCTGCGGGCGTAGCTCCTCCAGCTCCGCTAGGAACTCCTTCTTCTCCTCTTCAGAAGGGAACAGGGGCCTCCTCACGATCACCCGTTCAGCCTTCTTCCGTGGCATTCTTCGTGGTGGTGGTAGGTCCTCCGTCGGACTCGCTGTCCACTGCCCCGACCTTTCTTCAAAAAGGTCGGGGAGTATGTCGCTCGGTGCGCCTTGGACCTGTTGGGTCTAGGTCTCCTCTCATACACCAGACTATATGTATACAAAAAGCTCGTTGGCTTCGTCCGAGTTCTAAACACGGCACGGAATAACAATTATTCCGGACCGCGTTCCGAACAAGAACGAGAGGACTGGGACGTAAGCGGGACGACACTATCGCTCCCTCACCTTCCGGCAAGAGAGGGACAGCAGGCGTTTCCGAGTGCGTTTGTGTGATCCTCTTCCCCGCATAAGAGAGCCAACGTTTAAAAAAGGTAGTGTCGTTGACGCGTAGAGACTGCAATCGAGAGAGTCGTAATGACGCGTTCATATGTTCTGTCGGATTTAGGGCAGGCCAAGCGGTACTACCGTCACGGGTCACAAGATATGAGCCACCGTATAACATTGTTATCATAACATCCAAGTTTACAGCCTCTTTGATTTTCATCGAAGTCTAATTTTACCAGACCGCCTCTGAAAGAGGATACTGTTAATGATGTATTACTTAAGCTTTAAGTATTAACAAACTAGATGTTATGTAGATAAAATTGATCGAGAAGGGAGGCAACCCGGCGTCTAAGTGGAAAGAGACAGGAGGTGTGGTTCATTCTCGGGTCTCTCTTTATTTCATTAATTTCTCTGCGCAATACGCATGCGATCCTATGTAGACAATGATAGTAATGCGCTCGCATCTTCCTTATCTATTAACAAAGACAGACACACGCCGTCCTATAACTACCTATAACAACTCTTCTCTACATACTATCTACATTATCTCTATGGTTAAGACTCGTCAAAGACGTCGCAAAAAATCGAAAAAGACGAAGTAACGCGAGCGTGTTTATGCAAATGAGCAATGTGGTTATTTCAACAGTATTTCGTCTGAGACTAGGGCACTCATGTACTTCTGTTTTCCTGTCTAAGACACGAATAAAGGATTCCTCGATTTATTGAAATGCAGTTTAGACGAAGGCACCCCAGACCATATATTTTTCATGTGCCAGATTACGATTTTCACTGCTCTATAGTCTTCCATCTGAAATCCCCCACCCGCTTGAATTTTCAGCCAAATCTGTTCTGCCGTTCTTGAGTTATAAGTGGTGTAACTAACACGACTTTCTTTTATATATATATAAGATTAAAATTATTATTGATAATGCATAAACAGAATACGTTCTGTTTATGCATTATAGATTGGATTTTAGTTAAAATACATAATATGTTCTTTAAATAGGTAATAACGTTTTTACCTATAACGTTTATTAAACACTAAAAAAGATTATGAAAGTGTTGATCATGCAAATTTGTTAGTTACTTTTTTTTTAAAACGTCCTAAAACATGCTGCTCTGCGACTGCGTTATTGGAAATTGATCATAAATAAACAAAATGTTTTAATAAATGTAACACATTTCAGATTAAAATTTATGTTGCAACATTGACAGTAACATCCTTGTATTCCCCCCCCCCCCCGGCATCACAACTTCATACATAAATGTACCTCATATTAAACTTAAGTCGTGACTCATCAGTCTTGACGAATAAAAGAATGACAGATAACAGATAGTTTATAAATTTTGGAATCAGTCATAGTTTGATATTTGCACTTGGTGCGCGGTTGTGAAATGTGGAATACTCTTCTTTGGCTAGGGATACGAACAAAGTGGAAAACAATATTTTTATCTGCCAGACGAGCTGATATTTCGCCTTGCTTATTTTGTTAAGATTAATAATTCCAACAATTGTGTGTCCAACATTGTGACATAGTCTGTATATAATCTAAATTTCAATGTCGACTGGACACCAAAAAAGTTTTGTTTTAAAAAATTACTTGACAACGCACCAAAGTTTGAAATTGTAACTAACTTTTAATTTTAGCAAGTAACTTAACTAGGATTAAAACTATAAACCTATACTGGAGTGATTTTAATATGGTGTCATTGTTTAGATTTTGAATAAAACTAAAATTATTAATATTTTTTGGGGTGCTTACAGGATATTCAAAAATTAGTAATTATGTGTTTCTATTGTAAAACACAGTGATTAAAATGTTATTGAGAAATTATCAAGCATAGCTGTAGTATAGTACATGTTTACAAAAACTTGCTGTTGAACATCTCTAGAAGTGTGTAACATTTATATAAAATTTACACTAACATTATTCTATTTAATTCTTTAGGTGTCCATACTAAAATTTATTGTAACTGATTTTATAAAGTAAATGTAAAATTTGATTTTAGAAAATGTATCCTGTCTCGTCACAAACAAAGTATGTGATATCGTTGGATGCAATTGATCTAAACTACATTCCTACTGTGAACCGATATAAGGGCAATGAGGTCACTCCGATATGGACGACAGAAAACCTAAGGTTTTCTTTCAATCAGAGAAGTAATGAATATTTTGAATTTCAAATTAAGGAAAATAATTCAGAATTTTATGATGGTGAGTAATCAGCTGCATCATCTCTATCCCATCACATATATTGTGAAAATCTATGTATCATATAATAATGATTTTAGAGATATTATGTGTTAAAAAAGATAACACCTGGAGGAACTACACTATTATTTATACCTACAATGTTTCAATACATTAAATTCATTATTACCAGCTTGCATAATTTAATAAAATATAAATATCTGTAACTTAATTTACTGATGATTATGCTCTTTGAATGTTGAATCTAGTTAGTGTTAGAAAAATATGTTTATTTTATCTACAATTATTTATTTCTTATTCATAAACTTTTATGGGTTTTTGTAATACTTTAAAATAGGCATAATTAATACATCATCTTCACCCAGTACTAAGCTCCAGTTATGTTGGACTCGTTATGAACCACATCACAATTCAAAATTGTCACAACTTGACTCAACATCTGAACTGTTTGTAATAATATTCTTGACAAATACACTTTTTGGTTCCAGATGATTGTGCAAATGCTCAGTACACACATGTTACATGTCATATCTGCAATGTAGATGTTCCTAAACCATTTCTAAAAGAACATTTCTATAGTAAGAAACACAAAATATTCAAGAAAATCATAGATATTTCATTGGAGAGGTTGAAGAGAAGTATTGAATGTGATGTGTTTGAAGATACAAATGTTAGTGATTCAGTATATTTTTGTACTACATGTGTCTCTGCTATAGAAATAAATCAAAAGATTTTACATGAAAAAACACTTGCACATAAAAATGCACTGATGATTGAAAAAAATTTAAATGTTTTTCTTGATTTATATGGAGACATAAAAGGAAGTTGCAATGACTGTGATAATGATAGTGACGTCAGAAAAAAAAGTGGCTATGACCTAAGCTCAAGTAACATACTCTTAGGCAAGTGCTGTGATAATGATAATAGCAATGTACAATATACTAGTAAAGTGTCATTAAGTAATGACAAGGTGCCCATTGTAAATAATGCAGCAATTAATGACAAAACAAAGATCAAAGATATAACTCTCTATAGCAATAGTAAGGCTTTGAAAATAGAAAGTATACCCAATGATATCACTGCAGCACCTACAGTGGATGATTCTAAAAAGAATTTAGTGGCATATATAGATTTCTTGATCAATACAAATAATTTAAAAAATATTAAGGTATTACAGAACAACAATTTGGAAATTGAAACTATAAGTGGAGCAAAAGTGAAAATGATTGAACATAAATTTAACAGTATAGTAAAGCAAACAAAAAAAAATTACTGTTGTAAATTGTGCAGCAAAATAATTCATAAGAATCAGATATGGGACCATCTGTATGAACAGAAACATGTACAGCGTGTTACTGTACCATTTGAAAATGAACATTGTATGAGACCAGTAAGTGTCTTACTTTTTATATATTTATTTCAAAGCTTGTCTAGAAGTGTATGTACAACTATCACTATTGCAGTTTCTTATAATTGAGTCTGCCTGACGCAGATGCTCACTGGGCACGGTTGCTTCGGTGAGTATCTGTGTCGGACGGCCCACAGGGAGCCGACGACTCGGTGTGACAATTGTGACGCGGCGGTGGACTCGGCCCAGAACACTCTCGCGGTGTGACAACAGTTGTCGGAGGGGACTTGTCAAAGTCGAGCATCATCGTCGCGATGCTCGGCAGCGACGAGTCCTACCAGGCGATGGCTTTCTTCTGCGAGACCGTCATGTCCCAGAAGGAAGCCGACGAGCGGGTGAGAGAGGAGGCTGCCGACGCGGCCTCCCCCCGTCGACGGCGAATGGGGGTACGAAGGAGGGACGACACGGCGTCGTGGGGACTGTCATAGCCTAGCCGGATAGTCCCCGACGAGGTGAAGGCTGGCCTTAACTCCGAGGCCAGCTGGTGGCTGGAGGGGTCCTGTTATCTGCAGATCCAGGACCCTCCACTAATATCGGCTGAAGGCTCTATTAGTGGTTTAGTTGGTATTGCCACCCAATTGTCAAGTCCAACATAGGCTGGGGGCCTACCTGGGTTCCCAGGTATCATGCGTAAATGCATTTCCCTTCGTCACCAAAAAAAGATTGATATGCATGTGTATAAGCTCTTAGATTGAAGAAAATTATCTTAAATGGTGGATTTTTCAGCTATCTCACTCCTAAACTATTGCTGCCTTTGTCATATTTACTAACCTGTAGCTAGTACTCGAAACAAAGTAATAGAAAAAAATGCATATTTTTTTAAAGAGTATTTTACTATTTTAAATTTATTGTTATTTAATGTTTCTCAATTTGCTTAGTGCTTAAATTGTTGTTGTTATTAAGTGATGTTGTTTGTTGTTGAATTAAATGGCCAACATAACTTTCAATAATTAACAGTTTTTGTCTTAAGTGATCACCATTGATTGATATACAGGAGAGAGCTGATAAGCTCCCACGTGAATTGATGATCAAAAAGATGTTAATACAGAATATGCTGCGTCTTACAGTACCACCCAATTCATATGCTGAGATAGAGAAAGATAGAATTTGTTATAATTATGTATTGGTCACTAATACTGCAAAGCAAACATACAAAAATTTGCCACACCTGAATTGTAAGAGAATAGTCCTAACCATTTATTTGTGTAAACTAAATACTTCAAATAATATATTTAAGGCTGTGCAGGTAGCCACTGTATTGGTCTTACCAAGCTGGTTTTTGTTAACATTGGTTAAATTTTTAAAATCTGTATGGCAAACATGCTTCAAAATTTGAATATATTAATCAAAGCAACACTAAAAGTTCTCAGAACTGTGGCTATGAAAATAATAGTAAAGTCAGCTGTTATAAGCAATCATACCGGGGATGTGTCTCCCATCTGCCGGAGAGAGAAGGGGCCGGTTTGACCCCCAAGTCTAGTCTCGATGCAAGCTCTAGTTTGAATTTTGATGAAGCTGTGGGCTTCTATTCGCTTCCACAGCATAAGTTTATGACCGAAAAAAATACCAACGGAGGCAATCGGCCTTCCCATATTATGATACTTTTAGAATACCTAATAGACAATGTTTGGATATCTCACATGGGCGTACATCACGTTGGCCCGCTATACATCGTCCCCTTTAAGGTATCATTCAATATTATTTTTCAGATTGACAACACTTGGACTCATTGTGCATTATGCAACACAGGAATTCAGAACCCTGAGGATCATGTAAGCACAGACAAAGATCATAAGTTGCGCTTGAATGAAGCATTGCAAGATGAAACTAATTCAGTTGCAGATGAGTGCCCAGATAGTTCTGTTGTGGCAGCATCCACTAGTAAACAAAACAGAAGCTATATTAAAGAAAATAATATAAAGAAATTTGATTATTTATTAGATTTGTCAAATAATGTAGAAAATTACATTTGTAGGGTTTGTCAAAGTTTCATAAGCTCAAATTACAATAAAGTGGAGAAACACATGAACAGTGCCAATCATACTGAGAATTATACAAAGTTACTGTCATGCAATAACATAACAAAAAGCACAGAAGACAGTGTCCATTGTTCAGCATGCCAAACAACTGTTGCTAAAACGGCTACGCTGATACACATTAATGACCAATGGCATAAGCAGAATTTGGCATCTGCAATTGAGGCTGTAAAACAAAAAGCGAAGCCAATCGTATCCAAGAAATCTATCGGGCCTGATACATTTTTATTAAAACTTGAAGGCAATTCAATTGAAAATAACTCTTTTAACTGTGCCATTTGTAGTATGAGAATACCCAATCATAACTTCAACATCTACACACACCTAGCGTCTGCACCACACATCAACTCCGCGACGAAACTGCCTTCTGACAGTACAATCGTCATGCATTATCATGTAGGCCTTACAAATTTTCCAGTAATAACTTGTATGGTTTGTGATGTGGGTTTAAAGTTGCATGAAAAAAACATATTCAAGCATGTTAAGGGAAACAATCACAAACAAAAGTATACATCAAAACTGGAAGACAATCAAATTGTCAAAAACAGCAATAATTACTTTTGTAGAATGTGTTCAGTTTCTATAAGTCCGAATAATGAGCTGATACATTGTCAAACCAATAAGCACATTGAAAAGCTAAAAGAGATAAATAGTAGGATGACAGATGGTTCGGAATCGAGTACGTCAAAAACAAGTACGCAGGAAGAAAGTAAGTCAAATGCGGACATGTCTGAAACCGACAGTCTGGCAGAGGTCAAAGACAAAACGTATCTCCTATTGAACTTTGGTGAGGCCAAAGGACTATTCTGTGTTGTGTGCAACACTAGGGTTCCCAACAACAGTTACAACATAAGAACGCATCTTAAGGGTTTCAAACACTTACAATTATACAAAGGAACATTGGATGAGAATCATGTTGTTACCGTCTGTGATGACTTCCAATGTAAACTTTGTAATGTGTTTATTGTCACTGGTAAAGAATTCGTTCACATATCCACAAAAAAGCATGAAGATAAAATCAAAGCTCAAAAATGAAATCAAATCAATATAAGTGCGTTGTTTGTCAAGTGATTCTTACTAAAAACTACGACAACATTCAAGTCCATGATAGTGGGAAACCACATAAGCGAATGGTAGAACTTGCTGCAAAGAATAACATAAGAATCAATGAAGATAAGTGTTTTTGTGAATCATGCGAGAGGTATGTAGATGATGAAAGTGTTGGTACTCATTTAAGTGATGTACATCGTGCGATGCGTTCCTTTAGTAACTGTAAGTGATGTAATAAAATAAACTTAAATCTATTATTTTTGTGCCATTGTTAATTGTTTTCTCATTTTGGCGCCAATACATTTTACAATATTTTCATCATCATCATTATCAGCCCTTATCGGTCCTCTGCTGGACACAGGCCTCTGTCAATGAACGCCAAGACGACCGATCTCCTGCTACACGCATCCATCCCGGACCGGCTGGTGAAAGGTCAACCAACACTTCGTTTTTCTAAACGCGGCTTCCATTCAGGAACATTATTGGCCCATCTGCCATCTGTTTTTCTGAGTTTGTGACCAGCCCATTGCAACTTCAGCGAGCCTATTCGGATACTTTAGTTCTCTGCCTTATGACTTTTTTACGAATTCTGTCGGACAGAGAAACACCCAACATAGGGCGTTCAATAGTCCTAAATTAAGGGGCCGTGTTTCGGCCCCGTACATCATAACTGGGAGAACGCATTGGTTGAAGACTTGTCTTCAAGCTCTGCGCTATGCGCGACATGAGAATGTGACGAAACTTCCGGAAAGCTGCCCAACCCAGCCGAATCCTTCTATCGGCTTCCTTCACGAAGTTATATCTACATTATTGCAATAATTACCCAAGGTAGACGTATTCGTCTATGACTTCAAGAATAGCACCATCGACGTTGACCGGCCTAAGGAGAACGTGTTCATTGAACATGACCTTTGTCTTGTCCAAGTGCATCCTAAGGCCCATACGTCGGGAGGATTTATTTAGGCTGTGCAACATTTCATGCAAGCTCTCCAACGGTTCGGCCAACACAACGATATCGTCGGCGAAACGAAGATGTGAGAGGTCGCCGTTAATATTTACGCCGCATCTTCCAAAGTGTACAGTTCCGGGGAAATAACATCCTCCTCTCGCACTCCTCGATGCAATTGGATTGGCCTTGTTTGACCTCCTGGAATCGGAACAGACACAAAAGCTGCGAAGGTCGGCGTATTAGTTAGCATGACATCGGCAGACGTAACGTTTTCGTGTGCTCCGCGTTCCCTCATAAGTCCAAGCGTCTCGTCTGAGAGTTTAGATTTCCTGCTCGTATACTTACGCCTACAATATCTTTCATCTACGTTCCGCATGTAATCTGATCGATTACAATCATGGCCTCGTCAATTTCCATTGTAGCTTCCGATACATCCAGGGCATCCAACCGGTTTATTAGTTTAGTCGGGAGCGTCGGCTGTAACAGTCGGACATGCTCGCGTCTAAAACCTATATTCAGAGAGCCCCCAACCAATCGGTGATCACTTCCGGTTTTAAACCAGTTGATCACAGAGACACCCCTAAATATATGCCTTCGGTCCGTCATAACAAGGTCAATCTCGTACCTTGTCACAGTATCGGGGCTCGACCATAACCACATCCTATGGGGCTTCTTCTTAAAATAGGAATTCATTAAGGAGATCCTTCTCGAGGAAATTTACCAGCATTTGCCCCCTGCGATTTCGACTTCCGACTCCATGGACTCGATTCGACACCATTTCGTAATCCCACCTTGGCATTGAAGTCGCCCATAATAACATTGAAGTGGGCCTTACAGGTGTTATGTAAGGTCTTTGAGACATCCTCATAGGTTGTCTCCACGTCGACACCGGAATTCGTCGACGTTGGTGCATATACTTGCATCACTTTAAGGCTGTACCTCTTATTGAGTTTAAGTATGAGATACGCCACCCTACCCGACACACTAAAGATTTCGACGATGTTACCTACGAGGGACTTATTCACGAGGAATCCCACACCGCCTTGTGATGGAGTGGAATAGGTGACCCGATGGCAGAGTTATGGTGTCCTCGCCTTTCAGATTTTTTCCAGTTCCACCTCCAGATCAACCAAGTGATTATTTAGTCTGAGCGTTCGTCCGTTATACGTATCCAGGTCAAAGCGGTGGTAGCGATCCGTAGCCCGGAGATTCTTAGCACCCCTTGCTCCACCGTCACCGTGGCCAGGACTAGTGGAAATACCGGGTACTAGGTCCCGAAATCTATTGTTGTCGGTCATTTGGGATTAATGCTCATAATTGCCACGCTGAGTAGGCGGATTGGTAATGGCAAATTAGGTTGCGGACCGGCGCCACTGCCGCCTGTCGCCGATCCGATTGATGGTACCGCCATCATTTGGCGCGAGGGCCGTGCGGAGCTCCCGTCTGTTTCACGTGAATGCTATCTGTACAATTGCATTAAATTTATTGCTTGCATAAAAGTACACGAGGAAAAACGACGCGATTGCTATTCTGACCTGCACAGTTGTCAGACCAGAATCTAAAATCTTTCATATCAGTCTTAACCTTGGTGTTGATGAAAGAAAAAGAACAACCAGCCGCCTCAATGGCACCATGCTTGGTAATGGTCTCCTCCCACATGTAGCATGTACCTTTCTTTATTCCGGCATCAAAAACTGTGAAATTATATAATGATAATTTCCTGTTATAATACAGTACACTAATTTCAGCATGTGGAGTGTTCTTTATTTTTTTCAAATCAAACATTGCTCTACATATGACACACTGATTCGATTCAGCTTCTTTTTTTTTCGGAGGAATCTAATACTGGTTGCCGGCGCTTGTCCAGCTTCAACAGTTCGACTGACATCGATTGAGCTTCTGTTTTATCTACGTTTTTAAGGGGCTAGTATGAGCGCGAATGACCTTGAGTGTTCGTAAAATCTTGTTAATGTAGCGAATTCTTTCGACATCCCGCCACCGTATGGACGGCCGCGCCAGACGCCAGCATGACGCGCAGACATTTCCCGCGCAATTTATTTGCGCCATTTGTGTGCACACTTGCATACTTCCTACTAAAATAATAAACATTCAATACTAACAAAAGTATTCAGTTTTGTCGATATTTGAACCTACGAGCATTTTGTTGTATTTATAAGCTATAACGATGCCCTGCATGCTTTTTGTTATCCACGTGCGATTATCAAAAACCTTGCCAGTGTGTGTGATGAAGCATATCAATTTATTTTCATTTGTTGGTAATGTGTTATTGCTTATTGCATGACACACGTCGCATTGGTCTTTTTTAGGTACCTGAAAACCTATATTTTTATTAAATTATAATGTATTTGTATTATCTCAGAGAAATAGCTATATTTTCAGTTATATTCAATTCTTTACATTGACACGTACTTCATTATATTAGTGGGGAACTCCCGTAAGTGACGTTAACCCGACAAGACCGGGCTCGCATATAGTGGGGCTTTTTTTAAAACACTTTACAAGACGATAAGTATCTACGCCATTTTTTAATTGTAATTGTAATACTTGTCGTCTTATATGGTTTGCATTTTTCGGTAAGTGCTTAAAATAAAAACAAAAAACTTTAACGGGTATGAGCATATAGATAATCCAAAGCCGTACATGCATATGCAAAAAAAAAATCATTTTTGACATGTCTTTATATTCGTAGAAACCGTCGATACTACCTTTTGTTGCCTAGTGGTTCCTATTTTTCTAAAGCTTAACCGTCACGTCACACTGACGTCCAAGGTCATATAAGCCAACCTAACGTCACTATTTGCAATTAAAACATAATTATTTCCTTTGTGACAGCATTTATGACAATACTAGTTTTGCTTACCTAGCTATATTAAAGTGATATATCACTCACTGATTAATCACGAAATGTCAGAAACTATAATACCTACAAACTTGAAATTTGCCAGGCAGGCTAACAAATTTTACGAATCTTAGGGTTGCTCCTAATGATCAATTTTGGGGATGGAGTAGGGGGGTGGTGTCGCGTGGTGGTACTAGTGCATTATAAAATTGTTCTGTGTACAATAAAAACAAGTGTTTATTTATTACTTTTAATGAAAAAAAAAATCCTTTCCATATTCAAACATCTACCCTCTTGGTCACATATCAGAAAAAGGAAAAACATACATAGTATAACTTTAAGAAAATAATTTACGAACAAGAAAAGCAATGATTTACAAGTGAAGGGTTTCCTTTCCATTTCGAAGGAGTGAATGGAAGTTGTCACATTCACTGTAATGACCATTCATTAACACATCATCATAAGTACCAATTATCAGATCATATTATTAGTTAATAATCAAATATTTCGTTACGGTCACATGTTGTGTAATAATAAGAGATTTAATAGGTAAGTAGTTCATGACGATGGGCTGGCACAGTGGTAACATCGCTCGGAATATCGTGCATGTTGCGCCAGAGGTCGTCGGTTCCAATCCCGCCCAGGTCATGTATTATACGTATTTCTATTATAAAAATGCCTAAAAACCAGATTTGTATGAGACGAACTACAAATAAGTTTGTAATTATTCATTTTTCAGCGACATGAATATAAATTTACAAATTTTAGGATTTATTTAAATTATGTGTATAACACTATAAGTCATAATTTCTTTAGACTTGTAGCAATAAAATAACGCGACTGTAGAGAGCTCTAATAATAATGAATAAATCCAGTACACGGCTTTTGTCGATTTGTAGCGCAAATCAATCTCTCCCGTCAGAGGGGAGTGGAGAGAGGAGGCCGGCCTCCTCAGATAAGCCAAACATTAAACGAGCTCAATTATCCTTATCCACGACACCGCAACTTAAACGGCATCGTGCGCGCGTCGTCCCACTAGTGTGGGGAGGGGACCGTTTCCCCCTTTTCGGTCACAATAATAATCACCATAGGGTAACGCCTACAATAAAAATCCTGTTTGTCACTTCCCATCTGCGGGAAAAGAGTCTGTTCCCCTATCGTCTCCCTAAACCTGAAGACACAAAATCTTTCGTAGTCATTCGAACTGTTAAGGCTTGACAAGCGCCGTCAATCAGCAGTATGTCCCTCCGAAAAAAAAAACAAAGTAATAATTTCTTGCCAAATATCATAATTCTAGGTCACCTACAGGACCTATATATTTTCGCGGGATCCTAGAAAATATACACAAACTACTATATCTTTCGATTGCTCTTAGAAGTTTGGTTTTTTCTATGCTTCGAATCAAATCTTAGGATTTAGACATATAGTAGACAAATCCTAAGATACCAAAGAGAACGAAGTGATGCTAGTTTTTCTTTTGATGAACGGAATCGTAAAATAAAATTCGTAGTATCAGACGAAAATAATTTATTGATATCTGCCAACGCGCCATCTGCCAACGCGCCAACCAATTGAACAAAAAATCTGCCATGTTTATCACACGAACATATTTTCACTCATTTTACCGTAAATCTTACGAAATGGTGACAAAATTAGACGTAGAAAGCTCATTCAGTTTTTGTTTAATTTCCGTAATCTGAAAGAATGTTACGGTCAGTTAATTATTTATGCAAATTTTCCCCTAGATCAAAGGTATTATTAAGAGGTAGTGCCGTGCTGCATAAGAGGAGGTAGTGCCATGATTAGTGCATCACCTCCTCATATGCAACGGAATTGGGCCGGCACGACCGGGGAAGTACCTCTCTCTCACTTGATACCACCGTAGTGTGACACATACGGTGCCGCATTTCGTGCGTTTTGCGAGCAGCCGGTGGTCCATTGGGGGGAGTGGGGTGAAAAGGAGGGCAACGCCTCGGTATAATTATGTTTACACGTACACCCGTCATACATTCATTCTTTAAGGAAAACTAGGACGACGGAATGAATAATGTTCAACATAAAAGTGCTAAAACTCTAATACATTTGCAATTTTGGTCAACCGCTGACCAGCAGTCAGCGCTGCCAGATGACACACAATATGTAAGAATTGTTTCGCCCGCTACGGGCTTAAATACCTACTCGACAATGATAGCAGATGAAAAGTTCTTAAATACAATTTGCTTGCATATAGACCACAGCCTAGTGCCTCGTATGAGGCTATATATCCGACGTAAACGCCTTTGCCTCCTGCAAAGTCCACACCTAGCCTTTTCTATTTGTATAATTACTACATAAACCAAAAAAATAGCCTTATTTTTAAGGTTTAAACCAGATTATATATTACTACCACCTTCGGCCGCGCAATCATGCGTGTTGCTGGCGTTTTGGATAGCACAAGCCCTTTGAAGATACCGAAGTCTTATCGGTTGCACGGCGTTGTTATACATTGTGGATGGTGGACTTATGGACATCGACGGGGTGAGGATGAAAGTGTGGGTTCTGGCTATTGCCTATGTGGGCGATGGTTATGTAATCGTTCCCTGCGAAACGTACGTCAGATCAATGTACCAACTTCCAAACAACAACAACAATCTACATCTTCCTGCTAGTTCTCTAACGGGGCCTCTACTTCATCAGAGAACTTCCACAGTACTGCTCTACCCACTGAGGAAAAAAGTATCTATGGATCTGAGCGAACGGAGCGCCATGTATCACGATCCGTATATCCCTTCCCGTACCTGCCTTACATTTATTATACTTACTTTATGTATTTCTCCCAGTAATGCCTTTTGCTCGGACCTAGGTGTCATATTTTGTCTGTTCAGATCCAGTGCCTCTAAATTTTCAAATAATTGCTTTATTTTCATCGCCAAATGTAAGTCTTCATTGTATTTCCTAGGCACACTTGGTTTACACCTTCTGTTGATCCTTCTTTTCAATTTATCGGGAAGATCTTTCTCTATGTCAGCTCTAGTCAACATGGTCATATATTCAGCGTTGATGTCGTAAGGAAAATCCTTGGCCGTGACTTCAAGCCTTTGACGTGGTTGATGCACTTGACGATTTCTATAACTGTTTCTCCAATTTCGTAACAGTTCTATGTTTCTGAAGTGTGATTAACACTATATTAATTCTTGAAGAAAATTATTTCATGTACAACTGATTTATTTGCTGACAGTTAAATATTTTACCGGTCTTTACAGAAAAATCTGGTTATTAATGACGAGTGATCTTTTAATGTTCCTCACTAGGAAAGAAACCTTCACGCATGCTCTCACAGCATCATACCAGATTTATCATATCATCAAAAGACATCCACTGCTGAAAATAGGCATCTCCCTGGAAGCGACACAGTCACGGTTTCAAGCTGCTTGCATCCAGCGGCCCACGGGACCTTTAAAAAGTCACGAATCCATCGGGATAACATACACGGTCAATGAGAAGCATAACTGACAACCTTTCAAATGTTGACATTTATTTTTGTGCATAAGCTAGCGAACATCACGGCTTAGCTCCTGAACAACATGATTCGGTTTATGTTAACAAATCATGCACTAAAACTTGGCTAAATCCCTTTATCAATTGGTGGAAACCGTATAAAATTCCGTTCAGTAGATTTGAAGATAATTGTTATTATACAGGGTTCATTCAAATTAGCGCAACACCTCTTGCTTGCAGTCGTTATACAACATTCCCCATAACTTTTGTTCAACGACATTTTTAAATCAACACTTTTTAAAGTTGTACCTTACATACGTCTTCACACTCTTCCCGTTGCCGGGTCGAGGGGAGTCCAGACCGGAGTTTTGCTCCCTACTGGAAGTGTGTTGTTCGAGCCTCGTCAATACGAGGCTGTGGTTAATGCGAGGTCATGTTGACCCCTGAATGCGTATGCACATATGCTTATGTGCCTGGGCTATTGGTATCTTTGTACGGTCGGCGTCTGTCCATTTGTCGGGGCACTCTCACAGGTCCCATGGCGAACTGGGAACCGTGTATGGATCCACTCCTGTGATGGCCCTATGGACAGGCACCGAATCGCACGCTGTATTTATGATACGGTGTATTGGTGGAAAAGTATAAGTCAAAAGTCAGACGCGACAAACAGAAGGAAAATACAAGAGAGACACGAGAAAAGAAAAGAAGGCCCTTGGCCGTGAAGTTGGTGTCACGGGAGAAGCTGCGGGCCGTATACTTGCGGGGGAGCGTGGCAACGGGGTTGACACGTCCCACTCGGTACCGCCCGTGTGGTGGCTGCG
>JAFELO010000873.1:16904-37390 GCA_017140195.1 Eumaeus atala
AAAAATAATTAATAACACATTATATAAAAAAATATCCTATGTTAAAAACCAATTTATGGTGTCATTAATCATAAAATATTTCAGTTATATTGATCATGTGTAATTATTCTTTTGTTTTCTACTGACCATCTTTGAATAATTAGACTCACAGATAATATTAAAAACATAAACAGCGTCAATACACTAAAGCAATTGATTGTAGACATTTCTATTGAACTAACTGATGATGATAAGTTGGTCATAAATGTAAATTGAAAAACAAATTAATTGTGGAAAAAGTATATAAAGTTTATTTATTTATTCAAGTGTTAACATGGATTTCCATCAAGAAATTGCCATACATTAAATTAACTATATCATAACACATAATTTAATTTATCATAACACAAAATTAATTCCGTGTGTTGTTGTTATAAATATATGGAGCCCATCTCTACGGGGGCGGCCCGTGTCCAGCAGTGTACATCCTCCAGCTCATGATGATGATGGGCTTGTCCACAGATCCGTATAACTTATTTGAATATCCTTTTAACATTTTTAATTTTATTCAGTTTTCAGTGCGTGCTTCTACTTTCATATACATCTTATACTCTGTGAAATAGAAATTGAAACTAAGTTTCAAAAAACACTTTTTCTAATACAAAACTAAAATTTCTCATGTGGACTTTATACATTTCATGTTATCTATAAATTTACATATATTTATGAATGATGTGGGTTTCTGACCATTTACCTTTCCAATGTCTTTGTTATTTTAAAACCTTACCATAGTATACTGATCTTAGAGCACTGTAGTGTTATAATGTTACTTTTGGAGTCCCATACATTGTGTGATAGTGGTAATTTTTACCCATACCTTGTGTGATTGTGGTAATTTTTACCCATACCTTGTGTGATAGTGGTAATTTTTACCCAACTGTGTAACAGGGAGGATACTTTTCGCTGCTATAAATGTATGTATAATTGTTCCTTTGAGTCATTGCATTGGTTAAAAGTGTGGGTCAGTTTTGTTGAATCTGAAGTGTTGTAATCTTGCGAGTGTCAAAGAAGATCAAATAATTTAAATAAACAAAACTGTCCAAGAACTAGGACTCGCCTATAGGTGGTTCTATAGCAGCAAACTAAAACAAACTACAAAGTCCCTAGCAAAATATGGTTCAAACCAATGTTCTTTGACAGTTTGACAAAACTCTATAATCCCTATGTTATATACAATTGTACAATATTCATCCTCCTCATTGTTAAAGTACATTTCCTAAGTTAGAGAAGTAATGCACAAACTTTCTATCACTTTAGAAACAAATATCTCGGAAAGTATTAGCATGATCAAAAAAAATTTTATTTAAAGTGACATGTTAAACCTATATTTATTTTTTTCCAAAAAATAAAATGTGTCACCCCTCACTTATATGGCACTAACCTTAATAATTTCTTTTGTCAAAATCATACTAAATTATTTTGTACTTATTATTAACACCAACTTTCCAAAGGTGATTTGTTCCTTTCCTACTAAACAAAAACCTATTTTGTTGGAAATTATAAAATTTGTTGATGTTTACCTACATCTTATAAGACACCTATCCACTGAGTGATCCAAAGGGTTCATACAATGTTTAAACATTCTCCTAACCGCTTATGAACATAGCCAAAACTAAATAATTAAGACATTTGACATATTTTGTAATAAACAATGGACCTGGACTATCATGTGATTGTAATTTAGTAAACTTATTTTTTCTTTTTAATCTTTTTCTCCTCATCTGCAATAAAAAAGATGTAAGAAAAGTGACACATGAGCAAAATCAATTTATTTTAGTTGTGCAGCACAATATGGAGTGTTACTTGAGAATGTGGAAACACCTAAAAGGAAGAAGAGGAACTCGGAAGGTGCCGTGGAGACCCCACAAGAGAGCATCCTGAATATGCTCACACAGCAGAGAATAGCTGAGATACAGAGCACTCTGAGGGACATGAACACCCAGTGTGAACAGCTGAAGGTGTGTGCAACATTTTATTGTACAGTTGTTTTCTTGCATAAGGTTATATACGATATAAAATTTTATAACAATTGTTTATAACAAAACGTTTCCGAGGAGTTGCGTTGCAACCACTGTCCCAGAAGACATGATATCTTTTCGTCTGTGTGACATTATCAGAAAAAACGGCATTCTTGTATCGGTGTGAGAGGGACAGCCTATTTCATTCCCTTGTATTATCTGATAAGTGTAAAGGTGACAAATATATGTTAAACAATAGAATTTATGGAAAACCGGCGCATCTGTGTTCCAACAGATATCTGTATCCAGTCTGAATATCCACAGACGAGGGGATATGTAATATGTAACATATGTAATTTGTCGTGGCGCGGTGTTGCAACGAGACTCCATATTAATCTTTATATTTTCAGAACGAGATTGTCGAAGTGAGGAACACCAGTACAACCGAGGACCGTCTGCAGGAGCTGTGGGCGGGTATCGAGACGGCGAAGCGCGCCCGGGAGAGGGACACCGCCCGCCGCGCCGCCTGGCTCAAGGACCGCGAGGAGAGGCGCGCCAGGGTGGAGAGGACCTGGCGCCCTCCCACCACGCCACCGTCCACGCGTGAGCACTTTATAGATCAGCATAAATATTATACAGATAACCCTGCCTCCCTCCTCTCGTGTCCACTGGATGTTACAACGCAACACGGCAGCATGTACCTTGCGGCGGCAACATGTTCACATTATAAATTAGCAATATCAAATTGTAGGAACTTTGCATGCAAGCGTACTGTATTTGCTGATTCAGCATCAATGGCCAATTTGTGAATTTGATACCAAAACGAAGCCGCGGTTGCGGATCAGATGGGTCCCTTGTCTCTATGTTATAATAAAACTACTTGACGGATGTTATCTCGGTTTATGAAGTACTTTATGGTCCCGACGTTTCCACACACGTAGTCTATATGGTGGTCACTTTATGGCAGTGCCGGCGCGACCGATGACTTGACTCGCTATTTGTTTTTTTATAGCTTAGGGGGCGAACGAGAAATCGGAGCCATTTTACGACTGCCGACACCCATGAACATCCACATAACTACTATGCCGTTATGTTGCCCTTCTTCCTCAATGGGCCACCGGCTACTCACATACTGCCCGAAACGCGACCCTGAAGATGTCACATTACGGCGGTATTATGTGAGCAAGAGGTATCTCCCCTGTCGTGCCGGCCCAATACCGCTGCATGGGAGGACGTAGTGTCATGCACTGTGCATGGCACTATCAGGAGATACGCACAGTTTTGTTTTGCATAGGAATGCAGCATGGCCCTAGCTCCTGCTATGCTATGTGCTGGCGGTGTGTGCGCTGGTGGCCTGTGGTAGGTCTCGTGGCTCCCGCGTTGGAGCATGTTCATTATGTTTTGAAAAGTGGAGTAGTGGCCGGTGATGGCGGGTCGTAGACTGGTGGATGTTACAGCGTCGCCGGCCCCGCCGTCGTCCCCGCTGCTCACGTCCCTGCTGAAGTCCTCCCCGGTGGTCACCACGCCGCAGCACATACCCCACCCGGCCACCATCGTTGGTAAGTCTTGTGCTATACAGTCAGACCTGCGCCTCGGAACTTCGCGCGAAGTAATGTTTGAAATTAAATCATTTAGGGACTTAAATTTGTAACAAACACACGTCGCCTGTTTCCTTACGAAGAAAATTTCATAAATTTGTCAACGACGCTGTTTTGTGTATGAAAATAGATTTTCACCGAGGTCTTTTTTAATATAAGAGCGAGAGAGAGAGAGAGAGAGGCAAAAGAGTAGGTGAATAGTGACTACCGTCGCCCATAGACATCTGTAAGACTAGGCGTATTACAGACGCGTTCCCGGCCTTTAAGGAGACTCCTTTCTTGAGATATAGATTTGTTAACTCTAATTCACATATTAACAGTGAAATAATGTAATTAGAGAACGCAGACGTCAGTGACTGCGGTCCTTTTTATTATAATTGTATGATTCGAGGCTAACCGCCTATGGAACTGCGCACCAAGAGAGTTTGTTCTAACAGGACCCTGTGATGTAGAAATTCTTATTTTATTTGTTACTTGTGTTCGCAATCATAACTGTATTTGTTTTTTTTATAGAATAGGGGACAAACGAGCAACCGGAGCCTCTTTTTACGACTGCCGACGCCCATGAACATAATTACGTTCGTTGTTGCTGCAGACTCGGTGTCCCCGTCGGCCGGAGCGCCCACCCTGTCCCTGCTGCTGGAGCAGCCGCACGCGACCAAACACGCTGCCATCGAGCACATCAAGAGTCAGCTCGTTCAGATCGAGCACCAGCTCAAAGGTTAGCTGACGGTGGATTCCATATCACTGGCCTCTATACAATTGGCTAGCTGATGAATGATAGCTGTCAATGGTGTCAATGATCAATGTGTGATATGTGGAAGAGTGTAACTTATAGGATACCTCTACAGGTCCGGCTCTCCGTCATCCATGAGAAGTGTTACTTCCGCTGTCGTAGCACTGGATCCGCAACGCTGCATTTGAATTCGAGCAAAGTATGGAAATAGCCAGAATCTAAACGGAATGTTCCAGAACGTCGAGTCTAGGCATACACAAACGTTCCGAGGCGCTGCGACTTGAGTTTGCTACGAGGATTACTTTGCCGCGGCAATGCCATTGCTGTATTGCATTCGAATTCTGATGGCCGTGTTGACTGTTGTGCACTTTATGAGATCCGATGCCAGGGGGTCACGGCCCAGGAGAGTGACCCATTGTAACAATTATGTTTTGAAACTTAAATATTTTATAAAAAAGTATATCTGTCATCTTTGACAGTAAGGCGAGGATGGATATAAGTGCGATGGCTGACGCTATCTGCCATCGCCAAACCATAGTTAAATAGTTTTTTCTCTTCTGTCACGTTTGATTGTTGTTTTGATATTAAATTCTATTTAATTGTAACAGAGTTTATATCTTGCCTGATTTTAGTTGGCTCATGAAGCCAAGAGAATGGGAATCTTATTGGTTGTGTGTTACTTTTCAGAGTTCCTTTTAACTTTTTTCTTTTTATTAAACACTATTATTCAAATATATTGGATGTAAGGAATGCAGGACAATCAACACAATGAAGGAAAACAAACAATAATTAAATATATAAAGGACCATCCAAGTCGCAGCCGGGAGTCGACCGGACAAGACTTCATACCCTCACCTTTTTACTAACCAATAACAATTGTTCTTGTAGTATTTTAAGTCTGTCCTGGATTGTGAATGTGGAAGGACCAATTGTAATAAATGTATCTAAAACTCTTAACTAAACCTCTTATATTTTCTTTACCCCCCTTGTTAAATCCTATTATAGAATTATAGAATATGATGTGCGTAACTCCTGGACGTGCGATGTTTATAGCAGTCATCAAAATTCTCTGGGGATATGCAATAAAATCACGCGTGCATCCGGCTTTAGTCTACCCCCAGTAATTCTATTGTGAACGTGTGTTGTTCAATTATTCTATTGCTCCAGCCAGCTCCAGCTCGCCGGCGCCGCCGGTGCCCACGCCGACGGTGCCCGCGGTGGACATCGACGATATCGAGATCAAGGCGGAGGACGTGTACGCCTTCCGCGACGTAGACATCCATCTGCCACCCGTCACCACCATGCACAAGGGCGCCAGGTCAGACTAAATATATCAGCAGGAGCGAATATCGTTAAACATTATTTCGTGAAAAGTCTGGTGCGGCCACACTTACGGCCTATCTTGGCAGAAATGGCCGAAATCGTATTGTAGGGTACCTTCCATATCCAAGATACTGGTGAATGGACAGGTGCAGGGTAACATGGTCAAGTCAACCACACTCATCTTTTCGTTGCTCGTTCTGCAAAATTGGCCGTAGGATGAAGAAGAGAAACATCTGTCGGTTGTTATATTTGCCGCATGTTAGCACAGGGGGAATGGTAATGGATTCCAATTATTCGGTTTTGGTGGTAATGTTCTGTCTATTTCGCATTTACGATCCGACCTTATCACTCTAAACGAAAGATTCGTAGGAAGACTCCTTTGACAAACATGCAAAGAAGAATTCAGCATCCCAGTTTTATGTCACTTGTTTCGTAATGTAATATCGTTTCAGTAGAGCACCAGAGAAGGCGGTGCTTAAAAAAGAGGAGGAGCCTGCGCCGGCGCCGCCCCCGCACGCCGCGCACGAGCAGATCCTACTCAAGGTACCACCGGAGCCGGCGCCGCCCCCGCACGCCGCGCACGAGCAGATCCTACTCAAGGTACCACCGGAGCCGGCGCCACCCCCGCACGCCGCGCACGAGCAGATCCTACTCAAGGTACCACCGGAGCCGGCGCCGCCCCCGCACGCCGCGCACGAGCAGATCCTACTTAAGGTACCATCGGAGCCTTTAATAAGAGGGTGTCCACTAAATACGTGAAGTGTAGAGGAAGCAAGGGGGGAGGGAAGGGGTTCGAGATATTTATTATTGAATGATGATGCTCAGTGTATTGGTGTTTCTCAGGAGGAGCCGGTGCAGGAGGAGGCGGTGGTGGGCGACGTGCCAGCAGACGTGGAGACGGTGAGAGCCAGCGGCTGTAGTCATTATTGGATGGTGACATGTGCGATGTCACGAATGTGCCCAATGTGGCAGATCTCTAATGTAAGAGCGGAGGAACCCAGTGTGGGAGACCTCCCTTCGTGACCACGAATCTAGGAGTGGAGGTTTACAATGTGGGATGTCACGAATGTAAGAGGAGCGGAGTCCAATGTGAGATCCACGGATGTAGAAGGGCAGAGACTCCAGGGTGGGAGTTACAAAGGTAGGAATGAAGGTTTACATTGTGGGATGTCACGAACCTAGAACCTCTCCATTATGAATGAATCCAAATTGAATGAAGACTAGGTTGTTATATAAATGTTACAAATTAAAGAATGGAAAATTACAGAGCAATGCATTGACATGTCGTAAATCATTTGTGGCCGCGTAATGAATTGCATGATGTTATTAAATTAATATATAATATATAGGTTGAGTTGTAATTGTAGCGCCAAGCACATTCAGCCGCTTATCTTAACGTCCGGCGTTCGGATCTAAACGTGTTAGTAATTGATCAATCTATATAGCTGAAGAGTTCGTTTGTTTAAATGCGCCAATCTCAGGAACGACTAGCCCGTACTGAAAAATTCTTGGAGACCATTTAGGAGTGCTATAGGCTATATACAACGACTAATAGGATTTACGTGGGTCGAACCTCGGGGTGATGCTAATTTCTAATAACAGTCGAAGTCGGGAAGTGGTAACACTTGACAGAGAGCGCGTCGGCCGTCTGTCTGTACGGCCGCAACCGGACCGGATTAGGAGAATGAGAGACTGGAGAGTGATTTTTTTCTACGCCTTCACTATAACATGTCAGTTGGCTAGTCTATAAAAATGGCCGCCATTGTCCAAGTACGACTAGGAACACAATTGCTTTCGCTTCGCGCCAATTCCTTAATGGGGTAGGCAATGAACTGTATAACTTAATCATTGTGAATACCAGGAGGAGCCTCAAGAGGAGCAACGCGAGGCGGAGCCGCCCCCGAGGATCGCCTTCCCGGAGGTGAAGTTCCCCACTCCAGAGATCAAGGTCATCCATCCGGAGGAGGACAAGGTGTGTCTAGTGATCTTACCACTGCAAAGTGTATTTTAAAGTACTGCTACTCAAAAGTAAAACCCGAAAACTTAAAGTAAAAACGAGTAGTGTGTAATTTTTGGTGATTCGTAATCCCCATTCCGCCGATAGGCCTATGTTTGTGGCAGACTAGTAGGCTTTGATAACTCGTTTGCCCCATATGATATAATACATTCCAAAACCGTTTAGTAGATATTTCTAGGAAGAATGACAAACAAACATTTTCGCATTTGTTTGTAACATTGTTTGGGCTTAATTTGAAAAAAATAAAAATAAAACGTAAATAATAAGTTATTAAATGTCGTGTTTACAGGTCAAAGAGGAAATCAAGGTTCCAGAGAGTGAGCCGGTCGTGGAAGAGGTGGTCCAGGAGGAAGTGGAGCCGGAAGCAGAGCTCGACGAGCCGCCAGAGGGGTGAGTGTACGCACACGCGCACGCACAAACGCACATACGAGTGCATTCACGCGAAGGAACCGGGCGGACCAAAACTAGACATCAGATAGAAGAAGTAAATGGCGACCGATGGGCTCTGCTGGTTACACCCGCGGCCGCGGGTGGGAAATGGTAGATCCTGGATGTTTATATATGTAATTCTGTAATAAAAATCAAAAATTATAAATTTTATTAAAAGTATTAAATATATTTCCGTTGTCTAGTACCATAAACCGTTTGTACATAGCACTTCAAAGTTTACAAAGTAAAAAGCACTGATATTATTATCGTGTTATATTTTCACAGCCAAGAGGCAGCACCAGAGGAGGTGGTGCCGCCGAGCGACACGCCGGAGCCGGGCGCGGAGTTGGCGTCCCCGGCAGCGCCCGCCGTGGACCCCGGGGACATCCCGCTGCCGCCCGACGAGCCCGCGCACGTCACTGGTACACTCAACCCTTTACACACAGATTCTACTAATTCCCATGAGCTTGGATCCCTAAAATCTAAGTTCGTGAAGCTTTTCTTTTTTGTTCAACTGTCTACTGTATTTGAGGTAAAAATAAAAAGCATCCCCCACATATTTCAGACATAGAAAATATACCATCACCGGAAGGTCCTCCACCATTGAGCCGCCGCATTGACGACAGCCCGAGTGAAACCATAGAGATGATACAGCAAGAGATGGACAAGGAAGAGTACAGGCAGCTGGAGGTGGATGTCGAGCAGAAACTTGAAAAAGAGATCAAAAAAGAAGATGACGCTGAGGTATCTGCTATATTAGTAAAGGTAAACCAAGTTTTCTGTAAGTCCGTCACCGAATTGGAAAGGAGTCGCCATTGATCAATTAAAGTCCGCCCGGCTTCGTCCGTGGATAACTGGGACATGTCTGTTACCTTAAAAAATCGTACAAGTAAAGCCTTCGTCGGGAGTAGCTCTATTTATTGGCGAAAAGTCCATGAAAATTCGTTAAGTAGATTTTGACTAAATCCATCAAGTACAGACAGCTTTTGGAGACTTAGTCATATGATATGTTTAGATATATAAAGTATTTTCATGTCGAAATGACAACATTTGGAAACTTTAATATTCATACTTTTAGTACGCATAATCGAGGAAGTAATATCCTTTCCGTAACATGCGAAAATTATATTTGTATTATTCTAGATCTGTACCAAGTTTCATTCATAATTGTTACGTGGTTATGGGTGAAATCATAACATACATACTCACAAACTTTTGCATTTATAATATTAGTAGGAGTTTGAATGTACCTATTCAATATATAATTCTATGGCGCGGCGGATGGATGGAAATTGTTTATAATTGATGAGAAAGTGATGATGTTTTTTTGAAATGGAAACTTCAGCTTTATTGTAAGATAAACAATTGCAATGAAATTTCCACTGACGTTTGTTCAAGAGTCAAGTAACAGAGACAAACCCAACAAGATTGTTGGTGGGCTTAAATTTGTACCTGTTTAGTCACAATCTTTTAGTTGTTGGCTTCTTATCTAACCTGTCTACTCTGTTGCCCTCACAACTGGGGTCACCTCAACTGTCCAAAATACCGCAGGCTTCGTGAGTTTTTAGTGCGTTAGATTCCCCACTGTGATTCCAACATGGGATTTTTTGATTCGAAACGTGATATGCCTTCCTCACGGTAAATGTGTGATATGGTCCACTTCCAGGACTCCATGCCCCTGAAGGAGATGCTGTCTGCCGTGCCGCTGGAGGTGAAGAGCGAGAGAGTAGAGGAGGACACGCACACGGAGACAGACGACGACACGCCCATGGAGGTGGGCACCTGCGTTATGTAACAGCTGCTCACCCGCAGGCGTCCCTATGCGACCCACATTGGGTTCCGGTTCAGTTGTTTGGCCTATAGAGACCAGCCAACAGTGCAGGGCGTAGCACTTGTGGAGTATAGAGCACGCGTGTGCATCGTAAGAGTTGAATTGGGCCGGCATGAGTGGGCAGGTACCTCTCTCACATAACAGCGCCTCAGTGGCAGCTTTGTAACAATAAAAAGGACACAAGCACAAGCTGAGAAAAAGATATGTCTGGAGTAGAGGGGGACGAAGTACTCTGTCTGCGCCGGCTCTCTAGTGCGGTCAAGGTTATGTCGATGCGTCACGTGATGAACACTGGTGCACGCGTCGTGACTAACTGCCCTTATGATATAACACAAAAGTTCACACAAATGTAATTCGCAGTTGAGCCGTGAAGAGGAGAAAGATGGAAAGAAGAAACGGGATTATTCGAGGAAGAAGAAATCCGATTCCAGAGGTAAGTGGAATGTCACTGTTTATATGTTTGCTATAGCGAGTTCAAAATTATCGAGTAAATATGGATTGGGCTGATGAATTATTAGCTAAGGACTGAAGGCTCGTATGTAGCCCATAAAAACTGTTTGTGGAAAGCGGTTTTTTTGGGCTATACTTCAAGGCCTCGTAAGTACAAATGCCAGACCTCGTAGACGGGAAAAGAGGATTTGTAAATGAATGAGGTCATCTTTTTGTTACTGATAAATACCCTTATACATTAAATATTATTTTAATGATCTTATGATTTTTTTCTCTGTATGTCCAAAGGAATGGTCCAGTTTGTTTGCGGTTTCTTTGACAGTTGTTTTATAACTTGTAAGTGTAGTCACGGTCCGTGTGTGTGTCGCAGCATGCTCGGGGTCGGAGAGCGCTGCGGAGGCGAGCGCCCCGGAGTCTCCCAGCGCCGCCGACGAGCGGCAGCACCGGCTGTGGCGCAAGAGCGTCATGCTCGTGTACAGCAGGTACTGCTACCCCTACCCCTACCTCCACACCCCCTGTGGTACCCAAGCGGACATAAGGTTATGCACTCTACGTAAGCGAGGTATTCATCAGCAACAGGGCCCACTAGTATTTTTATTATTATTTTTAAATTTAATGTGCACTAGAATCCACAAGTCAGCGCATGTTCACTTGAATCCGCAAGTGAGCGCATATGCACTTGAATCCGCACGTCACCGTATATACACGCTCGTCCATGAAACACACGTGTGGCGTCCCCAGGTTGTGCGCGCACAAGTACGCGTCCCTGTTCCTGCGCCCCATCTCCGACGACGAGGCGCCCGGCTACAGCGTCGTAGTGAAGAGGCCCATGGACCTTACCACCATACGCAGAAACATCGACGCCGGCGTCATCAGGTATGGACAAGCAAGTATATGCTACTTGCAAGTCTACATGCAGAAAAATACAATTTATTGTAAAGTCAGGTTTTACATATAGGACTAAGAGCCAATAGTTATATTTGACGTGATAAACGTCTTATAAATCGTTAAACGGCAGGTGCATGCATAAGAAAGTATGACGCCATAGTAGTGTTCCGAATAGGCGGAGCCTGCGAGCGTAACAAGCTCCCTCTTACACTCCATCCAACACCTGAACTGTTTTCTCAACTAATTGTATAATACAAAATATTGATAATTCAGTTATAATAAATATCTAATAATTCAGTACATAAAAGTATGAAAATTTTCATCAATATTTTCCTCGCTAACCGAATTTACAAGCAAACAGTATTTTCGTTGGATAAAAAATTAATATTTGTACCTGTTACACCTGTGCCAAATTTCATTTAAATCGTTTGATATTTAATGTTTTAGTTGAAAGCATTACAAACATACATACAAATATTCGTACTTATAAAATTACTAGGATTACCTAACACCGAAGCGTTAGGTGCGAGCGAAACGCCACGGAACCTCCACTACAGCCTTTGAGCCAAGCAAAGGGTTTGTCATTTCATTATGCGCATATCGCATGGCCACTTGGTGAAGAGTGTTATAATAGTGCCACGTTGTGTCCTCCTCTAGGAGCACGGCGGAGTTGCAGCGCGACGTGCTGCTGATGCTGTCTAACGCGCTCATGTACAACAGCAGCGAGCACAGCGTGTACAGCATGGCGCGGGAGATGCACGAGGAGGTGAGCGTGTACAGCATAGCGCCGGCGTCACATGCACGGAGTACTCCGTGTCCACAATTGCGCTAATCGGTCACCATAGCAACACTATCATACTCGGGCTGGAAGCTACTACATATAGTAGTAGTATCGAAATGCTATATACAGAGTTAAATGTTATATCATAATATCTGTTAAAATACAGAAATAAATATACCAAGTCTTGCCATAAATGTTGTAACAAAGAAAAAAATTACTTTCATAATTGCAAATAACATTTATTACTTTTACATTGTGCTACTTTAATACACAAATATAAAACAACTAAAAATATAAAAAGCTTGTAGGAAGTCTCCATTGACTGTGATACAGTCCTTTAACCATTGAGGCCAGTTATCGATAGGAGCACGCAATCTCTCCATGGGGAAATTCTTCACTGCCCATTGTATGGATTATTTTAGGGACTCCAAATTATCATGACGTTTAGAGCGGTACCCTCTAAAATTGACCATAAACGGTAATCCAGCTGCTTAGGATCGGGACTAGATGACGTCCAGTCTTCAGCTCTGTTGAAGTGCTAACACATGGGGTGTTAGTTTAAACCATTTTGTTTGTTAAAATGTTACGCAATTGTTAAAAATTCTCATCCGTAAACAATTTTTTTCTGTGACCTTCCTTTCGTACCGCTTCAGTAGTTGTGTATATTTTCAGTAATGATGATGATTCATATTTCACTATATTATTTATTATTACTATTATTCACTGTTTGCAGGCTCAGAACCAGCTGGGCATGCTGCTGGCTGCACAGGCGCACGCCGGGCTCGTAGCCGCGCCGCCGCGCCGCAAGCGCCGCCCCGCCCCACACAACACGCCCACTAAGAGACGCCACACCTAGCGACTATCGTGCATACTCATCGACAAGACTGTACATATATAATTATAAGTAAAGTGACTCTCCAAAGAGGATTAAGCACCGCCGTTGTTATTAAGAACGTGCAGTGATGCGACCTGAGGAATAAAATTTGATTATTAGAAAATATCGAAATTAGTTTTCCAAATCTGATCTAACGAAATAAATCAACAAACTCCAAATTAGTGTAAATTTCTTGAGATATACTTTATAGAATAGCTAGTGACGACCAAAATCGTTTAGCTTTTACTTTCTCACATTCGAGTAGACAATCCTAGATCTGTTACGCATATTATCATATCAAACTCCATATAGGCGTTTGTTCCTCGCATTTAACTTTATTTGTGAAGACGTCGCTAGCTTATAGGTAAGTATTCTCAATAAGAAACCATTAAATCTACGTTATATTGAATTGTTAACGATGTCGAATTTGTAATGGTCACGATAAATAAAGAGATTATAATATGATTAATAGTTTTTGTTTCATTTACGCCTTTTAGTCCTGGAAGAAGTAACAAGTTAAATATCTGTTAACAAGGCTGTAAGCGTGATATTTTGAAGGTTCCGTGCCTAAAAGAAAAAATAGAATTTAGAATCAATTATGCTGTCCATCTGTCAAAACCGTGAAACTGCTGAACGTATTAAGCTGAAATTCGTGTCAAATATAATGATTTTCAAATCAAAACATAAAACCATTTGTGGTATTATTATAAGGTACTTAACTCATATAAAGTACCTCCCATTAATTTACGGATATATACCTAATGAGGACAAAATCTTGAATATAATCATTTATATTAAAGAAAAACCAATTACCAATAATGCATTTTATACAGAATGATTGCATATGCCCGTAATAGTAAATGGCCCGCTTATGTACGCAAATCGAAAACATCGACAAAAACGCGGCTATTACACTAAAATCACCACGCACCAATTAACACCTACTAAGTACCTGTTACGTAGTTATGAAAATTACCAAATTGTAAGAATCAGGGGACAGATGCTGGCAACTCACAATTTGGCTGTGTATAAATGTCAACTCAAACCTCTCTGTACGCGCTGGTGTGTGTAAGTGTCGAATGTGTATGGATGTTGAGGATGTCTAGTTTGATGATCATAGGATGTGTACTTCCGTCTGTGGCTCAGAACTCCGAAAGGTATTATTAAAAAAATACGAGGGTGTTTTAAACCACACGACAAAGGTAAAAGAAAAACCTAATGCTTTATTACATGCCTGTGTCATGTGTGCACCTAGAGTAATACAAAGAGAATGTAACTGTTTCTTTTTGCAGTAATATAGGAAACGTAACTTTTTCTTTCTATCTTCACTTCTTCCTCCCAAATTACGTTGGCCTTGTTTTTGCAGAGCTCTCGGCATGAACCACCAGCTTACAGCCGTAGACAAAGTAAGACTAGCCTTTCTTATGAGGTATTTTTGGCTTTGAATCTTCGTATGGTATTTTATACATATAACAATTGAATTATGACTAATCAATCATCTGCATAATTCTCCCTGCGAACAGGTCCGGAAAGAGTAAAAATCAGTAGCTCACCTGCTGCTGCCACATTCAGACTTGGGTTCGCACATAAACTGCCACGTAATACTCTCCTGGCCGGATTATATCTATCAAATAGCACACCAGCGATATATGTGCACACAAATACATTGAAAGCTATGAAGTTTTAACAATTTATTCTGGTGCGTTCTCCTTGCAGCCGGATTGGGCCGGCACGAGCTCTCGCTCACATGATGCCGCCAATGCCATGAGTAGCCGGTGGCCCATTGGTAGGGAGGACTTGTTTTACCGGTCTGGTTTATTGAAAGTAGGTGCTTATAAACGAAACAAATGGGTTGAGGTATAACATGCAGTTTATATTACACCCCCAGAACAGAGAGAGATGTCTACCCAATTCTGTGGTTACGCCTATACGATTCGTTGCGTGCTTAGTTCAAATAAGTTACAAGTGATAAAAAATACTTGATTTATTTGTCATGATTTACTTTGCAACCATTTTTTTTATTTTAAAGTACATGCCTTTAAAGTACATGCCTTCAATAAAATAAACTTATACGGGGCAAACGAGCAATAGTGATGATGATTAGCAACACAACATTAATTATTCAGATGTATCGCCCCACTTCCCGCCTCCTCTCCAGTAGGTCAACGGAAGCTCATATAAGTTTTCACTTCAAATATCAGATGAATAAGGATGTTCTAATTGCTGGTAGTAAGGAAGTAGACCAAATGAAAATCGTGATGGGTATATAATACACTTTACTCGCAATCTTACAACCATTATACTTTGTTATACAAACTATTCATACTGATAATTATAGGTGGCTAACATTAAATGTCCGTTCCGTGCGCGGACACGCCCCGTCACACTGCGACCTGACCGCACGTATGCATGCATACGCACGTACGCACGTCACGGCCAGTGTGTGGGCCGAGCTGGACCGAGGGAGATGAACACTGAGACTTACACCTAATTATCGTATGTCAAAAGACAAATACTCACGTTAATCTTAAAATTATTTCGCCGTGTTTTGTGTGACAGAGAGTGTCCGATAGATGATGTTTTTAAAATCGTGTTGGTCATAATATATAGCAGGTAAGTTGTCGCATTTAGTCTCGTTTGGTCAAGAAATTTCTTGGACTTATCTTATTTCACATCATTAAGATTCAAAGTAAATCAGTTGAGAGTCTTAATGTCTTAATCCTTAAAGCTGGAGCCCCGATTTAAGAGAATATTCATCTCAATTCGTATAACCTTGTTAATTATTTACCGTGTAAGGTATCAATTTCGTCTGCGAACAGTAAATTTCTTTCATAATTTTTATTACAATTAACAAAAAAATAAGAACAGATATATGAGTAAAATAAAGAGATAGAAATGAAAAAGAAATTTTTCCAAAATTTTCTTTTTCTAAGTGTAATTGTCACAGTAGTGCCATTCGAAAGAAGACCATAAATCCAATAAATAATACATAATGAATATAACAAAGACATCTCACTAGAAACATCGTAACTATTTTTATGCCTTTGAAACGATAACATTCATGAAGGAAGAAATCAAATGAAATAAGCGAACGTATTCAATAATATAACGTCGACACGGGTGCAGTTACTGTATATAGTCATTATAGCAGTATTAAATATATAAGAAGAAAGCGTACTAACCATCGAATGGGCATACCATAACTAACAATGTATGCAATAAGAATTTCACACTAGGTTCTCTCCTAGGCTAAAATATAAAGAAAAACTATTGTGGGCACAGAAAACGTTTTAATCATTTTACACGGAAACAAAATGCAGCAATATTGCTTCTAATTGCTAAAATATATTGGATATCTTTTACTTATAATAATTTGCTTGCTTTTTGTGAGGTCACAATCGACAATTATTGCTAACAATTTAGCAATTTTACTGCCCGTGTAAGCGCATCTTATTGTGCCGTAGACAAGGATTAATTTGCTACGTGCCATGTACATGGTACTAGTACCGGCAAGTCATACACAAGGTTTTATTTGCTACGTGCCATAGACAACGTTGTATTTGCCTTGTGCAATAACACAAGATTTTATTTGCTACCTGCCATCGACAAGGTTTTATGTCCCGTGAACCATACAATAACATACAAGGGTCGTTAATGGCGTCGCGTCGTTAGTGGGCGTGTCTGAGCGTGGGCGCACTGTGCTGATGGTCGAGCATGTAGTCGAACTCGCAGCGCCCCGACAGCTGCTCGCCGCACTCCGCAGAGTACATTTGAGCTTCTGGAAAACATTTCGTTAGTTAGTAAGGATACCTGATCAATAGGTAAATAAACAGTGTATAAACAAGGACAGCAGTCGACAATCCTTTTTCCTGTGGGGCTACAGGGAATCGAAACTAAATAAGTAAATATGATTTTTCTGAGACTATCGGAGGCGCAAGTAATGATTCCGCGCTTTTTCCGTTCGATGAACTAGGAAGGAGCGGGCGCCCTTTGTATAAAAACTTATAATGTCCATAAAAAGCATTGAAATAAAATAAGCGGCGCTACTTCTTCTCCAAGAAAATTTTGAGTTCGTAGAGACACGAATGGGAGGCGCTATGTTGAAAGTAAATTCTCATTGGCCCATTGTACCGCCCCTATCTGGAGAGATTTGGAACTGTAATTTACTGCTCACAGCTGTTCTCTTCACGGAGAGTTTCCAATGGTCTGTAATCTCCATGATATGTTACTTGGCACAGGAGCATGTTAAATTTTAACCAGACAAGTACAATTGGACTCGCGCACCGAGGAAATTCGACTCGCAACACTTTTTGTTATTTTATTATTAATGACTATGCTTTTGCGCATTGTGCGGCTTGGGAGAGTTTATACAGCCTGTTGGTTTTGGTCTGTATACAAAACCCATTATTCGTTGAGGGTTGATATCGACGCATTCGTTGCCCATCATTATAACTTACTGTGCTGATGTTCGTGAGCGTTATGTTTGTTTGTTTTCTAAAGTATAAATGAACAGGTATATACAACAAATAAATTATATTAATAATAATCCGTGGACACACCGCAGCACGCTAGCCTGGCTCCGTACCGAGTGCGAAAGGACGTGCGTTACAGGTACGACGACAACGGACATTATATTTCATGTTATATTTTTACATTTTTATGTACCTAATTAAGATTTTAATCATAGACTTCTATGAAAAATGTATATAATGATAGATAAATATGCATGACCTGGTCTAGTTTGAATCCGCTACCACAGACGTAACGTGCGTGGCATAAGCACATACGTTAAATTATATGATAAATAACCACAGGGCAGATAGAAACTACAGCGTAACCTACAGCGGCGGGTAGGAGATGGGAATAGCATAGACTAGAGATGTTAGGTGAGGGTATAACATATTTTATTGTTATACCCAGTGCTGCCCCAGTCACTGCCTCTCTTTTGTCTCAGACATGAGAGAAATAATGTATGTCAGACATGAGATGCTCCCATGTTTGTTCAAATGATTTTTCTTTATGGCGTGGGAAACATAAATTCATTCATAGTTATAAATATATTTAGTCCTTCTAATGTGTTTAAGTTGTCACTACAAAAGCGGGAACTATCTACAGAAGCCGGGCGTATTTATGAAAATGGGGCAGCACAATAAAGGCGGGGCATATATACCTAGAGGCTGACAGGGGGCGTGAGGCGGGGAGCCGTCCGTGCTTGCGTGCCCCGAACCCGCTCCGGGGCCACCGACCCCTCGGGGTGGACCGATCGCCCCTCCGGGGGGTCCGATCGCCCCGCTAGGGGCACCCACCCCGACCAGTCCTTCCGCCGTCATACCTGTACAAGAGTATATGTTTTCATTTTTAAATTAAGATTGAAAGTATAAACGTATATTCCATTAGTAGTATGTCACAAGGTAACCTTTTGGGGCCTATTCTCTTTTAAAATCATAGGTTTACATTTCGGGTGTCTAAATAAATTTCACAGATAAATAATAAAATAAGTACAATAGTCTAACTAAGAAGGCAGCGACTGGGCAGTAGAAACGGGGTTAAATTTTAGCATTTCTCTTAAATGTAACAAAGGTATGTACGCAGCCCTTATGTTATAATACATGTGGTAATGAGTGCGACTTACAGTTGGGGTGTGTCCAGGCGGGCTGAGGTCTCGAGAACAGGGACTCGTCTTGCATCTCCTGTGGCACCTCCTGGAAAGTATCGTCATTGTATACATTAGAAACGACCACAATATAAAACCGAGTATGTATTTTTTTACTAGGAGGCAATCCAACAGTATTAATGGATGCGTGTAGTTACCGAATGGCACAAATTTCTCGTTTGTCCCCTTTTGCTATAGGAAACTGACTATTTCACAGAGATTGTCTTCCCATCACTTTTAACTTTTACTACAATATTCTATTTGTCAGGAAGCGCTCCCTCTTACGATCCCAAACCCTGCCTCGTCGCCAGACGAGCACTCGATAGCAATCCGATGAAGCTGTGTTGGACTTCTCTTCACTTTCACAGCAAAGGTTCAGGACAAAAAATCTATTATATATATAAGAGAAAGTCGTGTTAGTTGCACCACTTATAACTCAAGAACGGCAGAACAGATTTGGCTGAAATTGGTAGGGAGGTAGCTTAGAGCCAGGAGACGGACATGGGATACTTTTTATCCCGTTCGACAGCGTTCCCGTGTGACTTGACATGAAACGTCAGTCACTATAAAACGCGGTATAACAAAAAAGAATCAGACTTGGAATAATAAAACGCAAATGACAGCTATGTAATGACGTATGGATGACAATTTGATATTTGTAAGAAATCAATACTAAAACTATTTCTATTAAATAAATAATTAAGAAGTGGATTGAAGTGAAGTGAAGTTTAATTCAAAGTGAAGTGGAGTTTAATTAATAATGCCGCGACCAAGACGATCGAATCTTTCCCGACAAAGCCGTAATGCAAGAAGAATACAAAATACTGCAAATGAAAGGACTGAAGAAGAACAAGAAATGGCACGTGAACAGCGCCGCGATAGTATGACTCGACTTCGTGCTTCTCAATCACGAGAGCAAAGTGAAGCAGAACGTGAAACAGCTCGGTTGGCAATGCAGAATCGTCGAGCGAACAACAGAAGGCAACAAATAGATAATTTGCGACGCAGAACAAGATATTTAGGTGACTTGAATCGAGCAGCGTTTCGATACGATTGCAGCAATGATTACAGCCTGCATCCTAGTCCAGTCCATTTGACCAATGCAAACGGCATTGGGCAAATGGACGTTGTTTGCGAGTATTATGGTGCATTGAAGTTTTCCGGAGAAACGCCTGGATTATGCTGCCTTAATGGTAAAGTGAAATTGCCAGTGTTGACTTCGCCATATGAGCCATTGTATTCATTGCTTTGTGGCGAAACAAGAATCACGCCACTTTCTTGCAAATACTCGAAAATACAATAGTTGTTTCCAAATGACGTCATTTGAGGCAGACATTATCGAAGAAGGAGGATTTAATCCGACATTTAAGGTATTTATTTTTGTACTTACATAGAATGTAGTTAAAGAATAACTTACTTTATCTATTGGTATGTATTATATTTGCTAATACTGAACTCTACTCTCCCACAGAAAAACTGTTTATAACCCAGTTAATACTGTCTGGTTTTTATTTTGTGGATACAAGGACAGATTCATCATCTAATTGGATCATTACTACCTTTCGAAAATACACAGAATAAACTTTAACAAATATATTTCATGGGCAACATGGAAGTATCAGTATCTTAATAACGGTTAATGTCTATATTATTTGTCTTTGAAATGGTTAATTATCAAATTTTTAATTTCAGGTGAAGAAACTACGAAGGAAGTTAGCTCAATGAATTATTATGCATATCGTTTGATGGTTCGTCAAAATGCTGACAACTATTTTCTGCGGTTATCGATTATTTCAGCAGTATTGCGTTGACATGTATGTAAAAATAGAAACGGAACGTTTAACATTTATTAGGTTGAACCAAGCCAACAAAGCGTCCTGAGGAGTACATCCATTTACGTGATGCAGTT
>JAFELO010000874.1:0-19259 GCA_017140195.1 Eumaeus atala
CGAATGACCTTTATTCTGAATTTTTAATTTACTATGCGCTTATCACACTTTGTATTGCGATAGTCGTTATCTCAACCGGCCAAGATAATCCTTTAGTCTGCATTAAGAAGGGGTAACGGTGGACGATGGACATTATGTAAATGGCCGCATACACAATATTCTATGATATATTCACCGTGTTGATTTCTGTGAGCCTTTTCTATATCATAATCACTACATATTATAAATTATAGAGCACTCGCCAAAATAAAATAATGCGTTGAGTCCACGAGTTTCTCGAAAATTGATTTGACTTTTATTGTTGAGATACCTCATGAAAAAAAAAATCTAATACTCTCGGTTTCGTTGACTACATCTCAATTAGTTTGAAGTATGAACTAAAACTAAAAATAAAATATCAAGATAAAACCAACTTCACCGTGTGAAACCGATACAAACTCACGCGCCTAAAGGTCAAAGACCCCGGGTGCGTCAGCTTTACGGACCAGTAGGGTCGTGGTAACCATGTAATAAAAATTCAAAGACAAATTATACAGTGCCTTGTATTTAAAGTTGGTTAAATTCTTTATTAAAGGAATCGTCAAGCATAGTTAACGAAGCATCAGAAGAGCCTATAAGAGATTTTATGAAACAATATTATATCTACACTTTCTACTTTGCAATAATTGTGTAATTATAAAAATAATGTGTTACTGGTTCTAATTGTTCTGCGAATGTATCCCGTGCGAGTGAAAGAGACGATTTGTTCGCTCTCTCGCTCGCCGGCTCCGCTGTTTGCCGCTGAAATTGCTACAACTGATTGCTATGTACCATTACTACATGCAGATAGCGCAATCAATTCTAAAGACGTTATCAGGACAAAATAGATTCTCACGACAAAAATATAATTTGCTTTGGTTGTATCGATCGAAATACAAATTATGTTAAATTTTTTAGGCTCATTTATGTTCATTAAATAAACGCGCAATAAACCAGTCTTATATATACATATGTATATTTCACGAGCAAAGACACATTTCAACTTAAATTATTAATTGGGCTAAGGCTTGACCTGAATGCAAAGCTATTAAATGTAATCGGTGTTGTCTTCCGTAACGGTATACACCTCTATAAACATGTTAATAAGAGTATAATGTGTTTTAGGGTTCCATAAACAAAGGGTGAAAATGGCCGTCCGTCTGTACGTCACCAGGTTGTATCTCAAGAACCGTGATAGCTAGTCAGTTGATATTTTCACTGAGGATGATTTAGCAGCTTAACAACCAGTACAAAAATTTGTCAAATTCTAATCATACCACTAAAAAAATGCATTACAAACTTACATGTGTAGTTCATTCCATAAAAAGTGTATACAGGATCCCGCGAATATAACTTTGTATACTTATATAAGTTCTAAGACTCGCGCCTACCGTTGTGCCTTTGGTGTACGCCGGTCGGTATTTTAATTTAGAGTAGGTAAACAAGGACGCAGTTGCGTCATCAAATGATAATTGCCTTCCGACACTGATGTCTCGCAGGAGCGTTGTTATAACTAGCATCACCCCGCGGCTTAAGCCGCTAATTCCGGTCCTATTAGTCGTAGCCTACCTTGGTTATGGCCTATAGCCTTCCTCGATAAATGGAATATTCAATACAATCAGAATTTTTCAATTCCGGTCAGCAGTTCCTGAGATTAGCGCCTTCAAACAAACAAACAAACTCCTCTTCTGTATATTATCATTATAGATTTCGTCTGAAGCGCGTTCTGGAACACCCACACGCTTCGTAACAGTACTCAATCTGATATTTCGTGAGCGATAAGTATTTTCCAAATCTCTTTTTGAAATGTCATGCTGCGTTGTAGCCAAAATGGACCAGTTCGTAGGTAGGTTCACGTGACACATATGTTGTCGTGTTTCATACGGTATGTAAGTAGTTCGTGGCCCATTAAAGGGGAGGAGGAAGGGAGGGCAACGCATATGCATAACAATTACACATTTATTCGGGTGTCTGTGGGCGTCGGTGGTCGTCAAAAGGGCCCGTTTGCTCGTTTGCTCCCCTTTACTAACTACAGAAAAATTTGCTCAAATCAGAACGTCGCGTAACAGCATATCTGGGTTTTCAAAATGATAAATTTAATAATAGACTTTATTTTTGTATTGTATTGGTTAAATAGCGGACTACTAGGCACAACTACTTAGAATTATCAAACATTTAATAAAGTTTGATGATAAAATCGTAGGCAAGTTTCATACCAAAAAAGTATTATTAATGAAACTGAAATTGCGTTATAAAAAAATTACACTGTAACTTCAAGCATGTCACGGGAACTGAATATGTTATGGGCCTGATAGTTGGGTAGGTCATATGGGCTTGGAACATAGATCCATATAGTCCACGATTGTACATAAAACATATGAAATTACACTGTAACTTCAAGCATGTCACGGGAACTGAATATGTTATGGGCCTGATAGTTGGGTAGGTCATATGGGCTTGGAACATAGATCCATATAGTCCACGATTGTACATAAAACATATGAAATTACACTGTAACTTTAAGCATGTCACGGGAACTGAATATGTTATGGGCCTGATAGTTGGGTAGGTCATATGGACTTGGAACATAGATCCATATAGTCCACGATTGTACATAAAACATATGAAATTGTTTTGCAAAGCAGATCCTATTTGAATGAAGTATATAATTTAAACATTTTTTTTTTGCAAATTCAACCTTACATGATCTGTTCACATTGATGATGCTTGTGGCCACGCAAGTTTTCCATTTATTTTTACAAAATATGCTACTGACTTTGTGCACACATTTTACGCACGGACGGTTTTCTAAGTCAAACTTACGACATTGCAAAAAATATATTTATTCACAATCACGGATACTTTAGAATGACGTTTCCGAATGAAGTCGTGTACCTTGTATTTCGAAAATCAATGAGTACAAGGTATAATATGTTTTCATTTAAGTTCAGCAGACCTAAAGCCGGTCCCACAGGTTAATATTATAGTGTCTACTTGCTAATCGATAATTAACTACCACATTCGCATTAATTTCTTCTAGCCAGAACCTTTGAGCATGAAATATCTGGTTAACTTTCCACTTAAGTTAATAATAGGCTACACGTGACTTCAACACCGAGCTCATTTGAAATCGGCACTTAGCGTTCTAAAATTAGAAGGGACAGGAACAGAAATACTCGAAATTATTGTACACTATTTTAAGTTTTTATTTAATATTTACACGATAAATTATTTACGAAGTTCTCATAATAAAACAATTTACTTCCTGCAAAGTAAGGTTACTCCGAAGGACGCTTAGAAAAAACACATTTAGCTAGTTGCTAAAAGTGTTTTTGGCATGTGGTAGGAAAATTATGTTGCGTAACGATTGTATATTTAAGAAAGAAAAAGGTAGTAAAGTCGAAAAAATGAAAATCGAAAGATAGAAACGAACTGTTAAAATGTAACGTAGATTCCTTTTTTTAAGAAAACGAGAGCAAATGTCTTCAGATGTCCACATAGTAAAGCAGATGTGTTGCCTTCTTTACTTCTTCCCCTTCAATGGGCCAACGCATGCCTACGAACCGCACGAAACGCTACAGCATCATCAATCTACGGCGTTATCATGTGATATACACCTGTATACCTGGTACCTTACCAGCCCCAAGAAAGTGGTATAGCAGATAAGAGAGGTGATCACTCAGTCAGTCAGTCAGCCATATAATATAAAGAAACAACGCTTTTCAGAAATAAGTAATCAGTAACTTTATTTGCCAGAATCGTGAGTACAGAAATTGTATAGGTTACTTTAAACAGTATTATCGTTATTCGCTTCTAATTATTGGCATGCATAAATAAAAGAATTATCTTATGATATACATTTATAAAATTCAGTCAACACTTGGTAATAATAATCTCAAGTAAATTACGCTAGAAATATGAATAAAATAAAAAACAATTATAACAGTTATCTTTCTCTATAGTTAGTTTATAAGTAGGTTTTAAAATATTAAGAAATACTATAGAACCATTTTTTAATAATAGAGATTTAAGGATTTTTACATATGCATTCAAGTAATTTCCAGCCACTTTTGGAATTTGTATTCAATGAATATTTGTTGTCAACATTCACTAGTTCGCATCCTGTACATTGACCGTATACAATTTTTTTGTGTTTTGTACATGACTCCATTGTCTGTCGGGAATATAATTCCATATCGCAGGAATGAAGGAACCGTATATATGATATGCCATAATTATAGCATATATTCAAGGTGAACTCTAGAGAGCAGACGCACTACTGCTTATTCTTCTACACAGTTCGCTAACATGTTTACTCCAGTTTGGCTTGCAATCAACATTTAATCCTAAGAATTTAGTCGCCTCTAGATGCTCCAGATTGCAATCATTATAATTAATTTGTAGGGACGGATTAATCTGTCGTTGGCTAAATTGTATAATTTTAGTTTTTAAAATTAAGTCTGGGATTATTGTTTGACAACAATACCACACCATCGATGTCAGTGTATTATCAATTTCATATTTATAATAAAAATATCTTACATTATATTGTTATTGTACTATCATCTGCAGAAAGGGTCAGGTTTGTCTATGCAGCTAGGAAGATCATTTACGTATAAGAAATAATAATGGACCCAATACACTACCTTGAGGAATATTACAAACTAAAGATCGCGCCTCAATAAAAATATCTGATTTATGCGCCTTATTGTTTAAATGTCTTATTTGTGTGTCAATACAAACAATAATCAAATGTTAATCCACGTAATCAAAACATAGGGTCATGTCACAAAATAGGGAACCAACGGTCTTTCTTTTGTTTACATTACACATTTCTGCTGTCAAAAAGGGTGTATGCCTTTTTTTTTAAATTGTGTAGGCATATTTATAGTTTTATTTTGTTCGAAACCCGTTTGTTCGGTACACAAAATGTCATTGAATTCCACAAAGTTATTTATAGAGTTATAAATATATTTTTTGAATATTTTGCATATACTGGGACACATTCCTATGGGCCTACAATTGTGTTTTGATTCGAATCCACCCTTCCTTTATAATGGCTTAACAATAGATATTTTTAAGTTATCTGGAAAAGCTCCAGTTTCATGAAATAAATTTGATATGTAACTTAAACCCGCACTTATAGTTTCACTGACAGCCCTTATTATTTTGGTCGATATTCTATCCATACCTACGCTATTAGAGTTTCTAAGACTTTATAATTGTATAGATATCATTGGATATACTGGATGCCATAGACATGGAGTCCTTCTTTAAAGTTAAATTAGACGTTACATTTTTTCCGTAACCTACCATAGGTTCTATTTTATCTACAAAGAAATAATGAAGGCTGCTACGATATCACGAATTACTGGATTCTACTAACTTAGATAAACAGGCTGTTAAATATTCAGACTCATATAAGTGTCTTGAGATAGAGTTTATTAATAAACAAAAAATATTATAGTTATTATTATTTATGTTAAGATTTTGATTGTTCCATTCAATGTTAATGGTATACAAATGCCATTGTCATGATTACTGTAATTACAATTATCATAACTTTGAATGTTATACTGTTACTATAACAGCAGTATAACATTCAAAGTTATAATAATTGTAATTATAAAAATCATTGGAAATAATACGATAGCCATAGCCTTTTAGCATCCCTTTTGTCTGTTAAACAATAAATATTAGTAGTCAATGTTTCTGTTAGAGTCATACAAGTATAACACGCATGCTCATGCGATAATAAATCTGAAATGACGTAAGTTACTAAAGAACTCTAATCCCCATTTAATTACTTTCTGTACCTCCCAAGTCAGTTAGATTCAGAAGAAGACTTACAACTATATTTGTATTGCGGAAGATTTGTAATAAGCACCTTAACCTTATTACTAAATTGTTTTTTTTTGCAAGTATTTGCGTTTTAACGTTAATAAAAATGAAGCAGAAGTCATCCATAGCATAATTTAAGACTCTTTTACTGAAATTATACATCTGACATGTGGTTGAGTGTGTTGTACAGTAATGATATAGTACATAAATACTGCTAAACGTTCCTGTACTACTTTCAATATATGATTTTCATTATAAGTACTAAGGATAGACACTTTATTATAACGGGGTACATAGTTATGTAACGATCAATGTCTCGGGCGTCAGCAGACTTTTCTTATGTCAGGTTTTGTTTATTTAATCTCTTTCTCTGAATTTCATTACAATTTAACTTTACCGTTTTGGGTACTATTTGTCAATGTGGAACATACTCGCCTTAATTGAATAATTGTATGTTCCGGCTCAGTCAATTTTATATTTCCTTAGTGTTAAGTTTTCAATATCACAATGGGCACAATCTACTTGTATTGTTAGATATGCAACAGTCTGTTGTAATTCGTTGATATCGTCATTTACTTATAAATTAGTTAAAGTAGTTCTTTAAATCTAAATTAGTTAAATTATTTAAACTAGTTCTAACACGCGATTCATCAGACAGAAATGACGTATCACCAGAATATGTTAAAGAAGCTGCTTGTTGGCGGTATGAGTACTTTCGTATTAATTGATTTTTGTTTCTCATGGTATTATATTGCCATTATGTTATGGAAGTGAGGGTGCATTTCTCGTCCTATTGGAAGCTAAAGAGTCATTGGCTTTAGTAGGTGTCTTGGAGGGGTACCCCCCCATGGTTCAAGCCTTGTCGTGGCGGTGGGGCTTAGAAGCTTGGGTTGAATGATTCGTTGAGAAAAACAAATTGTTATTCAAAATTGTTCTCAATTAGGTTAACAAAATTTTCAGTTTCTTGACAAAAAATCGCTTAAATAACACTGACACAGTTATTTACACAGATTTTTATATGATTGGTTTCACTATAATTGATTAAATAATTTATTACTCATTTAAGTAAATTGTATGAGCCGATGTATATGTGGCCACAGCCAATTTTATCTTATTTCTTCATAATTTGTAGGTGCATAACGAGCAATCTGCCACCACAAACCGCAAGAAGCGTGTCACTGAAGATGTCACATTACGGCGGTATTATGTGGGCGAGAGATACCTCCCCGGTCGAACCGGTCTAATTCTGTTGCATGGGAAGATGTAGTTTTATTCACTAAGCATGGCACTACGCCCCCTTATTAAGCATACCACTACGGCCCCTTATTAAATATGTGATGAACATAGGCTTTATAACATTTTGATCATTATAATATTTCGAGAATGTAACCATAATTGTGAAAAAAAAAATGTAAAATTAAATACATATTTTCCTGCCGAATTATTTTCTTGCAGTTGTTGACCAGACAGACGTATTCTATCATAAATTTGATGTTGATTTGTTTGTCATTGTCAAAAATTTATAATTTTCATATTTTTGCAAATCAATAAATGTTTGCCATATTTCATTAAATGTACGAGCGAAGCCCACAGGAACTGCAAGTATAGAATATATGAAATGAGAGTAAATTCATTGTTAGTATGTTACGTACGCTATGTGTAAGAACTCTTCTCTAACACAAAAACTAGCCAAATGCGAGTCGAAATTAAGCACGAAGGAAGGCAGTCTTATTATATAGAAGTCCCCTTTCATATTTATTGGATATTATTTCTTGTCATAGCGGCAATAGAGATATGTAATCTTTGAACGTTTCATCTGTTCAGGTATCACGCTTAGTGAGATGCCTAGTCACAGAGGGACTTAAGGGCCCGGTTTTTACCCCTTTTCTTCGTCCCCTAAAAATACACGGGCTGACACTGCCAGGATACTAGAAGTCAGCGTAGGTAGTATATTTTTTTCTAAGACATTATTTTTTAGCTCTTTTATAAACAACCTTTCCCCGATCCTAATTGTTATTAATCGAACGATCAATCAAGGCTGCAAGGCAACATTAGATCTTCCGATATTTACGTTCCTTTACAAGTACACAAACATTTAGACGGCTCCATATTTTCTGGAAAATTTACGAGAACACATCAATATTTATATTGAAGATTTCTCAGAGATTTGATGTACATAAATGCCGAGCTATTGTGCGGTTAGTAATAAATATTATGTCTGAATTCTTCCAGAATGGAACAAGACAGATAACGATATACAATAGTATTTATAACTCTAATAGATTGTTGACACTCTTTAATGTGTAATATAAATGTAATATAAAAAAAATGTATTTAAAGTATGGACTTACATATTGTTTAGGTATATGTAGATGTCGTCAGCGCCAAAACAATTATACTTGTGAACGTGTAACATTTATTTTGGGCTCTACATGTAAAGAGTGAAAGCGGGACCGTATTACAAAAACTCAGCTGTTCGTTTGTCCGTCAATCTGTATCTCGTGAGCCGTGATAGACAGACAGTCGAAATTTTCCAAGACGTATTCGGGGCTGCTACGACAATAAACACTAAAGACAAGAATATATTTATTATTTAAAGAGGCTACCATATAATAAATATTTTTCCCTCTTTTTTTGGACATTGCCATGGCACTCATGAAGCGCGAGCCTCACTCTCACTTGTCGGTTTGTCAAAATATAAAATCAAACTAACAGATCCAGCCATTATTAGATTTATTTAGAACCTATGAACATATAATTACCATTCCGACGCGTTGCCCTCATTCCCTCTCCCCCAATGGGCCACCAGCTACTCACAAACCTCACGAAACGAGACACTGAAGATGTCAATTTACGGCGGCATTATGTGAGCGGGAGGTACCCCTCCGGTCGTGCCGACCCAATTCGGTTGCATAGGAAGATGTAGTATGTATTATTTTTATAATTATTTAGTTGTATATGTTCGTCTCTTCTAAATCTGTCAGATGATGTATCTGCACTGTAGCGAGTTATATAACATTATTGATTTTGTATTAGCTCATGACTGTTGGCGAATGCCACAGGGTCAGATGTCTTTCTGTTATACTGTTAAATGCCTTCAACCTTGACAAAACGCAATTTGTGTTAATCTACAACAATATGTACTTTTAGATACTATTATGTAGTATCTAAAGGTTCGTATTTCTATTATTCCTTATATAGACATCCTCGGCCAAGTAACAAGCATCGTTTCTTCAATATATACAGCATAATATGCAGTTTAAAAATTATCTGATGTTGACCTTTTCAACGTGGGTCGCAGATAAAATCCGGAAACGACATTATAATAAATTACAAACCCTTCCCGCGGACTGTGAATAAAATACACTATGGCATAAGAGCAAAACATAAGTGCAATAGATGAATGCTACATTTTTCACGTATGTAATGTATTATAATCGTATCGCGCCTATGTTAAACAAAATGGTGAAATGAGTCTTTCAAGCAGAGAGTTATATTGTAGTAACTTAGAGGTATCCTGTTGAAATTCATCTCAATTCATTCAAGTCATTCCTCAGTATTTGTCATATGAAAGGCCTCAGGTATAAAATACTGCAATAAAAAACAGGCTGAACTTGAATGTTTTTTTCTCCCATTTATGCTGTTACTGTCTTAGCCGGCAAACGCTGTTTGGGTTGGGTGAATAACACTCATCACTTGGGTATGAAAAATAGATAGTAGCCGATTCACAGACCTAACCAATGTGCATTGAAAATTTGGGAAGACATCGTTAAAGCCGTTTCGGATGAGTAAGGTAATTAACATTAGGGCACGACAATCTTTTTTTTTCTCCAATAATTTGAGTTTTGTCATGAGATTTCCATACATTACTGAAAAAGGTATTTCACCGACAGACAATAAAGTGACCAGAAAACCATTTTTGTCTTTTGATGTACGTAACCTTTATCGAGCAGCGTCTCTAAACGTCAATCACATTTCTAACTGCAAAGATGCCCTAAATTCATAGTTGATTAAAAAATATAGGACCACAGTGAATATTTTTATAGTTTTGTACCTGCTTTACTTTAACCAGCAAAAGTAGGTACTAGCCCAAATCATATTTACAGTTTTGGAATTTTCATGGCAGCGTAATTATTGTCCCTTTGTCGTTTTTCTTTATCAGACGGGAGACTTACTGTCTCTTCTGTGTTGAATTAACACCCACTTAAAAGAATTACGAAGTTTAGAAAAAATTAGAAATCATTTAGGGCAAGGACATTGAGTAGTGTTAGTAAGTATGACAGAGAGCTTCTAGCTGCAACTCTTGTAACTTAACGGTAGCCTGTCTTGAAGGGTGAGCTCACGGGTTGTCATAGAGAAGTAAAGGAGATCTGAGATTGGCTAGTCTTGATTGTGGAATTGCAAACGTCTCCGCTTCTCAATGAAATACCTCAAAACAACTAACTAGACTAACTCCCATCATAACATTGTCCTAGTGAAACGTTGCTTAACTAAATGGATTGGTCACGCATGGAACGCCCATGCGATATGAAAATATAACTTTTTGGCACTTCCTCGGTAATCTTCTTTGACATTGCAAACCCTCAATTCATATATACTTACATTTACAACGTTAATGCAAGGATAAGCGATATTTAAAGGGAACTCATAATATGTGAGATTGAACAATAAACAATGAATATTATAAATAAAAGTAGAAGGCTGGGAAAACATTGGTGAATTATTAAGGTCAGATGATTACTGAGATAAAAATATAGTTTGGAGAGAAAATACTATAAATATTAGAGATAGAAAAGTTTACTGGTTTTTATTTTTTTTTTCGGCGGGACCTACCACTGCTTCGCGACGCTAATGCACCCGCCCCTACATTTCATCGGACTAACGAAGACTTTTTTGTCTTTTGGTCTTGGGTGACGATAGGGACAGACCCTCTTTTTACCGCAAGAGGTAGTGCCATGCTGCATAGGAGGAGGTAGTGCCATGCTGCATATTAGGAAGTAGTGCCATGCTGCATAGGAGGACGTAGTGCCGTGCATAGTGCATGACACTACATCCTCCTATGCAACGGAATTGGGCTAACACGACGCATCGGCTTCGTAATTATGCGGATGTTCATGGGCGTCGGTAGTCGTAAAAAGGGAGCTTTTTTATTTTTATATTTCTCGTTTGCCCCCCTATCCCATAAAAAAACAGATGTACCGGATTGTTGGTGGGTGCAACCTATAGTGATTATTTTTGGAACCGAAAAGGGGGATACAGTCCGCATCCCCGCGCCGGTGGGACGGCGCGCGCACGACACCGTAAATGATGCGGGAATGTGGATACGGATAATTGAGCTCGTTTATTGTTTGGCTTGTCTGAGGAGGCCGCCCTCCTCATCCCCCTGGGACTGGCGGGGTTTGATACGGGCTCGAAATCAACAAAAATAAATTAAATCATGATTAAATAAACTCAAATTTTATTCTATTGAATTGTTTTTTTTTTTTTTTAAAAAAGAAACAAACATCTATGCGCATGGAAGTAAGCACTACTCAAACATTAAACAGGAAGATGATTATTGGTCATAATATATACACACTCGGAGCAATTTGGTCATGGAAATATGTTGCTTGGTCACTCGATATGCTCTTGTTGCTTAAAGAATGTAAAAGGTGACGCCATATTATTATGCATGCTCCGTAATGAAATTTATAATTGAGTGCCTTTATCGAGTTATTTCAAGGTACGTAATAATAAATATTTTTATATATAGATATAGTTATAATATAATGACTCATTAAGGTCCATAAAAATCATTATTTTATAACTATATCTATCCAGAAAATGTTGATTTGCTTGTATATTTGTCTTTTATGGATTCAGAAATGTCGTCTTTAGCATCTTTGAGCCGAAACGAATTATCAGAAAGTCAACCAAAAAAAAAGGCGGACCAGTGTGCGTGGGGTAGCAAAACGCAGCAAGTTTTCTAAAAATATTTATAAGTGTTATAATAACTTTAAAATATACCTTAGGCCCACGCGTCATCTGACCTCAGTGCATACATATAGTTTTTTTAGAGTGAAACAGAACATGTTTATGCAACTATTGTTGTGTTACAAAGTATGATTTACAAAAATGTTCGTTTTATTGCAAGGAAAGTGAAAACTCTTATCACTCGTTTATTGGAAGGAAAGTGAAAATTCTTCGTATAATCGTATTATTTACACCACCATGTCAGTTTGATTGACGTTGTTAAATCGAATACCCTTGAGCCCTTAAATTCTGCGCCACATCTCTTCAATGAACTCGCTACTGCTGATATAGAAAAGCATATTTTAGTTATAAGTTCGAATAGCGCTGATAGCGTTAGTCGTAAAATAATCATTCCCATCCCTGAGGAAATTGCACCAATTCTTGTTCATATTCATAACTATTCTCTTTACTTTCATATGTTTCCTGCTATCTGGAAAGCAGCTAATGTTATTCCCTTACCCAAACAATCTAAGCCATCTTCCCTGACTGACTATCGTCATATTTCTATTTTGCCTTCCCTTTCAAAAGTATTGAAACGCATAGATTATCAACAGCTCACAATATACATCAAAAATAATAATATCTTTAACACTTTCCAATCTGGTTTCCGTCCTGGTCATAGTACGACTAGCGCTCTCACCAACGCAACGGTCTGTTTGGTATGGACCGTAAACAACTGACTGTACTGACTTCACTTGATTTCGGTAATGCATTCAACCCCGCAGATCATGAGGTATTGGGTTGGCCTTTAACGTTAAATATATCCCCAACGGGAGTAGATTAGTTACGCTGCTACTTCACGGGACGTTGGCGGAGAGTTCAAATTGACGAACAGTTTACAGAATGGCGCAACATCTCGTCTGGTGTGTCTCAAGGCGGTGTTTTGTCCCCTCTTCTATTTGCCATCTTTATAAACACGATTACAAAATCAATATCGTCCACATGTATGCTGATGATCTGCAAAATTATAGGCAAGCATCTCCTGATGGGATGCATGATGTTATCCGAACATTAAAAAGTGATCTATCTTTAACATTAACTTGGAGCAACTGCCATAGACTCTATCTTAACCCTCTCAAAACACAAGTTATCATTATTGGTAGTCCAGCCCTTACTTCACGGATTAATATGTTATTCATGAATATTTGTGTTTATATGTTCCCCACTCGAGCCTGATTTTTGTTTCTTTTCCTTTTACCAAAGGATGTCTGGTACCATCTACTACTATCTGGTTACTATCCTACAATAAGACCGCCTTTGTGCACATTATGTGTCTGTATAAATTAAGATTGTTTCTCTGTATATATATATATATATATATATATATATATATACGAATGTATGTTTGTGTGCACAATAAAGTATATTTTCTTTCTGTTTAATGTCCGCTCTCCAGGTAATTCTGTCTAGAAGCACTGCTTGTATCGGTGACAAGAAGACTTTTCTATGTGTGGTGCAGCGTCAGAAAACAAATGCCTAAGTCTTTTTCTTTCATATCCATAACGACAGAAATAAGGTCTATACTTAAAATGCCGATGCTTGCGTTAGCTAAAAGAGCTTTTGTGCAAAATGTACAAGCACTAATAGTGAAAAACTCATAACCGGAAATATTAGCATACTTACCTGAAACTAACCTGCTCTTCTGAGCTATATCTTCTTCAATCCGCAACCACCTAATGCTGCGTTATTGGTAAATGATCTATATCTTCAATAATTCAATCAATCGTTTGTATATTAACATAGAGAAACGATTATTAATCACCATAATATAAAAAAAAACCATAATATCTTTCTCGAATCTAGTAACCGAAGTTTACCACTCAGGAAACGATTGAAGATCTCCAGTACGAAAATATGGGAAATAAAATAGTGTGAAACAGTAATGCTTTGTAACACTAAACGTAACGCTTAACTGTGCTAACGTCGCTTTCTTTTCTCACGCGCTTCTCCACTTAAAAATCATGTTGGTTCGAGTAAACTCCATTCCCGTTTCGAAGCTGACACATTATCAAATAATATCGTTGATATGCTATTTTCTACTACTTTTACTGAGTTGATAGTCATAATTTACTTTCCAATTCAACAAGCTACGGTCTGGCATAGGGCACGGAATTAATGTTGTCGTTTAATTATAAACCACGTCGTGATAACTTAGCTCAATTGTACGAAGTAGTCCAGTGAACTAAAATAGAGAATGTTATTCGAGTTCCCCATTATTGAGCTGTCATGAACTGACTAGGGTCTTAAGACAAATAATTAATAAGACCCCTTTTAATGAGAATTATGGGGGCAAGGCGTGATAAATCGGGCCAAAATTTGAGTGAACAAGAGGTAATAAAAAGGAGAACCAGTCCCACCGGCCAATGTATCAACAGTTACTTTAGCTAATCTTAAACAACTATCGGGATGCATCCTTACCATCTGCACGAAAGGAAGGTGGGTCAGTCTCCCTATGCACCACAATCTCACCTAGACCGTCGCCCGACGTGCCTCATAGTAATCGATGAAACTGTACTAAATACTTCTCTCGGCATAAAAATTGTAACGCTTATTACACTGTACTATAAGCCGTTGTAGGATTTCCGTAAATGATTGTGACCTTTATACTTACGCAAAGTAGATATACGTTATATATACCTATCTACGTAATTGTACGTAATCTATCACTTTAGAATCCGTCCGCGCATTCTTTATGATGTAAGGGCAAGTAAAATAGTATGCGGACAAACAAGCATTTAACTACAACAGACACCCACAGTTATCCGCATAATTAAATCATGAAAGTCTTTTCCCGTTCCTCTCCAAATGCCACTCACAAACCGCACGAAACACGATACCGGAATAGTCACTTTACGGCGGTATAATGTGAGCGAGAGAGTACCTACTCTTAGACTAATTGAGCTATGAGGGTGCATGGTCGTGCCGACCTACTTGGGCTGCAATACAGCATGGTACCTTACTAAGTCTACGCTCCTTTTTTATTATAAATATTCATGTTACGATTATCTTAAATAAAAAATAAGCCACCGGAAACTCACAAACTGCACGTAACACACACCTCGCTTTGTAGTGGTGTCATGTAAGGCGAGGGGTCAACCTTATGAAGACACAACTCGCTTTCAGAGCAACGTGGCACTACTCAAATTAATGCTGAAAACTGTTCGTTTAAACTTCATATACGACTCTATGATTTCTCTTAGCTAATCATACCTAGCATATCTCCTTACCAATAATAGAATATACCTTCACGAATTAAAATATCTGTTCTTTCGTTTAGCAAAGAAAAGCAACCATACATTCATCTATAACCATAAGACTTCCAACATTAATCATATTAAGTACTTTGATTAGAAATAGATAATAATAGTTAGCGTCGTGGAATTGGCACTAACATAACTTGAATATTAACATAATATTATGATAATGTAGAAATGTAAATTTGAACCTTCTCATGGAATTATCATTTAATTACAAAGATAATTTATAAAAATATCGATATCGGCCTTCGATATATAGAAGAAAAAAAATCGTCGATATATTTGAAATCGATATGTCGATACTGTGAAAAATATAGTCGATTTTCTAATCGACATATCGATTCCTGTCACTTGACACTAGGGCTCTGGACTTCTTTTATCTAAGTAGGTACTTTTAAATTTTTCCAGATAGGTGCAGCTACACGTAGATAGCACATCCCTATCCCTATTAGCAACCATGGTGCATGCGATATCGGTAGCGTAGAAAATAATTTACGTCACATGACACAATGCTTGACACAAAACGTACTGAAATTTGAAATGTAGGAGGTAGTGCCATGGTGCATAGGAGGCGGTAGTGCCAGGCATGGTGCACGGTTTGTGAGTAGCCGGTGGCCCATTGGGGGGGTGAGAAGGAGTGTAATTAAGGTGATGTTCATGGGCGTTGAAAGACTCTGATTACTCGTTTGTCCCCCCATACTATAAAAAGGTCAAAATATGAACATGGAAGCATCATTGAAAGTGATACGAAAGTGCGCTGATGCAAAAAAGCTAACAATAAATAATCTCGTCCCAGTCGAACTACGGCCACAGCAGCCATCTATATTGAGAAGAGCCATCTGTACAGGATATGTTATAGTGCACAAGTGTATGCGCCGATACAAGTGCACCCTCTATTCCGACAGGACGGCAATCCGACATGACCAGCGAGTAATGCACTCCGAGGCACGTACATGTAACACCGCCTATATCCTGTTTATTATATTTCTAATGACTCCTCGTTTTATCCGACCAGAGTGTAATCATATATTCGTACCCGAGACCTCATCTCACCTCGGAAATTGAACAGGATTACTACGATTTTTTTTGGAGGGATCTACTACTTTAGGCCACGCTGTTGCATTTGCGCTTGAGCTTGAGACCAGTTTGCGTACGTTCCGGCCGTGTACCGGCGACCTACTCCTAGTGTTCTGAATTGTCGGGGAGTTATTTTAACCAACCAGCAATTGAGCCGAGAGCCCTGTTCATGTAGACATACTCTGTCCTTCTCTCGCCTATCTCACCACACATTTTCTTCTCTTTCTTTCACCTTTCCAGTCCCCTTATCGTGAAGTCGCTTGACTCTGCATGAGCGCAACACATACCTAGGTCGGCGGTCGCCTCCTGCTGAGTTTCCGCCGGGTCACCGGTGGTTCCACCCGGTAGGGGCTTTACCGCCCAGATGTGTTCTCTGCGGACAAGCGACTCCGACAGTGGGGAAACTATAACCCACCTCAACGACGGGTCCGCTTTTAACGGTCCGTGGTTGTTCGACACACAGGGAGCACACGCTCCGATCTTGTTTCCCCGGACCGGACACAGGGTCCGAGAGACGAGCTGACCTTTGTTGCATTTGCAATAACAGTTCATCAGGCTAGATCTAAATCACGAGGCAATAAAATTAGGTAGCTAGGGAATAAAGATGTTATTCTTTCACGCAAAAACTAAATAACATATTTGGTTGAAATTTCAATATAGATTATATTAGAATCTGGAATAACATAAAAATGACCATCTATAGTCTATCTGTCAATACTATAAAACAAAGTCTCCAAAAGTTGTCAGTCTGCCATAGATATAGATCGATTATATAGATATCGATATATATTAAACGGATTTTCGTGCGGTCTTCTTCTGTCAGATTTCTATACATGTGGGTAGAATGATTACCACAGAAGTTGGTTCAAAATTTGTGAAGGTAACAATTTATTCACGGTAGAAAACGGAGCGGATCGATAGTATTATATAAGAAAATGGAGGTGTTATGACGATTGTTTGTAGTAATTTTAGCATATCGCTATTGCCTTACTATATATAGTAGGGTTCTGGATTGGAGGCCGCGTTTAGGAAGACGATGTGTTGATCAACCGTTCACCAGGGGCGAAGACTATCTCCGTGCAGTAGCCAGTCCGGGATGGATGCGAGTATCAGGAGATCGGTCGTCTTGGAGTTAATTGAGAGAGGACAATGTCCAGCAGTGGTCCGATAAGGGCCACATGATATCACTATTGCAGCATTAGGATGTGGTCACGGCCAGACAGATGATTCAACTGTCATAAACAATATTGGTGTAAACTCTATGCTAACAACAAATGATATTGATACAAATACTAAATCTCATTTACTAGACTGGGATGAAGAAACACGGACTTCGGAAAATTGACAGAAGTGACAACGCGGGCATCAAAATGAAGTATACAAATCTTGGTATTCTAAAACTGGACAGGATGCAATGAAATCGCAGTAGAAAATGTAAAATTTTCGCGAGAGAATAAAAAATTTGCGAATTTTTTAGACGTCTACAGTCACGCAGGCTGTTCGTAATTAGAACTTGTCTAAAGCGCAAAGAAAACTACACAAGTGTAATAGGAAACATAACATTGAAAAAACTCTACAGCACATTCCAAATATAGTGATGGGAATTTAGTGAAATAAGACAAATATGACGTGCGACATTTTATCTGAGTACGCTTTAGCAAAGATTAAGATACCGAAATACGATAAGAATGTTATCACCTCTTGATCATTAGTTTCATGTTTAAAATTCATTTTAATGTGCCTATAACGTTGTGATGTCAAAATAAGTGGTGTCTGGGTTAAATATTTATGAACTTAATTTGAGGTATTACGTTACACGTTTAAGTATCGTATTGATGTTATGTTAGACCGTTTTGATATCATTAAAGTAGAGTTTATTTACGTATTCTTGGGGCGTAAGCTGGCGAATGCATGACATTACAAAAACGACGAAGATACAACACACACACACACACACACACACACTCAGCAAGAGAGAGAGAGAGAGAGAGAGAGAGAGAGAGAACTAATGAAATTATACTTCAGCCATCCGGTCTCCTTTTTTTTCTTTTTCACTTATAAGTAATCAAATATCATGATGACGCTCAATGCGAGTTACCTATAAATGATGGAATGGTAATAATCACGTGAACCGGACGCGGAAATCATTATATAATCTTAAAAGAGTTTTTTGGACATGAAGACTTCAACGGAAGGATTGTAATGATATAATGAAATCGACAGCGCGATCCTCTGACAACCGCCATCAATATTGAGACAGAGTAAGCGGGCGTCCAACCGTAATAAAATACGTCTCTGGTCATTTTATTACTAGAACCACCAGATCCGGCTTGGGCTCCTGTGAACGTCTTTTTTCCTTCCATTCGTCAACTTGGCTGGTTTATATACCAAAGTAATGGGATATTAAAAAAACACTACACAAATAATGTACATAGAAATAAATTAACTTATTTCATTTAACTTCGCAATTATGTGTTCACGTTTTCCTCATACAATCTTCATAAACAATCAGTATCACACGTGGAAATATGAAATTTAAGGTTATGGTGATTGAATCTACCTTGGCTTGTGATTGTTAGTAGTTATGTGTTTAGGTTAGGTATAATCGCGTTTCTGGGGCATACCTGGGCGCCTCACTACGGACTACCGGGCCGGAACGCCGTGTGGTCCGTTTAGTCGGTTCAACTCTGACATAATCATCTCAGTCATGGTCATAATCATCCCTGCTGAGATGGTACCCGAGGTGGCTTCCACACGATAAAAAAAGGTATAATCGCTACTTTTGTTCGTAATTTATTTAATTCATTTTGTAGGAGGTAGTGCCACGTTAACCTGCAAATGAATTAGTCAAGATCGGTGAGGTACTTATCGCTTATATGATATAACCGTAAAATGTCTGCTATGCCGTCGTGTTTCGTGTGGTTGGGGATTAGGACGCCTATCGGAATGGAGGAAGAAAGGAGGGAAACGCATCCCGTTTGACGACTGGCTTGCGCTGTGGTAATAGATCTCGGATTATAGTGCATGTTGCGGCAGAGGTCGCGGGTTCGAATC
>JAFELO010000874.1:44823-58596 GCA_017140195.1 Eumaeus atala
GGAGGTGAAGTTGGTCCCTTAGGGGGCTGACTAGCCATCGAGGTGCCCCGATAATTTGTTGTTCCGGGGGGCACTAGGTACGTGTTTTTTCATAAACTTCCTAATGTTAGTTGAACGTTTGCATCTGTCAGAGGTCATTTGGTACATTCTATCGCACATGGTGTGGTAGGGGCAGATATTACTGCCCTTCTCTTGGCACCGACTTCAATCATAACATGTAATTTCTAAAATTACATGGATTAAATGTTCAATTTAGTTCATTTTAAACTTTTCAGTGCATTGTGTCTTATTAAAAAAAATGCTTTGTTGCTGAGTTGTGTATTCATTCATTCTGTGTAGCGAGACTCGATTACAGATGAAATAAAAGTATCATTTAGATATTACTTTCATGTATTGGAGTAGAACTGCATTTCTTCCTGGTTTTATTTACTCAGTCTGTACGTTATATTCATAGATAGACTCTCAAATTTGTGATGTGTTAATTCAATATTCCGCACCAATGAACACACGTTTGTTCTGCGCATTGGCCCATGTTGAACGAATCGTTTGTTATAACATTTTATAAAGCGTCTCTGAAAAAGAAAATCACTGTGAATGAATAACATGATACAACGGAGGTATGAAATATAATGGGTTGTATTTGCGTGCTGGTATTTTATGTAGAATGATCAATACCTACAGAGAAAATCGTAATCGGTTACAAACAATCCCACTAACTTATGATGTTAAATGCTAAGTTTGTATATGTTCCTTACTCTTTCCTACAGAAACTACGTAGTTGATTTGGAGACAATTTGGCACAGGCATAGTCTGGACTAACAGAAAATACGTTTACCTTCAAAAACATTCCCTTGAGATAAGGGGAATTTTAAGCTATTCGATATACTTAGCGGAAATACAGTACATACGAACACCACATAAAATCATAATACTTTGCCGCTCCTGTCATGAAATCATTGTTCTCATCCCCTGAAAGTTAATTAATATTTGCAAACGTTTTACATTATAATTGCAAATAATACATATAGGTTTATGTACTATGCACACGAATATACCAAATAAACAATCAAGTGGGATCTCTGTAATGTACAGCATACAGAAAGTATATCCGCAACTAGACATGTGAATAAATAATAAGTTTGTATTTTGTTTGTTGTTTCAGATGATGCACATAATCTAAGTGTTAGTCTGCCTTAAGCTGAGTTGTCTCAATGGTAAGGTTCGAGTTATTTGTTAATATAAAATATTAATTTTGTAAGCACTGCTTCAACTTTGGGTTACGATTATAATTTACTATAAAACTAGATTATACAATGTGTGATGTCTCATTTACATCTCATCGTCGTTCTCTGAAAGGAAAAAATAATAATCGACAGACGGACGCGAACGGCGAATCGTAGGATAATATTGGGCGGAAACTGTCCAGCGTAAGTCACGCCATTATTTGAATATCTTTCCTTACTACAATTTGTTTTTAAGTAAGTTTCACTGTAGTACTGCTGCTGCATCACTGTAGCGAGAGCCGAGAACGCATAAAGGGAAAACTTCTTACACCTAACCTAGCACCCGAACCTAAGCGATGCTGAGTTTGTTTTCTGTCTAAACATTAATTTTTTTTAATACGGCTAAGTATCAACATAGATTTATTATTATTAAAAATAGTATCAATAACGTATATGACGACCGGCTGGCTCAGTTGTTAACGTGGAGGTTAGTCCGCGTGTCACGCCAGAAGTCGTGGGTTCGAATCCCGCCTAGCCATGATGTTTATATATTTATTGGTTTAATCTCTATAACAAAAATCTTGTATAATAATTTAGATCTATATATATTCTATATTTAATAAAACGGAAGTAGGCAGACGTGGCGTGATAAGTCCTCAGGTATTATTATTATCTACTATCAATCTACGAAGTACATAATAATAATAATTACTAATGGTTAGTAATAATCATGTAAATTGGCTGCATAATTCCAGTTACTATTATGCGTAACAAATAAAGCGCTGCCTTCTTTTTGTCTGTGGAAATATAGCGATATGAGAGGTACCTCCCCGGTCGTGCCGGCCAAACTCCGTTGCATAGAAGGATGTAGTGTCATGTATTATGCATGGCAGTACCTCCTACTACACGGCATGGCACTGACTCTTCCTGAAATTTGCCAAGCCCAAAGCATTGCTTCTAAAATCCATGCAAAGGGGAATGAAGTCTTTCGGAAATATTAAAGCAGACATCATCTCAATTAATATCCGCTCCGACGAACATGATACCTTTGCATTATTTATACGAATATATTTAGCAATGGTAAAATGCGCAACGAGAGTCCGCGCGTTAGGTACAAACATAGAACACCATTACAGTCTTATTGTTCCGCGACTAAGTGATGCAATTCCTGCTCTGCTTCTGCACAAAACCCGACAGCATACTATAATATAACATAGGAAAACGTATCTACATAACGATTATGCGGGTGTTTGTGGGCGTCGGTACTCATCAGAAGGGTCCGACCAAGACACAATGACTGACACTTTATGCCGGTGTCATGTGATCGAGAGCTCCCCGTCCATGCCGGCGCAACTCGGCCGTATTGCAGCATGGCTTTAACCCAATTCTGTGTCATTTATTTGGCAATATTATAAAGACATTTCAATCATAAAGGAGACGGTACTTAATTGTATGGCGCGTAGAGGTATTGCACGATAATAGGAAATAAATAGCAGTAGTTTTGCTCATTGAACCCACGAAATCATCTAAACTTATGCTTATGAATTATTTCATCTGTCATCGTTAAGAAGCACTGACAATGACGTCTTTATACATTTAGACGTTTAACAATACAAAGGTCGCCATCTTAACATAGAATCGTCAACATATTGTACAATTCGGAATAGATTTCTTTTTGAACTCTTCATTTTTTTTCTTTTTTTTTTTTCTTTGTTCGATAGACTAACGTATTCTATTTTTAATGAATTCCACGTGTTTTCCTCTATTCACGATTATATACGCAAGAGCACATCTGAAACGGATCGTCCTCTTTGTATTGAATAATCCGATCCCTGTAAAATAATAGGCAAATGGCCTCGGGGAAAAGGTAATATTTAATACTTCAATATATGTAGGATAATATCACGTTAACGATATTATTATTTAATACCTACTGGATACCAATTAAGCCTTATTATGTTCACGTAAATTAAAACTTTCATTTAAAATTTTGTTATTCATTTAATGAGCTAGAGCTCATTTGGCGTAATTCCCTTAAACGAGCTTTTAGTTTGTGGTTAATCTTCATTTAGGCTCTTTCATGAGGTCACAAATATTCAGTGTGTTGGTGAGCAATTGACACTAGTGATCTAGTAATGAGCACATTCATCCACAGGCGGGGAGCCCTGGGTTCGAATTCCGGAGCGGACCCGACAAAAAGTGTTATTAGAACTTTTAAATTTCTGACAACAGTCCGGAGTTCTGAAAGATGGCGTTGTTACGCCTACGTACCGTGGTGGAGATATTGTTAAGCCGTCGGCCCAACGCTTGATTTATCTCCGTTTTTGTCCCATCAGAAAAGGAGAATGAAGGAAACACGTATGCACTGTAATAGATACTGCGTAGATGGCTCGACCTAATAAAGGAGGCCGCTGCAGCTGAAATTCATGAAACGTTCAACGTGTTGTAAGAAAAGCATGAGGTGTAAAGTCTTGTGTCACACCGACCGATGACCGGCCGCGCCTATCAATGTAATGCTTTACCGCGTTTAAGCCTCGTGCATTCAGTTCAGGTTCATATTGTTTCTTGAGGAGGTAAGCTCTCAATGTGAGTTGGAGCTAAGACATACTGTTTTTACTGATAGACATCTCCAGTAGTACAAGTATGAATTTTTTCCTTTCTCTTTCAAGTGTTTTAAGCGACGACGTGCAAGATATACACGGACTGACGGATTAAAACTATCCCAAATGTCTCATTTCTTAAACACATTAATTATCTCCTATACAATGATAGTTATAATTATTGCTATTTTATAAGATTTGATATAGTTTGTATTTCCTGTCAATAGGTTTATGTTTGAGATTCTACACGGTGCATTTGCAATAATTTCGTGATATTACCGCAATAATAATGGACTGGCGCAGAACGGCTATTAGTGGCTCAATATCATCAATATCTAGCTAGAGTGAGATACAGAGGAAATTACCTATGCTGTCCTATGCCGCCCACGCTTAGTTTCAATACACGTGTTATATAATCGAATGTGCTGCGGTCGTACACGGAGCGGAAATTTAATGAATTATTTGGGCTTCGTATCTCAGTATGATATGTACCAACAATGCATGATTCTCACAGAGAGTCTCGGTGTAGTAGCCGGTCCGGTATGATTGGATGTGGCAGATGTCGGCCAACTTGGCTGTCAGTGAATCGGTAAGGGCTACTAGCGATTATGGTACCATCAGTACCCTCAGATTAGTTATATAATAATAAATGTTTATATCAGACTTAGGAATTTCATGTTATAGCTCGCAGAACAAAGTCTTACGCCTAGGGTTAATGACATGAATTCTTATAAATAAAAAATAAAAAAAGGAATAAATAAAATTTGAACACACATCATTAGCGTGTAACGTTTCTTCTAGACACGGGCCCTAAGAGATCGACGCCACCACAGACAGGGTTGTACCACAGGATAACCCCACCTACTTTGGGACAGTTCAATGGGGTGATTCTCATCCTCGCTCCTTGCCCCGTACGCAAGAGCGCCGCCTGCTATGGTTCTCTTGTCCCTCTTCTTATAGGAGGGGTAGGAGTAGCGGCACCTCCTCCTATCAGCGTGTAATCTCATCCAGCACTGTATAATGAGTGATTCCCACCGGTCTGCTCATACGCTCAGGAGGCCATTCGTGCTAACTCTCCGCCGCAGCAGCAAAGAGGCACAACGCTTACGGATGGTCGCGTGAAAACCATCAACCTGCTTTTCCGCAAACAGCAAAAAAGAAAATGGTCGATGCGAAGCAGCAGCGCGGCAGTTCGAATAGTATCCTGTATTGCACCATAAAGGTACTGTATCAATGCCTCCTATACTGCACCCACACAAACAGTCTGACAGTAAGACTTAAGCAATGTGACTTTCACTAGATCGGTACAATTGGCAAATCTGCGGGCTAACCTATGTTGCACCGCAAAGACAGTGTTCTTCGTTCACGCTCATTATCCAAGTCATTGGTCAAACCAGCCGGTGCCCAATGACCCAAATACTTAAAGCGATGTTCCACTTTCAAGGGGGCCACACCTAGTTGCAAGGGAGGCGGATGAGATAACATTTTGTGACCCACCTTGAGGAGCATCACTTCATTTTTTTTGGAGTTGTATTTGAGTCCGTGGGACGCGGCATACTCCGCACAAATACAAAGAAGCTCCCGCATGGTCCCAATCGAGGCACTAAGCAGCACCATGTCATCTGCATAACTGATGTTATTTAAACACACTCCATCAATATTACAACATGTTCCAGTGTTAACCAGTTCCCCGAAATAGATTGAAGAGTCAGCCCCCTCCCTACCTCAGACCGCACTCCAAATACTATAAATTGTATTTCCGGCCCATCTTACTACGGTCTTTTGGTTGCTATACCAGGTTTTAGAAAGGATATAATATCAAGCGGTACCTCAGTACCGTGTTCTAGTTTTCTATATAATATGTCAAAAGCCCAGATCAAATGCCTTAGAAAGTTCTAAATACTGTTATTTAGTCACAGATGTTTCTCTACTGGTGTAACACTACACAATGAGTGTTTAAGATACAGAATAGTACTCTCGGAAGAAAACGCTGGTCGAAAGTCATATTGAGAATCATGTAGGCGTATGTGGCCATCCAATAGTTTATCAATGAGGCTGTCCAGCATCTTAGCAGTTATCACTATGACCAATAATATCGGTCTGTAACTAGCCAGCTCTGATATTTCACCTGTTCTATTTTTAACAACCGCCTCTATATAAGATTTTCCTAGACGCTTTTCATTCCTTCATTATATGATACAGAATTTTCCGTAACGAGTGGACCAACAATATGAAAGAAAAAGTGAAAGAGTATGTTTAAACCTATAAGAATCTATAAATTACAGAATTCTAGACTTTTTGAAGTTTTTGAAATATGAGTCGTAGATATTTTTAAAATAAAGTTCCACAAACTTGCCATACATATTTTTTTTCAATAGCATTGTTAAAACTTTATAAGTTATGCGATTTACTTAAAAACTACAAGCGTTAATTCGTAGTTTTATAAATTTGTCTTTAACAATTAACAACTGTCATTTTTATATTGAAAGGCTAATGTTTTTTGAATCTGGAATTTGGAAAAATAAAAGAGAGTAAATAATAATAATTTTCAAAAACATATTTTTTTTAATCTTGTACAGTGGACATTTTTTAAAAAATAAGAAGGAAAATCTTATTTCAAAAATCGATCGGCCTAGAATTATAAAATTTACAGATTCTTGTAGATTAAAACATACCCTTTCGCCGACATATCGTTGGTCCACTCCTCACGGGACAACCTGTATACATTGCTCCTCTTAATGTTTATTTGTTTAGGAAATTTATTTCCATGTTTTTGTCCAATTTAGTTATTGGAATTTCACTCCCTTCCAGATGACGGTTGAATCTGACTTTTGATTTTTAGTTTTAATGACAATACAAGTTATTACATTCTTTATGATTGTAAATCGAAGATGGTAACGCTCACTATGTAACATATAAAAATCCTTTAATCTCTAATAATAATTTATTAATATTTACTCTAGTTACTTTACGCGCATCGATTTCATCTGTACGATCAATGCCCTAGATTGATAAGAATATTTTAGCTTTTTGTATCACATCTGGATATTTTTATTTTAATAAATCGTTTAATTATTTCTATGTAACTTAATTAATTTAAATAATTTTAATAGTTTTTGTATTGAGAACGACTTTTTACCGGCCAACCCCGACCGGGGTTCAACCACATCTTGGTCTAGTACTTAAATTACGTGAATTACGTTAAATCCCGTTGTGTGCTATGTGGTCACAAATGCAACAAAACAAATGTTTATGGCCCGTGATTTGTGAACCCATATCGGGCCATCGCACAAATTTTCTGGTTTTCTAGCATTTCAACAACAACAACACACTTTCGCGCCAGGTACCTAATGGGTTAGACATATATTTTGTATTTTATTTGTAGGTATATAATTTGTGGCTCAATAATATTCGATCAATTTGGATTGAATAAGCAAACGAATGCCACTAATAGTGTTACCTAAGATTTTCCGAGGGCAACAAATACGACAATTATTTGTAAAATTTGTATTATTCAGTTAAATACAGCACACATACAGCTACATCGTAACTGAATAATACATATTTTCTGCTAGAAGAATAGGGCTGCAAGCATTACTCTAACTGGGACCGGGGGTCAGGATGGAAGCATTACCCTGTTTCACGGTCCGGACATCGGAGGGGGCTGATCTAGGTTGTCGGATACGCCCCTTTTTCATCCGATAGTTCTACACTCAAATCGGATCCCACCCAGGACCTACTTAAAAGAGGAATAGGGCTCTACTATATAATCATTGAATATTATTAAATGTAAGAGCGAGGCAAGAGCCTCCAGCAAAATATATTATAGGGAACATACAAGGGTCTGTGAAACCCCAATCATTCCTTCTCCGCCAGGCTTAAGTTCTCCGTAAGATAATTAATAATTGTTGACTACTGATTATAAAAAATGGAAAATGTGGAAATGGGATGCACAGAACTGGAGGAAATAATAATAGGACATGTTAGTATTAATCTCCCCCGGCACCTACATCCTTTCATTCCCATTAGATATAAATATCATGATGTGTGGCACACCGTTCCCTCTGCCTACTCCATTAGAAATCTGGCGTGAAGATGTGTTGTTGTTGTTTTTTTTATAAATATTCTGAATATATTATTGAAATGACGTCAATAATTGGAGTATGGTAGTGCATGCTGCATTGCAGCCGAATGGAACACCGTTATTACTATAAGTGGCCGCTGAACTGTTTACATTCGTGGGCTTATAAGAGCATTGTGTGAAAGCCTTATGTCAGTCAGTCAGTAAAATTTATAATCAATTTATAATCTTGTTATCGAGATGACCCGCCCACACCGGAGCACCGTACGTCGCTATACTCCGAGAGGCACCGGAGTACAGCTGTCTGATGGCGGCGCTGGGTCATCCGAGGTTCGGGAGGAGTCTGCCCAGCGCACTCGCCACCTTCACGACCTTCAGTCCCAACATATCGAAGTGTGGGCCGAAGGTTCAACCTCCGTCAAGGTTGAGCCCCAGGTACTTGATGTGGGGGTTCAACCTGACCGTCTCCTCTCCGATCTGCAGAGCGGTCCCCGATGGAGGTCCCCTGCGGCCGTTCCCGCGAAAGAGGAGGGCTTCGGTCTTGTCTAGTCTAACCCGGAGCCCTAACCTCTCTATGCGGCCGATCACGGGGTGTAGACCGACCTCGGCCAGCCGAGCCGCCTCCTTGTTTGTCTTTCCCCGGGCATACACTAGGATGACGAGGGTACCATCCGCATAGCAGATGACACCCTCGTCATCCTGGGAGGACAGGAGACGGCCTCGTAGAACCCAGTCATAGCCGACGTCCCACAGGATTGGTCCAAGTACAGATGCCTGTGAGACGCAACGCCCAACTCGCCGCCACTCCACGGACCCTGACTGGTTCTCGAAAGCCACTCTGCGACCGAAGAGATACGCCTCCAAAAGCCTCACGAGACAGGGAGGAAATGAAGAATTTCAGTGCCTCCCGTATCACGCTGTGCGGGAGACTAATGAAAGCGTTCGCGATGTCCAACCGCACCACCACCTCCCCCCTGCGCTCCGCCTCATCCGTCACCGCCCGCAGGCGCTCGAGGGCATCGGTAGTCGACCGGCGTGCCCGGTACCCAAACTGTGACTCCGAGAGTCTGGGTCCCACGCTCTCCTCCAGATGCTGAACGAGACGGGAGGCCACAATTCGTTATAAAGCCTTCCCGGTCTCATTCAGCAGCACCACCGGTCGAACCGACGAAACCGAGTCCATGGGCCGCCCTGTCTTTGGAAGCAAACAGAGCCGACCCTCCTTTCATGCCCCCGGAAAGTGACCAGACCGCAGGCAGCGGTCAAAACTTTCCGGAGGCTATCCCCGAGGTGCACGAGAGAGATCGCCAGCACTTTCCAGTGCACCCCGTCTGGACCCTGTACCCTCTTCTTACTCTGGAGGCGAGTCAGAATCGCCTACATTTCAGCATCCGTGACGGGTGGCGGAACAGCCTCCTCCTCGTCCAACGTCTGCCGAGCCATCCTGGGGGCGTGAAGCCCACGGGTGTGTCGGGGAACAATTCCCCGACGATCTTCCCCAGTTGGACCGGCTGGAGCATCTCCGTGATGGGGGCCGACAGGGCGTGGAGCTTGTTCCGCGCCCATCTGTACGGTCGGCCTCAGGGATCCCTCTCGAGATCCCTTACGACCTCCAGTCCCTAACCGAACCACTAGTAGCTAAACCTCCTCGCAGCATTGAGTTTCTAGAGTATTTAATTATTACCAACCTTGGGACAGGTAGTTCAGTAGAAGGTAAAAAAAATATCTATATACGGTTAATCAATCACATGGTGACACTTATTAATTTTAACCATTAAGTTAAGCAATAGCTTTGACCTTTTGGCCAATTGGAGGGTAGGAGCATCTCGTTTTCAATATCTCGTTTGCTCTCGTTATACTATAAAAAGTAAAAAAAATATCATTTCGATCTTATTGACATATTTTTCTCAAAAATTATTAGTTCTTACGAATTCTTATTTCCAATTATTTCTGTTTATGTTTATTAGTTGATGTAGATTTTCTGAAACGTCGGGCTAGTTAAATAAATAAACCGCGATAAAATCCGTGAAAGTAGTTCTATTGTAAGGAGTAATATTCGCGTAAACTTACTACACCAATTGTAGTGTAGATTTTTTTAGCTGACATTCAAAAGGTGATCTTTATAATTCAATTTTGAATAATAACATAATTTCATTTCATAATGTTCTTTATGATTTTTTTAACGGTTTTGTTTTTATTATGCTTATTTGATATTCAATATATGTTGTAGCTATTGTGCTGTTCAGGTCATGTGTGCTATATCTTCTGCCAACATTACGTTGTCTTTCTTCGGAATATTGTAGATGACGTTACTAAGGTGTTCGATAAATAACACCTTATTATTACTGGGGGGTCGGTACAGTGCAATCAATTGTGTTATATAGTTATTTAGAGATAACGTTGCGCGATCGCCCCCAAACGCAATCGTGTTATGTGCTACATATTCGTATTTAATATTTTTCTTTATGTGTATAATTATTCCGCCTGCTTTCTCAATCTTCCTCGTGTTTGAATGTATCTTGAAGCAAGATATTGTATACAGGGTATCCCAAAATTCTGTGTCCAACCGAAAACTCGAGCTAGGCTAAGTTATGTTGGTTCGTATAAAAATTAAAAAAAAAATTACTTCATGTACTTTCACACACCCTGTAATGAGTTTACGAGTCTTTTTGTTATTCTTTTTGTGTGGATTATTCTCAGGTAATGCTCCTAAAAATTCCAGTTCATAGTGTGTTCACAGTGCACACAACTTCTTTGGAATTGTAGAAAATATCCGTTTTATGCCCAACCTGAAATGATTTTGGCTCTCAACTTTAACTTAATGGGTTTTCCAAAATGTTATAATATTTACTCAATTATTTCCAAAAAAAATTTTATTTTTCTTAAGACGGTTTTAGGTTATAATTAGTTAGTCATAAAACTATTACTACTTTTTACTACTCAAAATTATCCTAATATCATCTAGGCGTTCCGTAAGGTGTATTAAAGGAAGAAACAGTATAAACAGTCTACATTTACAAAAAATCGATGATGTAGGCAACGCTCAGCATTCGAATATCTCTCATGCTACCATGAGTCAATCTGCAGCTCTAGCCTTGCGTAGGTTAGGTTATTCTCCATAACCCCTTCCCGGCACAGTGCAGAGGAGTACGCAAACATGCACCTCACTGTAGTTGTGCGAATGTTAATGGGCTTTACGACTCCTAATTTACACCTCACCACAGCTGGTAAAATGATAATAAAACTTCCCTGATCCGTATTGTCCCGTGTGAAGTTATTTCCAATTGGAAAGAAGAATATAATATATAAATGGGCAAACAATTTATTTATTACCAATAAACCAATTTTATGTGATAGTAGGACTGATCACTCATTTTAGTTAAACTACTCTATTAAATATGTGGCTTTTGTTACGGTACTAGAGAGGAACTGTATATCCCTGCTTAAAAGAAAATAGCCGCGGGGAAAATATTACAAAATCAATTATATTGTCAAGGAAACTGTTTTTTTTAATTTACCCAATATTAAAATAAAATCGGGCTCCTCTCTTTGTAAAAAGCTAGGTTCATTGCTCATGCGCGAAGCAACAGATTGGGGGGTAGCCTCTCGCATCTTCCTCTGACGCCATTATCTCCCTTCATTCGCGCGCTAACAGTGATCTCGACTGGACGTGTCTTTAGTGTATCAAAGTTGAGATCCGAGAGTTCGTATCTTACCTGTTGCATCCACCAAAGGTAAGATCTTTCTTTTTTTAAGTATTTGCTTTTTATCATTTAAAATAATTGCTTTTAAAATAATTATGCTTTAACAAAAAGCTCAGTGATTATCTAAAAATAATTTATTGGGTTGCTTTGACTTTGATTTCTTTTATTATAGCTTTATTTTATATTTTTACATGGAAGGCCTTGACAAATAAACAGAAGTGTAGAAAAAAATATTTACAACTAAATGAATTATTATTAATTATATATATGTACTATTAATAGCGGAAATCGATACTTTTGTCTTATGTCAAACATTTTTGTTAAATATACAATTACAATATTTTTTTATTTTGTTCGTTTTTTAAGTGCTTCATTAAATTCATCATGATTAGAATTATCAGGTCTCTTGAGGTTTTTCACCACCACTTTTAATTATAGGTCTCATTTTAAGCCTTAAATGAATAACTTACGTAACATTTATTTATCTCCCACTTCTTAAATCTCATTTTACCCGTAACTATTATTTCATTAAAATTTGTTCCTTCCCTTCAAAGTTCTTCGCTCGCTCCCCGTTTACCTCGGCAGTGTTTCGTATTAGATTGAAAAAGAAAATGTTATTAGAAATTTTACTTTTGTTTTAATTCAATGTTGCGCCGGGAGTTTTTAATTGAAAGAAAGCGGGATCTCGATTTTCTTTCGCTAAATATTATACGCAAATGTGGTAACGAAAAAATGAGCCATAATAACTTTATATTAAATTATAGCTGGAAAACAAGTGTCTGCTTAAAATGACAGCTATGGTGTAGCGTTTCGGGTGGGCCTTGAGAGGGAAGGAGGGTTGAAGGGGAGCTTGGACCATAGACTTCCGTATAACAGTTATGCGTAAGCCTATGCCCCCATTAACCTATATTAAATAAAAATAGTAGGAAAAATATCTAACTGTCGAACGTCTGTTCGACGTCGTGAAGGAGAGGAGTGGAAAACTTTGGAGGATGAAAATGGTTAATCAGAATTTACGCAAATATTACAAGACCTATTAAAATAGTTTAATCGCATAGTTACATAGTATAGGCAAAGGTTTCAAAACTTTTTGTTAGATAGGTAGGTATTTTTATATTTGCACTTTCTTCACATAAAGTAAAAAGTAAGAAAATAACTTAAAGCAATTTTGAATCAAGTTTGCATAACAGTAAAGCAATAAATAAGGCTAGTTAATAAATAGCACTTGAAATAAATCCGAAAAATGTGTAGTGTAACTCATTCTTTAATTCGAGAAAAGAATATCTATGTGTGTGTATTAATTTAGTAACATATATAGTAAAAGGTAGTGCATTGTTACATTGCGGCTGTATTAGACCGGCACAACCGGGGAGGTACCACTCGCTCACATTACACCGCTGTAAAGTGTCATCTCGATCATCTTTCGATAAATGCTTTATTGATAATGTAGTGACATAAAAAGTATAATAAAAACTTGTATCTGGAAAGAAAGTACCGCTATGATGGTACAACTGGTGCATTTTGTGAGTAGCCGGTGGCCCCCTTAGAGGAGAGGGAGTCGCATTCAGTCAGACAAGTATAATGTGCATGTCTATGGGCATCGGTATATTGTATTAGTCAAGATATTAGTTTAAGATAACTTTTGCTCATATGTTTACCCCTTATACGAGAATCACTTAATCTGAATGGCTAAATCGATTATTCGCTATCACGACCTCATGGTCAAAATAGTAGATATACATTCCAAATATTAAATATTACATTAAACTACAGACATCATTGTTTAAAGTTTTTACGTTGCATTTAGAGATCTCCGTCAATCTACAGATTTGGCCATTCGAATTTCGTGATTCTAATTGAACAGGAAGTACACTATGTTGAGCCCCCGATGTAAAAAATCAGGGGAGAAGGGATCTCTCTGCCCCTCTGACCATGATAGTAATAGTTACGTTAGATATTACGAGGGTGGATTTAAAAGTTCTAAGCCCGACCAAGAAAATGAAAGAAAGTGGATCTAAATTTATTTTTATTTTTCGACATAGTCTCCATCTAGTTCGACAAACTTCTTCCACCTGACCTGCAACTTGTTTATCCCCTCGAAAAAAAAAGATTCCGGAAGGTCGGCGAAATAATCGTTTACTGCGACTATCACCTCATCTTTGGTC
>JAFELO010000874.1:59620-76498 GCA_017140195.1 Eumaeus atala
ATATTTACGTAAAATAATATTTTGATGCAAGGTAACAACTTTTTTTTAGAATTTGTATTTGTGTCTACCGTGGATGTGTGGAGTGTGTGTGGAGTTGAAGTGACCGTGTATACAGGTGAAGGGACTGAGAGCATTATCAAAATTATATTATTACTTAGCCCATAAAACAAAGCCACCTCATTAGGTATGGGGAACTGTTAAACCACGCAATGGGATTTAATTCAATTTTCTTTAAAATATAGAATGCTTCGCAAGGTTTTTTTAAACGGGCTTGGATCACCATTCATTCCCACTACTGCTACTACTTTGTCACCAGGATTGACAGCGGCATCCACTATGATCGCAGGGCAGAGTGGCAAAAAGCAAAAACTGTCTTAGCACCCGTAACAAATTTAATCAGAAGAAAATATAAGGAGTAGGAAGTAATTCCAATTTCCCTCCCTAATGAAAGCGGCGATAGTAGAAGATTTCAATGACTTATACAAGACGAGAAAAGAAAGGGCAGCCTGGTGACTGCCAGCTGCACACTACGGAGATATTAAAAAAAAAAACATATTTAATGACTTTATATTTAATTTGTTACATAGAACCTCAGACATAACAACAGCTTTAAGCCTTTGTGTGAGGTAGAATAGAATACAACAGAATTGAAAAGTTTATTTATTGGAAATTTATGTAGTACATAGATGTTCGGTTTGATGAGATAAAACCGTATGTTTCCAATAATATTTATGACAAAATCTTTTAAATGCACGGAACTCACGCTGTCCACGAGGTCGCCATAATATACTACCCCGCCAACACTATGGATATTGTCTAACTTTATGGTTGACTCATTATGCCAAATAGTACACTCCCAAACAATGTGATGAGCAGTTTGTTCGTTCTCATTAATTTCCAGGTCCAGCGGTCACAAAAATGTAAGGCCGGTAAGGAATTGTGCAATGCAATGACTAATCTCTAGCCAATCTTTCGCTAAGCGGTAGCGGGGTACGTCGCGCACACACAAATTGTGTAAATGTCGCCCTTTCGTTAAGCTCTTCCATCGTGTCTGTCATTCACAAGGTTTATCATACGTGTTAACAAAATCCGAGACTTTCAAATATTTGTCGGGGCAAAGTATTTTGGTGCGCTTAGATTGAAAACGTGTTATATTGAAAGCAACTACAAGACGTGTTCACATTAATTTTAATTAAGTTAACGTGAACACGTCGTAGATTTGTCGTTTTCAAAATTAGCATATCTGTACAATTCATTTGTTACTACAAAGTGATATAAGTTGTTTGGGGAACATTTTTTTTATAGTATAGTGGGACAGACGAGCAATCGCCCTTCAACGACTACCGACGCCCATGAACAGCAGCGTAATTATGCCGATGCGTTGCCATCCTTTTCACCTCCTTCCAATGGGTCCCCACTACTCACAAACCGCACGAAACGCGACACCGTAGGTGTTACTTTACGGCGGTATCAAGGGAAGGAGGGATGCCTGGCACTACCTCCTCCTCCTCTGCAGTATGGCACTACCTACTAAAATTTGAACACTGCAATATATTTTATTATCTAATTATATTTTTAAAAACATACTGATTTAACAACATGTACATTCAAAATAGCTTCTTTCAGGGTATCTATTAAATCAATATTTTAAAAGCTTGCACGGACTTTTTATTTTTTCTCCCTACATTTAATTCATACAGAGTACAATTGGAATAATGAATATAATTACTAACATACACATACAAGACGCAAGAATGTACGTTAATTAAACGTAAACGGCACGCAAATGCTTGAAACTAGACGCAATTTACTTACATCTTCTAACTGAGTGGAGTTTCCCTCACTCAAGTAAGTTGCCGCGGCGCGGTTTATCTTGCAACGAATTCAACGTCCCAAATGCTGTTTATCTGAAGTATATCTTACTATTATTTTAAATAAAGGTTACGAGGGAACATCTAATGGGTAGCTATAACAATAAATTTAGTCAATGTCGACAGTGAATTAGTCTTTCGACTTTGATAAAAGTGGCGCCGAACGAAAGCCGCATATCGTGATTTTTTTAAAAGCTCCCCACCAAAGAATGTGTCGGGACTCTGAAAGACCGTGTTTGTTTTTTCTTATTCCTCATTTTGCTATGCGTTATCATAAGCATGCGGAATTGATAAAATATACACTTGAGTTAATTAGATTATATTATGGATGCTGATGATGATGATACGTTAAGCTTTCTACAGTAGGGTGTGTGTGGTGACACAAATTTATAGATTACGGATAATTTAGCAAAAACATTTTAAAGTTTTGCACTATCTCATATGCCTATATACTGATTTTAATATTTAGGTGTTAATGAAAATGTACTCAGATTATAACCAGTTTAGTAACTCTAAATGATAAAGAAAGCTGGCCAAGTGCGTGTGTCCTCGCGCTGGAAACGGCGAAAACACTTTATGTATGGGAGCCCAGTACAAATCCCCCTTAAATATAAATAATACATTATATTTTTAATGTTTGTTACACCGACAACAGGATTAAGAGTATATCATCTGTAAAAGAATTAACTGTCAGTTAGTTATCACGGTACATAAGACACAACCTGGACACAGGCGGTTATCGTAGTCTCATTAATAGGGTCCCATTTTTACATTTTGACTAAGCAGAGAACTCTAAAAAAGATATCTAGCAGTAAATCTTACTAGACGAGGCGCCTCATATTTTTAGTCTCATTTCTCATGACTCGCCTGCTGCTGGACAGCCTTTTAAAGGTTTTAGTTTAAGACTAAATTTACAGGTGGCCCATTGGATATGAAAGGTGAAGAAAGGCTATTATAGGTCTATAATATAACTTATAGAGTTTATGGACTCGTATAGATGGGTCTTTATTGGCCTCACGGAGGGAAGACTAAAACTGTTCATTTGTGGTATACGAGAACATTAAAGTAAATTTAGGAATTTAAGGGGGGGGTGGAAATGAGGGAGGGAAAGGTGAAAGGCATTTAGTGAGTAGTGCCATGCTGCATTACATCTGAATCGGGCCCATAGGGTGGGGGCTCTTGCTCACAACTTATCGCCTTGAACGTGATGGCTATGCGAACACGCTTCATGCGGTTTGTTAGTGATTGGCGACCCATTGAGACAGATGGGGTCGACGAACGAATATGCATAACCATTGCCCGTGAGGATATTAATATCCATCGGTAGAGACCAAACGATCTCGCTTCTCGATTGTCGCATTTAAAAAGAAAAGATAAACATCACGGTATATTACGCTGATAAAAGTTACTGTTGATAGTTGAGGTACCTACTATAGTATTATGTGTACAATAATTTAGAATCCATTTTAAATACTTCGAAGTTTTCGTTACTGATAGTAAGGAAATAATTAAACAAATTAAAAGGAAACCCATAAATTACAGAACTACCGGCGTAGTTTAAAACTTAAACCTGAATTTAAATATGAGTGATAACAATTTATCTGCCAATTTAGTTGGTGGTATATCTAAGATAGAAAATGGTGCCAGCGACGGAAGTAGACTGTCAGCCTTCGGTTTGTAATATCCTGTATTGCGGGCTGTACTCATCGGAAATTTGTTTATATAAAAGCGATATAAAACACCGCTCGGGTTATATAGAAAAGTAGTTTCATATGTGCCACAATACAACTATTCTCCACTGGCAATGTATTCGGGCATATGCATATATGGCAATGCACTCGGCATGCTGTCGCCTTTAAAGTGGTCACTCTGCTATCTCGATTCATGCGATTCGTACGTGGCCTGTGGTAAATTTACATTTCATAACTTCATTTATTATTATTTATTAACACCCGATTCAAACTAACTCAGTTTGAATAAGACATTCCTTTTAATTGTTTGGAAGTTACCCGTAAACTGACAAAAATCTCGATAAGAATTGCTGTAATAGGCGTAGTTACTATTTTTGTTGTCAGTGTCATACGTAAACGGCACTAGATGTTTTATTAGATTCCCAAAGAAAGTTTCAGGTTACAATCTAGCTTGCGCTATTTACGGGCGAAGCCCGGGTGGATCGCTAGTAATATAAAAAGAATCTCAAAATTCGAATCCAATGATTTATAATCGCACGAAAATTAATTAAACAAATTAAAACGAAACCCATAAATTACAGAACGACGGCTTCGTTTAAAACTTAAACATGAATTTAAATATGAGTGATAACAATTTATCTGCCAATTTAGTTAGTGATAAATCTAAGATAGAAAACGGTGTCAGCGACGGAACCAGACTGTCAGCCTTCGGTTTGTAATATCCTGTAATGCGGGCTGTAGTCATCGGAAATTTATTTACATAAAAGTGATATAAAACGCCGCTCGGTTCGCAGAAAGAGTAGTTTTATGTGCGATGTACTCGGCATTCTATCGCCTTTGAAGTGGTGACTATGCTATCTCGTTTCATGCGGATTGTAAGTGGCCTGTGGCACATTTTTGTAGTATAAGAAAGACACTCAGAATTTGGATACAATGATTCATTTTATGTCTTGCCGATTTTAACGAATTCTATTTTATTGCGACAAATAATTTGTTATCTTTTTACGAAAGTTATTTTTGTGACAGCGAACTAAAATAGTAACACAACATGCGTCTAAATCATTGATTTACAAATACAAGATACACGATTTCATAATGAACTGTCATTTTCTTGAAGACCCTAAGTTGTATCGGATCCTTATACGCATTTTTTTACAGTACATTTTTTTATTGTGCACATCTTTTATACTGATAGTTTTGATACGCTGACTGTGTATCTGGGTGCTTTTGTATCATCAATGCCATGAAGGCACAAAATAGTAGTATTCCACGGGAGACGACGTACGGCCATCAATATTTGTCAAATGAGATTGATGTGGAGATTGTTTTAGAGATACGTAGGTATAAAATATATAAAAATACGCGGATTGTTTTGCGAAGTTTGTGTATTGTTTGTGCGAGTACTTTGCGCAACTTGCGGTTCCTATGAATTATTTGTAAGAGAAGCGGTTAGAAAATATTTTGTTTCTGCACCTCGCGGTTTCATTCGTGTAATTCATCCCTATGGAATCATTTTTTTTTCGGGACAGAACGCATTTTTGTATTATCCCAGATTGTAATCTATAACTGTGCCAAACTTCATTAAACATTGTGAACTAGTTTTTGCGTGATTGCTCTCACAAACCTTTCTTTTATATTATGACTTAATTCATTACATCAAATCAAATTTGTTTGCGAACATCAAAGTAAAATGTACTACTCGTATTATGTAGTTGTTTAAATTGTACTAAAATAAATAATTACTCCATTACTTGAAGGTTGCAGGCCTGGATATTTTTTTCTCAATTTAGTGTTGTATATTTAAGTAACAAGTAGAGAACTGTTATGTTAATATCCCCCTTTTCGATAGGACAAATCCCGTTTCTATATCGGAAGACTAGCATCACCACATGGTTTTACCTGCGTAACTCCGTCCATATTCATGTAATATAGCTTATAGCCTTCCTCGATAAATAGTGTATTAAACATAAAAATAAATATTTGCTTCGGTAGCTCCTGTGGTTAGCACGTTCAAACAAACAACCAAACTTTTCAGCATATAGCATATGCGGGAAAACGAGCAATAGTAGCCTTTTGATGACTACCAACGCCCATGGACATTTGGATGATTATTAAGCAGATGCGTTGCCCTCCCGTCACCCCCCCCCCCAATGGTTCATCTGCAAACTTTATATTATTATTATAGATATCGTAGGCGGCCAGATACTATGGGGTTTGTTATAGGTGACAACATAGGGTGCACACAACAGTTTTACATAAAGACCGCCATCGGACCGCCGCGACCAGGCGCAATCGTCGGTTAATTCGAATATAAGGAATACGTCATGAGGATTTGCATCCTCACGATGTATTCCTCCGCCGTAAGGGCAATCAGAAAATATACCTATCTTAGATAAACTCATTGGTGCATGACGGGGTTTGAACCTGGACAACCGAAATGGAAGTCTGAAGCGCTGACCACTAGACCACCGAGGCACTATGTAACAATATTAATATATTGAAAATATTGTAGTCCTTAATTATAAAACAAAATCACTTAAGTTATAATTAAACATAGTGCACAATATATATAGATATGGTTTGACGGCTCAAACAAGCTTAAGTGGGCCTTGATTAATAGCACTGGAGGCTAAATAGAAAAAAAAATGTGCTTAGAACCTTCAATTGGCAGATGAACTCGCGATATACTTAATAAGGATCGATACCATTTTCTTTAACGTGTTTGTAGTTTTCCACATATTTTTATCTTAGTTTTTTTTAATAACAATCTCGTTTCTCATTGAAGATGATAAAAATTGAATCCTAAATGTTACTGAACGCCTGATACGAACAACTGGTAATTTTAATGTCACCTACCATAGAGTGGTAGACGCGTGTCTTAGTGTATGTGCTATCTGACTGCCTGTCATAGGCCTTCATATCTTGCAGGATGATCTGCCACTTTGTATAAAAACGTGCTACTTCGTGCACTATTCAAATAAATCACCATTCTAGCTCTCCAGTGTACCCTGTACCCAAAAGTATATTACACTATAGCAACAAAACCGCACAGGCGAGTAATAGTAATAATCTGCCAGGTATGTAACCTGACACCACCATGAAAGAACAACAACTCTGGTATACTGGGTATCCCGAAATTCAACGTCCAACCGAAAACCCGAGCTTAGTTATGTTGGGTTCTTATATGAATTAAAAAAAGATTACCTCATGTAGTTGCAAAATGACAACGATATTTTAAAAACTGACACCCTGTGATGAGTTTTTGACAAATCAATTCCTTTCTTATTTTTCTTTGTGTGTAGTATTCTTAAGTAATGCTCCTACAAATTCCAATTCATAATTTGCATACTTCCTTAGAATCGTAGAAAATATCCGTCTTATGCCCAACCATGACATGAAAATGACTTCATGACTCAACTTTAACAGTCTGTCTTGAAAAATGTCTTTTTTATTTTTGTAAGAACCAACTTAATTTAGCCTAGCTCGGGTTTCCAGTTGGACGTTGACTTTTGGGACAACCTGTATGGTATAGAATGACAAAATTAGGCGGAACTATTGGGTCATCATCAAGCCCTACTTGTTAATCCCGTTGAATTAGCACAGCGTGATGACGAGCTGGTGCACGTTTTACGCAAATACCCAATTTTACGTAAATTCGATTCAGTTTGTATAGGATTGGGCCCCTCACTCTGCAACAACGGCCCCAAACAAAAGTTGTAGATCCATCACTGTTCATATAAATAATCGCTATCGTATATTATATCCGGAAAACAAACGGTCCTAAAAATAAATTAGTAAAAGCTGTAACTCGTACATTGTGGTCAAATCTAGACCATGCAACTGTGGAGGTATTTCTCCCTTAGAAGATTCGCAATCTCCCTCTCAACTCCCTTACAAGTCAAAGTGAAGGCTATGATTTCCCGTTTTATGCGGTTTGTGAATAAAAGATGTGGTGAAGGAGAGTAATGCATTTGCATAACCTGTACGGTATGGATGACAATGGGTGTTGGTTAACAAATAGATCCTATTGTGCGCTTGTGCCCGTCGGCTAGAAATAAATGTTTGCATTGTCGACTGTTCACCAGGTGGGAAGACGATCTCCGTGCAGTAGCCATTCCGGAATGGATGCGAGTAGCTGGAGATCGGTCGTCTTGGCGTTCATTGAGAGAGGCCTATGTGCAGCAGTGGACCGATGAGGGCTGATAGTGATGATGTTGGACTACAGTTATCAAAACATCGTAGTATATGAAATATTTTAAATCCAAATCAAAACCTGCGGTTATCATGCTAATGGAGATCACGAATAACAGGTTCTTGTAAAGTGACAAAATAATTCCTATCAATAGAAGTTATATGATCATAGAGACACGTACTTTAATGCTTCTTAATCGTCGGCAAAATTATTACTCCAGAGGAAGGCTCAAAACAGTTAAATAAAACGTGATTTTGCATAGTAATTGTGAATAAATCAATTTAACGCATAGTTTGTATAGTGCAAAACACTAAATTTATTTGCTCCCCTTCAACAAACGTGTCCATCAATATGCTGTTGCACGAGTGATTTAATTCAATATTTAACAATTGATGGTATTTTCTTTAACCAACTGCGTAATAGGGAGGGCAATGTATGTATGTATGTATGTATGTATGTATGTATGTATGTATGTATGTATGTATGTATGTATGTATGTATGTATGTATGTATGTATCATCTAACACGTCAACTGGGATATCAAAATTTACAGTTTTAAATGATGATTCCTAAAAATATATATAACTTGTAGTTTTGATTTAACAAAAAACATTGAATAATAAATTCTCAATTCTCTTAATAATTTAAATTAAATATAAATAAATTTTTGTTAAGTTATCTTTTATTTACTACAGTCCTTTTTTGTAATATTTCAAATACTGATTGCTTCGATTTTTAAATGTAGGCATTCAGTTTATATACGTTAGGTTTAAACCAGTCGGACTGCTCCGCTGCGCACAGCTGATATGTTTAACGGCTTGGAGTCGTACGTTCGACTTTGATCATTCATGATATTAACTTCACGCGGTCGGCCGCGGTCCTGTAAGTCAATACTAACTGTATACAATGTTGACTGCAACTTTACGAGGCCGCAGATGGTCAAATGACGTATACGTCACATTATAACATGCATACAAAGTATATATTTTATATATATCTACGGTATAGGGGGACAAACAATAAATCGGAGCTTTTAATTTTTCTTGCTTGTGGATGTACTAGCACACCCCTGCCTACCTCTTCGGGGTTAATAGGCGTGAAGGTGGTGGGTGGAAGGCGTGGTCTTCTTCTAACGACCATGAACAACGGCACACAATAACTTATGAAAAAAAATATGGCGATGCGTTGTCCTCCTTTGCATCTCCCCCCAGTGGGCCGCCGGCTACTCACAAACCGCAAGAAACGCGACACCGTAGGTGGCACTTTACGGCGGTATCATGTGAGCGGGAGATACCTCTACAGTCGTGCCCAGTTCCGTTGCATAGGCGGATGTAGTGTCGTGCGCCAGCATGGCACTACCTCTTCCTATGTAAAGGGCAAAGTATAAAGGGCATTCATTAAGACGTCAAGCATTTGCTTTTAAAATGCAATGAATGAAAAAAAAAAACCTTCATGTAAGCACTTTTATTTATTTAAGACATATACTTAAAATCGACGAAGCTTATTGTATATCTGAAAGCTAAGTCTTAGGCAGCCTACAACTTAAACTTAATTGTTTGTGTTTTATAAAATAGGAGGCAAACCAGAGATCGAGGCATATTATCGACTACCAATACCCTTGGACATCCTTATTACTGTTATTCGTTGGCCTCCTCCTCCGCCCCAGTGGGTCACCGGCTACTTACACACCGCACGAACCGCGATAGTGGCATAGGTGGCACTTTACGGCGGTACCATATAAGCGAGAGGCTTACTAATTCGGCTGCAATGTAGCATAGCACTTAAAATATAAGACTGATAATTTTTGGGTGTCATTGTTGGGTTACTTTCTCACTTGAGTCGAACGTTTGTTCCCTATATGAAATCAAAATTAAATAAAATAGAACAATTGAACAATAATTCCAAATCTATGCTAGTCGTTTTCATTTCACAACGAATTTATTGTTACACGTGCAAAAATCATCGAGAGGGAACAACTTATTTTTTGTTACACCCAATTAGAATCAGCAATAGGTTAGAAGGAAGATATTATTATACACTCGTAAAATGAAAAGTATTGTACAATGTAATTCGAATTTGCATTCGCATTAAATTGTTTTATAAGACATAGAAACGTGAAAAAGGTTTTTAAAGATCTGTAAATGTGAAATTACATCTTTGAAGAAACGCAATTTATTTTACTCCTCCAAACACTTTGAACGGATTGAGACATCCCTGAAGTGGCTTTCTGAGTGGCGTTGATAAAGTCTTCGTCGCTTTTTTCTGTGACGATACAACTTTGCGCTTTCACTAAGGAACTACACGGCGTTTGAATATTTCAAAGGTAGTATAAATACTTATTCTTTTCGCTTTATACTTTTCTACTTTGTTTAAGGAGTTCTTAAAGTGGATAAAAGAAGCGAGCTATTATCAATATCACCAGGATCAAATCAACTATGATCTGATGTTGACGAGTAAAGGAAGATACAACTAGAAGGTGGGTAGTGACTACCGCCACCCATAGATATTTGCAAGACTGGGCGTCTTGCCGAGGACTTTAAAGAGTAGGTACGTTCTTTTCTTGAAGACCCCTAAGAAGTATCGGATCGGAAATACCGAGGGAGGCAGCTGGTTTCACAGTACAGTTGTGTGCGGTAAGTATTGGTGTTCAAACCGCACTATTGTGGTTTTACAGACAAGTAGGTGATGAACGTGGAGCCTAGAGTTCTGTCTCGATGTCCGATGGTGGAATTCTGCTGCTGGTATCAAGCCAAACGATTCCCCGAAACACTCCCCATGGAAAATATGCTAAAAGACGCACCGCGAACGGACATCTCTTCGTAGAACCAAAGAATCGAGATGCTCGGAAATAATTTCTTCGTCAACTAGTCGAGTTGCTCTGCGTTGTGTACGGTCAAATGAGACAAGCTCATATTGCGGGGCCCCAGCCTACAGGAGGGAGCGGTACTCCATATGTGGTCGGTCCTGCGCCTTGTAAAGTTGCAGCAAATGAATCTTATTCCACAAACAAATATTTTTAATAGAATCAATATCCTCGAGAAATCCTATTAAACTGAGTCTGTTAGTTTACGCTGAGTGTTGTTGAACTATCCATTGATTTGAGTAAACTAAATCCGAGATCTACCAGTCGTAGTCAAGTTACCAACGCGAAGTTCGTAATGCAGATTGTGTACACGTCTTATTAGCTACTTCACAAAGTTCAAACGGTAATAGAAAATGATTGCATGCTCTATGTGGATCGACTTCTATATTATCTATATTAACTACTATATTATTAATATATGTAACACCGAAAGTGAATAGAGCAAGAGAAGTCAAAGCGATACGGTTCGACAACTCCAATTTTCTTGTGCTCGGCATAAAGAAACTGAAGTTGAACGTTGATATGTTGCGTAAAGAGGCACCTTAGACTCCTAGGATTTTTTTCATTATCAGAATTACCAGCTAAGCTAAATAAATTTGTTCAAGGATTCTTGTAGTTTAATTAAAACTAGGTATAATGCGTGATTTACTTAGTCAATCAAGCAGTCAAAATATGTATATAGATAAAATGAAACCCCTCCAGTGTGTGTTTTATAGCATAGGGGGGCAAACGAGAATGGGACTTTTAACCACTGTTGACGCCTATGAACATCCACCTAGTTACTATGCCCATGCGTTGTCCACATTCCCTCCTTCCTTCACTCAAGTGGGCCACCAGCTAATCACAAACCGCTTGAAACGTGACAAGGGAGATGTCATTATTTACAGTGTCCTAAAGATGTTTTATCTTTTAGAATTCACGTTGTGTACTTATAAATAAATATACATATATATTTCATGGAAAGTTTTATCCGCATGTCTCTTTAGTGGTCATTAGCTATACACTAAATTGTAATAAGTTTCACTGTTCGAACGTTTTTAGTATTAGTTTCATAGAGAGATACAATTTATATTAAAATGTAAATTAACACTGAATATATCACGTTACTTTAGCCATGTGGTCAACGCTCAACCTATATTAAATATATTACCAAAACCTTTCTTGAAGGTTATTTTTTTATATCTTTTTATTTAGGGACCTTTATCACATGTGGTGATTACGACGTTCCCATCGCAACCTGCACTTAATACTACATCACTACTAAAATAATTGGATCTGAACCTATAACTAAACCATATCCTGCTTGCTACCGACACCGGCGTACTCAATATGCTTTGGAGACCACCCGCATCGAAAGCTGGAAAATTACATAATCCTAGTAACATTTGTCTTTTATCCTCGTTCCGGACATATTCCACCAAAAAAATGTCCTCTATGATAACGCATAAAACGAAATTAGGGGACGGATTCTTGTTTATGAGGTAACCAAACTTATTTAATGGGACATACCCAGAACGAAGACGTAATGTCATAACAGCTTGTTGTCAATTTAACTTAATGTTACAAAAACCAGGGGATAAGAGAAGGTTCACGGATAATAATCCCATACCAAATACCTTTGAATAGCGACCTTTTATCAAAATGATCTTTCCATTTCTCAAAGCACAACAATCTATATTTACCTATCACCTCAGATCAACTTGGTATCTAAGCAAGTTCTCTTCCTTCCGACAACAGTTTTTTAGCTAATCTATCAACCTCCTCGTTCCCCCGAATGCCGATGTGTGATGGTATCCATTGCAATTGGACACCTATGTTATTACTTGACATATTTGTAATTTGACGTAGGATAGTATAAGCGTAAGGTAAAGCATTTTCACATAACGCACACCGATTTAAATGTTGCAAGGCACTCTTGTTATCCAATACTATAAGCAAGGTCTGTTGTCCCAAGTTTTGATCGTTGGATAGTGTTTCTGCAGACAACAGAAACGTTACTGGAAGCGATTTTGACTCCTTGGCCCATGTGAAGTTTTGGATCATAAACAGTTGAAGTAGCGCTATGTTATCCTTGGAGCCGTCCGTATACAAACAGTAACACCCGTCGTATTTCTGGTGAGATTCTTGTAAAACATTATTTTTAAGATAGCCTGTCTTATACTGCTCTTTAGGTAAACTGACGGAAACTAGCCTAATATGAACAACATTTTTAATATTAATGTTAGATATTCATGCACTTAAATTAAACCTATCTAAATATTTGGATTCCTTTATATTCCCATTTTTTGTTTGTTAACAAGTGACAGCAAGCGGTGGCTTCCGTTTGTTACTCCAATATCTGACATTACAACAAGATAACCGTGATATACACTGCAATGTAATATTATCGAATATGGATTGGGATGTAACACAAAACTCCATAGCTAAGTATTGACTTATATAAGCGAGTGAAGGGATACAAAGATCACTCTACATCGCTTGAATGGACATTGACCTGATATATCCACATATTACTTATGCTGGCTTGATGCTGGATACTATTATGCTATTATGGTGCAAAAATGAATCATAATTCAGCCGGCTCCTTATTAATGAAATGTAAAGTCTACGTAGATGCTTTGGATGGACTCCCCAAACCGAGCCCGCGAGCATTTTTAGCAGTTGGATAACTGATGAGGATTTATCACAAATTTCTTTTGTGTGTTTACCCCATCTTAAGGATGAGTCTAATAACAGGTCCAAATATTTTACACATTGTACCTTTTTTTTTTGTTGACGCTGGAAACGCATTTACGCGCCTTCACCGGCCCTGGGTAGGGTCCAGTGGTGTGTGGGACTCGCGGTACATGATAGTGCCGAATACCCACAAAAACCACCGCGAGTGCCATCAGTGTCGCCCTTGGTGAGGTACCCCGGAACAACAATCACCAGGGCACCTCGACTGCAGCCCCCTAAGGGACCAACTCCACCTCCACAGATGGGGTTGCCCAGCACTACAGGACAACCCCACCGACTTTGGGGCAGTGCGATGGGGTGAGGTTCCCATCCTCGCCCCTTGCCCCGTGTGCAATAGCGCCACCTCCTGTTGCTCTTAGGCCCCGTCTTCTTATAAGAGGGGTACCGAGAGCGACTCCTCCTCCTGATCTCCAACCCCCTCCTCTTATAAGAGCTTCACCTGGGTTCACCCCAGGCTACTAAGCCCCACCGCCACGACAAGGCTTGAACCATGGTAGGGTTATACAAGGTACACCTGCTCCTAATATACTGAATTGACACTTATGCTTAAATTCTGACAAGTACGGCCAGTAATGAATACACAAATTTTAGATTTTAACGGTGATAATTCTAAACCTAAGGAATGCAACGTGTTCACTACAACGTACAGCAACCGTTGTATATAGGACGCACTATCCCTGCTACGGTTAGCAAATAACACAATATCATCGGCGTATTGACTCATATTTGCTAAACGTTGTAGGACAGTTTACATAAAGATGTAAGAGACTAGCGACATAAACATTAAGAAAGGTACTACTCTATACAAACGTAACAAGGTTTATAGGAAAAAGCATCATACGACTTGGAAAGGAAAATACGTACTTAAAAGTTACCCTTGGAAATTAAAAAAAGTTGCTGAGCGGAAGTAACACCAAACAGGCTGCCATAAAAAATGGCGACCTATTTAATCTTTTGTAAAACAATTCGTTATCGCAACGTTTATGTAGAGACTAATATTATAATATGTATGTATTGTCTGTTGATTGTTTTATAATAGTAGGATAATCCGGTTTTTTCTTTTCTACTATACTGATTAAACAAGCAAACGGAGCTTTTTCGAATACCGAGGCCCACAGAAATTGTTGTGTAGACGCGTTGCTCCTATCCTCCCCTCCAATGGATTACCACACACTCACAAGTCCCGAGAAACTCGAGCGCATAGCTGTCACTTTACGGTCGTTAAGTAAAGCGTTAAGTAAATTAGAAGATCACCAGCTGAACGTCTGCGGTGGAAACCGTAGTGGCGGGCGCTAATTATTTGATGATGATAATGGACCCTATAATTTTGTAAAACAGGGGGTTATCGCAATAAATAAAATAAAAAGAAGTGATTTATTTCTTTGACCAAAAAGAAAGTAAATAAACACCTGTAGTGGGATTTTCCGCTCCTCCGCAGGTTATATACACTTAGATAAATTCTTTTACATCAAAGCAAACACTAAAATTAGCATAATAATACTTGTTCACACGGGTATTTTACATTGAACTTGTCCGACGTGGTTTGCGATGGATCCGCTTCCACAATAGTCTTCAATTCATTATCAACTTGCGTCTCAGGGCATCCACGTGGCTTATTCTGCAAGTCAAAATTTTCAGAATGAAAACGTTTGAACTAAAAACGAACAGTGGTTTCTTCTCCAACACGACCGCCATACACATAATTCGGCTTTCGAGTCGTTTCCAAAGCACTAGTGCCACGGCGGAACGTCCTTTTTATAATGCGATATTTTAAGTTTTCCATTTTGTAAAATGAGTGGCTCAGCAAAAAAAAAAAAAAAAAACAGAAGATAAAACAAATAAGCTGTAAAAATTTGATTTTAGAATTCCTCACCAAAGAGAAAAGAATTCACGACTAAATTGGCCAGTTGAGAAAACAATTTCATGTGCAAGGACCTAATGATTGTCAAAATTTAATTAATTACTCAATTTACACTATATTCATAGGTATGCAGGTATATTTCTATTGTATTATTTATCATTGCTGGGGCCTAAAGAGTGGGTAGAGGATCACTCTTTGCACCCCTCTTATAAGAAGAGGGGATAAAAGAGCAAAAAGGCGGCGCATTAGCGCACGGGGCAAGAGGCAAGGATGGGAACCTCACCCCATTGCACTGTCCCAAAGTTAAAGGGGTGGTCATTCGGTGCGTGACAACCCCATCTGTGGAGGTGGCGCCGGACCCTTAGGGGGCTGACTAGCCGTCGAGGTGCCCTGATGGTTTGTTGATACGGGGCACCTCACAAAAGGCGACACTGATTGCACTTGCGATGATTTTTGTGAGTGTTCGGCGCTGTAATGTCCCACACACCACTTGACTCAACTCAGGGTAAGTGAAGGCGCGTAAATGCGTTTCCCCGCGTCAACAAAGAAAAAGAAAAAGTTCGCTCGTCGTGACTAACGGAACCGCTACGCCGGTTTGATTCGTGCTCGTCGGCTACAGATATATGAAACGACGTACGAATATAAGTGATATACGTAGCTACGAAAGAACTAATACGAAAGCTAAAGAATATAGATATAGTATAGTATATGATAGCCACATTTACAATAACAGTTATAGGCTATGTTATAACATGATGCTACAGCCAATACGGCTGGGGAATGTAGAGCGGAAGAAAATGGCGGAATACAGAGCGGTAAAGTGGCGAAACAGAATATCTAAAACAGAACTGTCGGGGTGATTCCTTTCAACATTAATATGCGGTATAGGGACTACTCGATGTAGGTAGTATAACATTTAAAGTGATAAAAAAACGTCATTAGAGAACTCACAATAACTGTGTAAATGCGAGAAATTCTATACTTAAATCTGATTATTGAAAATTGAGTTATTACTAGATGTTAACGTTTTGAGATAGATGTACGAAAGAACCCATCAAACTATGTTTCGATCCATCCTGTTACTCAAAATTCAATACTTACATCATCATCATTACTATTAGACCGTATCAGTCCACTGCTGGACATAGGCCTCTCTCAATAAACGCCAAGACAACCGATCTCCTGCTACTCGCATCCATCCCGGACCGGCTACTGTACGGAGATCGTCTTCGCAACTGGTGAACGGTCGAACAACACTTCGTTTTCCTAAACGCGGCCTCCACTCCAGAACCTTACTGCCCTATCTGCCATTTGTTCTTCTGAGTATGTGACATATAATACTTACATACAAACATAAAATTCGTACTCACAACGACATAGAGGCATCTCATAAATTGTTTGGTAAGGAATCCTGGAATCTCGAGACGTGTAGACCTGCTGAAGGCGCAATTTTTTAAAGCTGATGTAAATACAGAAACTTCTAATGCTGAAACCTCCCTAGGGTTGACAGATTCTTTTAAAGGAAAAGCTAAGTAGGAAGGTACATGTTTTGTTATCAACTCATTAAGAACTACCGGGCATGCTATTTACGATCTCAATACCCATTAATTGTTACTTTATAAGGATGCCTGATTCTCCCATTTGTGAAAGCATGTGGTTACGAA
>JAFELO010000876.1:1801-16339 GCA_017140195.1 Eumaeus atala
GCACCAAACCTCATAGTGGCGGGAGACATTAATGCATGGAGTCAATGGTGGGGAAGTACCTCAGAAGACGAGAGAGGAGAAAAATTCCATGCGTTTCTGAATGAAATGGAGTTGAACATAATCAACACAGGAGACACTCCCACTTTCGAAACTTACAGGAGAGGGCAAGCTTGCACGAGCGTGGTGGATGTGACCACATGTAGCTCGCCGCTCCTGGGGAAAATCGAGAAGTGGCGGGTGGACAGAAGCTTAACAACATCGGACCACAACTCCATCACCTTCACTCTGCGCTTGGGAAAAGTTTTAGAACCACTAAGGCCAATAACCACGCGCAGGTATAACACAAAAAAGGTGAATTGGTCTGACTTCTCGTCTCTCCTAAAGAACCAATTAATGGCGAATAACATCACGCCTCACTCCATTCACAACACCAACACACCAGAGGACCTCGAAGGCATTGTAACCGCCTATACCGAAGCAATCCACGAGTCCTGCAAGGAAACCATACCCCAAGCAGGACAGTGGAAAGGAAAGGCAATCCCTCCATGGTGGTCAAACCACCTGGAGAATCTAAAAAAGGAGACCTCCTTTTTTAGATTCTCAGGAGAAAAAGAAGAATCAGAAACGCGGCTCCTACCCGTCGTCAATACGTGATTGACGAGTACTTTCTAGCCAAGGAAACATACTCAAAAGACGCCGATAAAGCCCAAACTGAGAGCTGGAAGGAGTACTGTACGACTCAGGAGAAAGAAAGCATGTGGGACAAAATATATAGGGTTATCAGGAAATCTGCCAAGCGTCGGGAGGACACCCTCCTACGAGACCAACAAGGCATGACCCTATCCCCACAAGAGTCTGCAGAGCTCCTTGCCAAAACTTTCTACCCAGATGACTCCGAGGGAACAGACCAACCGTTCCACACTAAAGTGAGGGAATTCACAGACAAAGTTCGTGAATCTGACCTCTCTGATGATGATCCCATCTTCGCAAGAGGGGAGCTGGAAGTTGTGATAAATTCACTGAATCCAAAAAAGGCCCCCGGTCCTGACGGGCTCACCGCGGACATATGCGTCGCGGCCATCCGTTGCGATGAGGAAGTGTTTATGGCACTGGCAAATAGGTGCCTCACACTAAAATACTTCCCCAAGCAATGGAAGGTCGCGCATGTGGTCATCATCCGGAAGCCAGGGAAAGAGGACTATACAAAACCAAAGTCCTACAGACCCATCGGCTTACTTTCAGTACTCGGGAAAACCGTAGAAAAACTCTTGGTGGGCAGGCATCAATGGCATATTCTCCCGCAACTAAATAAAAACCAATATGGATTTATGCCATAAAGAGGTACGGAAGACGCCCTCTGTGACCTTTTAGACCATGTGCGTAAGGTAATAGAACGAAAGGAGTACGCGATATTGGTCTCATTGGACATAGATGGGGCCTTTGACAACGCGTGGTGGCCAATGGTAAAGAAACAACTAATATCCAAAAAATGCCCGCGAAACCTCTACTCTCTAGTGTGCTCATACCTCTCTGACAGAAAGATCAATGTCAATTACTCCAGAGCGACATACGAGAAGAAAACGACAAAGGGTTGCGTCCAAGGATCAATTGCAGGACCGACCTTTTGGAATATAATCCTAGACTCGCTGCTGCAAAAACTGGAGAAAGAGGATGTGCACTGCCAAGCTTTCGCGGACGATGTCGTTCTGGTGTTCTCGGGCTAATCAATAGACATCCTGGAGCAGACAGTAAATAACACGCTGGAAATGGTGATGGAGTGGGGAAATCGCAATAAGCTAAATTTCGCACCGCATAAGACACCTGCGATGCTTGTAACAAAAAAGCTAAAGCGCGACACCCCAAACATCACCATGGCCGGCGTTAGGCTGTCAACATAGACCACAAGCTCACATTCAAAGCGCACGTGACCGCCACATGTAAAAAAGCAGCGGACATTTACAAACAACTAGCGTGTGCAGCGAAGGTGAGCTGGGGTCTTAATGGAGAGATCATCAGGACGATATACGTTTCGGTAATCGAGCCCATAGTAACATACGCAGCTAGCGCATGGGCTCCAGCGGCAATACTAGAGATGAACATAAAACAACTAAACACAATAAAACGAGGTTTCACACAAAAAATTATAAAGGCATATAGAACGGTTTCACTGACATCGGCGCTTACGCTCGCGGGCCTGCTCCCACTGGACTTAAGGGTCCAGGAATGTGCGGCCCTATACAGAGCAAAGACAAACCTTTCAGCAGACTATATACCACCGGGACAGGAGTTAGAGCAAAAAGTACTATACTTGGACCAACAACATCCGTCCAAACTCGTACCACTCGAGTACACACTCCTGGAGAATTTCGACTCTGACACCCTAAAAACCCACCAAATTACAGGTCCACAAATTTATACAGACGGCAGTAAAATAGAAGGAGGCGTAGGAGCTGCCGTCACCTGGTGGGATCCGGGCGAGGAGAAAAATTACTCAACCCACAGTCTGCACCCGTCCTGCACGGTGTTCCAGTCCGAACTCTACGCGTTATACAGGGCAACACAAATGGCTCTTCTAAGCAAGGAACCAGTGATTAACATCTTGAGCGACTCGAAATCCTCACTGCACCTGCTGAGAAACCCAAAACCTGGCCACCCCCTGCAAAAGCCATCAGAGAAGGTCTGGATCAAAGTCGTGCGGAGGGAAAGGAAATACGTCTATTCTGGTTGAGGGCTCACATCGGGACAACGGGCAACGAAAGGGCTGATGGTCTTGCAAAAACAGCGGCAAGACAAAAAACCGTGCCAGAATACAGGAAAACACCGTTATCATACGTCAAGAGGAAGATAAGAGAGGAATCTGCCAAAATCTGGCAAGACAGATACACTACCTCTAGCACAGGGGTAATCACTAAAATTTCCTCCCAACAGTCGATAAAGCCTATCGGCTAGTGAGGACAGTGAAACCATCACCCACCTTCGTGCAAATCTTGACAGGACACGGTGGAATAGCTGACTACCTGTATCGGTTCAATATCATCGCAAGCCCAGGATGCGAGTGTGATCCCGAGGTCAGTGAAACAATTCAACAACATTTACTAATAGAATGCCCATGCTTCACAAATGCTCGATATCAAGTAGAGACAACTATAAACAAAACCCTGATTTGGACAGTCCTGAGGGGCATCCTTGATGACGAAAACTGTCGGAAAGCGTTCATTCCGTTCGCAGAAAAAACCATCCGGATAGCGTCAAAAAGGCATAGCACCTCCCAATCAGGGACACCAACTCATTCAGCTGATACACAAATAACTCAACACATACACACAACATCTCAAATCAAAAAACACACCACCAAAGAGGAAAGCCTAGGGGAAATACTTCCATACGCAGAAAGAGGACGTCCCAGGCTAAGATTAAAGACAGTGGCTCTCTTTATGGCGGACAATAGCGAAAAACTTGGTATAACCTTTTGCAATGTCCAAAGTAATCACATAACCATTTCACCAGGTTTAGCCAAACTCCTAAACGGAAGTACCACTAAACACATAATGAAGCGCAAAACCTTCAGCGCTTTGCCAGGGACAGCGGTGGCGGGGCACCCGTGTCGAATAGTGAGATCAAAAAACAAAACGATCTTAATGTTCGAGTGGGGTGACGTGTCGCCGTTTTCCAGGGCAAACAGGGTACTCCAGGGACTTGGCGCGATGGACACCGATGCGCATCCACCTGGCATCATAAGCGTCGATTCAATGACAATCGAATACAACAAGGGCGATGTCGCCGACCTCTACGGGTGTATAGTGGCCTCTAAAAATAACGAGGTCATAGTGTACGAGAATAGGGGAGAAGACTTAAGCTTTCTCCATTCTCCAAAACATAATGCACCCGGCGGCCCCCAACCACAGTGCTCGAGTGGTCCAAGTGGATCGGAACGCTTTCAGCAGAGGGTGACCACCAGGAAGCTAATGGAGAAACAACACCAACTCCGGGTCCGGGAAGAGAGTCACAAATCAATAAAAAGGATGGAAAACTTCATGAATGTCATGACCAGGGCTGTACAAGGCACGAAATCCACACTCGAAAGAGCTATGGAAGTGCAAGTGACAGCCATGGAAAAATTCATGAAGAAAACACCTACACCACCAAAGGAGCGAGCACCAAACAAAACCAGAGCGGAAAGGGGGCAAGTGAGCCCACCGGAGCTTGTACCAGTGGAGGGCACGCTGGACCATATCGCCAACGCTTTCCTCGAGTTTAAAGCTATGCAAATAGCCACCCAGAAGGTAAACCTACGTACATGTAGGAAGATACTGGAAACCTTCAAACTGAACAACCAAGGTTTGTTAGGGGTTTTACTCGAGGAGGCAGAGGCAGCCATATACTATAACAACACATCCCAAATCCTTTATGGTACAATAAAAGGGGATTATATGGCAGCCTACAACTGGACGAATGGTTTTGTGGCCCTGGATGAAACTAGGACTAAAGGCACCGGGAAACTCACCTTTATAACTCCAGATGATGACCCTATTGTTGTCACCGCCCAATGCACTAGGATCACGTTGGAGGATAAGATCATAGCGCAAGCAGAGGCCATAAACACCAAGGCCCAATGGACGGTGCCAACAATTACTTGGGTCAATGGAGTCCCAGGATGTGGCAAAACAACTTGGATAGTTAGGAACTTCAATGGGGAGAATGACGTCGTAATCACTACCACCTGTGAAGCGGCTCAGGACCTGAGCTATTGAAAGCGTTCGCGATGTCCAACGACACCGCGACCACCGCCTCCCCCCTGCGTTCCGCCTCACCCGTCACCACCCGTAAGCGCTTGAGGGCATCGATGGTCGACCGGCGTGCTCGAAACACGAACTGCGACTCTGAGAGTCCGGGTCCCGCGCCCTCCTCCACATGCTGAACGAGACGGGAGGCCACAATCCGTTCTAAGGCCTTCCCGGTCTCGTTCAGCAGCACCACCGGTCGATCCGCCGAATCCGAGTCCATGGGCCGCCCTGCCTTTGGAAGTAGGCAGTGCCGACCCTCCTTCCATGCCCCCGGGAACTGACCAGACCGCAGGCAGCGGTCAAACGTTTCCCGGAGGTTATCCCCGAGGTGCACGAGAGAGTTCGCCAGCACTCGCCCGTGCACCCCGTCTGGACCCGGTGCCCTCTTCTTACTCTGGAGGTGAGTCAGAATCGCCTCCATTTCAGTCTCTGTGACGGGTGGCGGAACACCCACCTCCTCGTCCGACGTCTGCCGAGCCATCCTGGGGGACGTGAAGACCACGGGTGTGTCGGGAAAAAATTCCCCGACGATCCTCCCCAGTTGGTCCGGCTGGAGCGTCTCCGTGATGGGGGCCGACGAGCCGTAGAAACGAGCCGTAGACCGTACAAGCTTGCTCCGCGCCCATTTGTACGGTCGGCCCCAGGGATCCCTCTCGAGATCCCTTACGAGCTCCAGCTTGGCCTCCTCCTTGCCTCGGCAAATGGCCTGCTGCAGGATCTTCACCTTCTCCACGTAGATCCTGCGCAGCCTGTCGTCTCTTTCGACGTCCTGGGGTCGTCTCCGCCTGCTCCGGGTGTACTGCCTCCTGGCCCCGTTGCAGGCGGCCCGGAGGCCGGACAATTCGGCCGTCCACCAGTAGAGCGCCCGCCGCTGGGGGGGACTCTTCGCGGGCGGCATGGCCGCTCTGCACACCGCACTGAACGCGTCGCAGAGCCGACCAGCCGCCTCGTCCACCCCTAAATCCGACAGCGGCGGGAGGCTCCAACGGCCGACGATGGCGGCCTCCTCTGCCAGTTCCCGGTTGAGCCTAATGAGAGCCCAACGCGGATACCGGCTCTTCCCCCTGGACGACGACGACGTTGACGTCGGACGAACGGAGGTCGGAGACACCTCGAACCTTACATAGCGGTGGTCCGAGAGCGTCTCCATCTCCGTTTCCACCCTCCACCCCTCCACTCTTCGCGTGATGGCCGGTGTGGCGAAAGTGACGTCCACCACGGAACCTCCCGACCATCGCACGCACGTCTGGACTATCCCCGTATTGAGGAGGGACAGTCCGGCAGCTACCGCCCACTTCTCCACCTCCCTCCCTTTCGGGTTCGTGACCGGGTTACCCCATGCCGTGGATTTGGCATTGAGGTTCCCGGCCACGAACACCTGGAGGGGGGCTAGCTGTCCTACCAGCGGCTCTAGAACTTCTAGAAACCGTTCCAGGGCCGCCAGATTGCGGTTCGGAGAGAAGTAGACCCCTACGAACGCCACTTCTCCTCGAACCGCCGCCACGTAATCGCGGCCCTTCGCTTTGACTACGAGGGGGGGGGGGCTCCAGGCCGCGCCACGATCGCCACCGAGCCGTCGGTGTCCCCAACCCAGCTTGGACTGGAGGGCACGGCGTACGGCTCGGCCACGATCGCGACGTCTATCGCCCTCTCCGCCATGGACTGCAGGAAGAGGTCCTGAGCCCTGGAGGAGTGGTTGACGTTCGCCTGGAGGACGCTGTGATGGCGTGGCATATTAGGCCATCTCTACGTCCGAACCCGAACGTTTCCCCCTCTGAGAGGTAGGGGGAACTTTCCCGCGCTGGACGGGGGCTTACAGGATATGCCCCCATCACGTGGCCCACCGGCCTGCCGGCGTCCGCGCACACCGCGCAATGAGGGGAGGCCGAAAATCCTTCGGCCTTATGGCCGGGCTGACTGCAGCGGTAGCATAAAGTGCTGCGGTCAGTGCTACTGGGGCATGTACTGTACACGTTCCCCATCCCCAGACAACGGTAACAGTGCCTGGGGCGCGCCTGCAAGAAATGAACGGTGACGCGACACCACCCCACCGTTATGCTCCCAGCATCGAGCAGCTTCTTGGCCGCTGTCGCCGGGAGCTCGATGTGGGCCGAGCCCGAGCCGAACTGCCCCTTGCGATAGTTGCGCACGGAGACCTGGCCCGAGAGGCAGCCCCCCTCCTTTGCCACCGCAGTCGTAAGACGCTCTGCGGTGACCACGTCACTCAGGCCCGAGAGTCTTACATCCGCCTTTTTCTCGGGCCTGCTTATTTCCGCCTTCTCCTTTAGTACCTCCTGCAGGTGAGCGGCGAGATTGTTCGCTTTCTCGCCGCTCATGGAGCCGGGCAGCTCTATAAGTCGCGCCCCGGTCGCCGTTTGGCGAATCGCCTGAAAGCATAAGAGAGAGGGAAGCAGTCGTAGCAGTGCTTGCTTTTCCTGTTTAGAGCTGCATCCTTTGCCAATGTGTCTGCTCTTTCATTCCCTCTTATGTTTGCAGGAGCTTAGACCCAGAAGAACTTCACATGTCCACCATTTTCTTTAGTTTGCTCTAATTCCTCTTTCACCTTCACCGCAAGTGAGTTAAGGGAACTTGGGTCTGCCCGGCTTTGCAACGCAGATCTAGAGTCGCTGAATATGTTTGTTCTACTTGATTCTCTGTTTACTGCAATGTATCTTGTAGCTCTGTAGATAGCTGCCAGTTCAGCCTGGAAAAGACTACAGTAGTTCGGTAGTGTGATTTTGGCCTGTCCTTTTTCCTCGCCGTTACGCCAGCATGAGATGTCCCCTTCAACTTGCTTCCGTCAGTGTATATTTGGACTGGTTCTTGATCTAGGTCTTGGATATCTTCCTCGCTGTTGATTAGTCCAAACGTAAGAATTTTACGCTTCGCGGGGTGAGGGAGCTGTAAGGGACTAATTCTTGTTTCTAGCTTTCTTCCGGGGAGTTCTGCCATCGGTTTTCCACGTTTTATCAGATAAAGCTTTCTATTATCGGCAGCTCTTAGTTCCAAAGGAAATACTCTGGAAATCACGCACCCGGATGGGAGGAAGTTCTATGTGACTTCGATATAAGGTTTGTGAATAATCTTGTTGTCCTGTCCAATTTTACACGTTTTTTTTTTGCACTGGTCTTATCTCCCCAAACATTTGACCCGTACAAAATGACCGGTTCAATAACAGCCGTATACATGGTTCTGGTGATTTCCGGAGTTTAGTCCCCGGTTGGCTCGGGCCGTTTTGCTTAGTGACTTGAATATACTCACTGATTTCCTTGTAATTTCGTCAATATGGGCTTATAAACTTCTTGAGTTTAGGTTTCTGTCTAAGGTAATGCCAAATATCTTTATAGTGTTTGAGTATTCAATATCTGTATCCTGGAGTCTTAGTTTAGGTTTGTCGTATTTTAGTTTCCTTGTCAATAATATTGCCTGGGTCTTGTTAGCGGCAAATTTGAGTTTATTACTTTTCCCCCATTGGCCCCCCCAATAGTATTGAAGGTCGGCGTTATAATTGCCTCAATTTCTTCAGCGGTTGTCCCCATTGCGATCGGAAGGATGTCATTCGCGAACGCCTGTGTGTGGACCGCACTGTCTTCCATCATTTGTAATAGTGGATCCAGCAGCACGTTCTACATGGTCGGTCCACAGGTCGATCCCTGCATGCATTCCTTCTATGTTCTTCGCGTGGTTTCGGCTCCAGCATATTTGTTTTTATCTTTTCTTAGCAGTCTTTATTTTGTTTTACAGGTTCCTGTTTGAAGGTACGTGGTATATTATTTGTTTGTGTAGGTTCTCGATGCATTAGTTCGAGTCTGGTGAGTATTTCTTTTATGTCTGTGATGTCTTCTGATATTTCACAAATTTTATTATTTTGTTCTAACTGTGTATTATTTATTTCAGGTGGTTCGGGGATGCTACAGAATCCACGTTTCCTGTTATCTGTACGGTTAGTTTTTCTATGTCATTCATTATCTTTTCTATATGAATTCTTAAGGAGTTAACTTGGTTCGAGGTAGTTTCTAATTTAGTTAATATTGTTTTTATTTCAGATGTCTCTGCCCTTTTTTCTTCCCCTGTGGTGCTTGATGTCCTTTTTTCTAGGTGTTGTTGTTCAGTGGCGAGACGTTGCTTCTTCACTTCATGTTTCAGGTCCTCTATTCCCTGGAAGGGACCTTGCATCTCAAAGTTTAACCATTTCTTTATGTCCCTTGTTTCCGCCAAGGTATTTTCTATAATAGCTTTATTTCTGGTGATTTGTTCAAACAAGTTATGTTTCAGTGTCGTAATCTCCTTGTTATGTGCTCTCTCAACTCTGACTAATTCCTAGGCATTCCTACTTCTCTCCTTTTCCAGGTTAAATTTGTGTCTGGACCTGGAATCTGATAGAGCCAGGGCTGTCCCGTAAAGCGTCTGTAAGCACTCAATTGCAGTAGTTTTGCATTCTCGCTTCATGATTCCTGCTTCCTCAAGGGCTGTCTTGCCTCGTTGCAAGGTTTCGTTTACCCACTTTGAAGCCTCATCCATTGCTACTCCAGCTCCCTTTCTGTATTAGACGGGCAATATACTCTGGCGACTGTGGTTTGAGGCTATGGATAGCGAGATGTCTGTGGCTATCGAGGTGTAGTCATCGGAGTCCATGGCAAATTTAGGCAAGTCCGATTCCTGGAGAAGAGGGTCCATGTCCATCAGTTCTGAATAGGGTGTACCATATTTGTTCTGACTATCCGTTAGCGAGAGTTTTCAGATTTTTTCAGTGAGTAATTTTTCCCTTAAGGACCGCTTTGATTTCCCAGAGACGGCCATGGGGCTCTTTACAGTAATCTTCTTCTCTTCAGTCTCCGGGCTTTTCGGGACCTTGTGACTCGGGCCTTCCTGTGAGATTTCCTGAGGGTTTGGCTGCTGCAGCGGCAGTCGATGTCTTAGTGCTCTTAGATGACATTTTGTTGCTTTTAGTGCCAGGCTCCTATGTATGGGATGTTTTCCAAAAGTTTCTCTTTTTGCTGATTTCTCCAGTTATCGACCACGGCGCATCTAATGAATCAACCAGAATCAGTTCGTCGCCGCTGGATCATGCAGTTTTAGAGGCAAAGCAAATCAGTTTTTCCTCTATAACTTCCTGATTTCTTAACCGATCTTCGGCAAAAAATATTTTTTTTCTAAGCTGGATCTCGTATAGATACAAGTGATACCACTCCAAAATCCACAGGTCACCGATCTCAAACAGACGTCGCACGCGCTCAAAGTTAAAAATTTATTCAGAAATGTAGTTCTTTTTTTTATTGGGCTATCTCGAGAACCAAAAAGCCAGGTGATTCGTTTTACCATGCGCAGACAGGTATTTACGAGATGCATCCAGCGACACCGCTTTCAACACTAACACTTTTTTTTTTTACTTTTGCGATGAATTATATAAGCGGAGCTCAGCCTAAATACGACCGTTCCGGGCGGCGTTTGGCGCGTAACTGAGGTTAGGTTAGGCTAGGTCAGGTTGCTCACTGTTTTCCGGGTACACGATCGTTGGTGCCGCTACCTTTGAGGTAGAGGGACCGATCGAAGTCCACTCCACCTGTTCTTTTCCCTGCCCTTTTCTCTTTCCCTTTTCCTTAGTCACTTGAGGTAGGGCTGGAAAATCATGCAGATTTGTTTCCGTTTCCTTTACGTTAACAACCGGCGCCGCCTGCTTGGCTGCTATAGCCTTGTCTCCTTCGCCAATTGCCTATAAGAGCCCGGCAAGAGGAGGTCGGCAGGTTGGTGTGGGAGGAAGCCGCATCTCCAGACCCGAAATGCGCGCATCCACTATATTGCCCACCAGCTGGGCAACCTCCTTCATTAAGTCGGCTGTATTCGGAACTCCACCGGACCCTTCCGCCGACTTCTTCCGCGCACCTTCAAAATCGCGCCTGTATCCGCTAACTTCTTCTCTCAGGTTGCCCAGCTCCCTCTGTAGACGGGCATTGTCGGCACGCAGCCGACGCACTTCATCGCCCTCCGTCCGGCCGGACTTGATCATCCAATCACCGAGTACTCTGCCCCTTGCATCCGTCAGCGACCCCCAGAGAGTGGACTTCGCGTTGAAGTCGCCGGCGACTAGCACAGCCGAGACGCCTCCTGTGAATGAGCTGAGATTTACCAAGAATATCTCAAAATCTGCCAGACTCCTGTTGGATGAATAGTAACCGTTATGTTGCCGACTTTACATGCTGCGAAGCATTGACAACTCCCGACGGGGTCGCGCATAAGCAGCCTCGGGATGATTGCGAGAGCAACAGAGCTGGTAGCGTCGCCCACCCAATTGGCGCTAGATTATATGCGATATGGCTCCGCAACCACAGCGACGTCGATGGACCACTGCACCATCGAATGCACAAGAAGATTTTGTGCTTGGGCGCAGTGATTCAGGTTCGTCTGCAAGATCCTTAGTGGAGCCATTATTGAGTATTAGTTGCGGTATCCATATCTATCCCCGGGGCCACTGTGGAAACTGGACGAGGCGGCGGTAGCAACTCTTGTCGAGGTCACCTTCTTATTAGTATGCACGCGTGGGCTCAGTGCACGCATTACTGCCTACGCAATGGTGCGCCGGTTTGCCGCTAGCAGCATAAACAGCGCAGTGGGGCGAAGCCAAGCATTGCATCGCCTTATGCCCTGGTTGACCGCAGCGGAGGCAGAGATCGCTGCGGTCAGTGTCGCAAGTGCACTTGGCGCACGTGACCAGACTCCTGGCAACGGTAACACCGCATTTGACGGGTCGGAGGCAGCTTGACTGTCACTACCGTCCAACCGACATGCACATTCGCGCCGCCCGCTATTTTGTTTGCGGTTTCCGCTAGACATCTTAGCCAAGCCGTGCCGCGGCCTCGTCCGTCTCGTCGGATATTACCCACCTTGATCGATTCGAATGGGCAGGGCCCCTACTCGGGCCATGGCGCTCGCTATTTCCTCAGGGTACGTAGAATTGTCCTTCCCGCTGATGCGGAGCTCTGCGCATTTTTGGGGACGAGAAATCGGAACATCGTCCTCTAGTGCCTCCTTTAATTTGACGGCGAGTGCATCTGCCCTGACCTTACTTTCGGTGCCGGGCACCTCTAAGATATGGGCTCCCGTCATCGCTAACCAAAACCGCACCGCTTAGATCTCTGATGATGAGGCCTCTGCCAACACCCCGGCATACGACACGCCCCTCTCGGCTGTATGCCGCGTTATTACGACTGCAGCAGACTTTGGGGCACGTGGCTTTTTGAACCGCTCCCGTTTTTCCTTCTTTTTATCGGCCTCACTTTTCGGTTTGGCATTCTTTGTCCCCTTATTGACGACATCCGTCCACTCCGTCGTCGTCTCGGCCGCAACTGGGACAGATTCCGCCCTGCTGTTTTCTGCAACAGCTTCTTGCCGCAATGCAGCCATCTTCTTCTTGACAGGTTTTTGCCTTGGCGCAGGATTGGCCGGTGGCATGAGCGTCGTCACTGGCGGTTGCTCTGTCGCAGACGCAGGTGCGCTTTCCTTGTAGGATGCGAGCGGGGGACGAAGGCGCGGGGCCGGCAGAAGGCGAGCTTCCAGACCCTCCAGGCGGGCGTCCATGCATGCGTTCGTTTGCGCAACCGCTTTGCGCATGGCCCTCTGCAGCAATTCCTCCAGATCCATATTAATCCCCGGTATTGAGGCTGCAAAAGCCACCTCTTGTCGTGGGAACACCAGTTCTTTCTTGAGGCTCTCCAGTTCCTTTCGAAGCTCACTGTCCTCTATGGACGGCCCACTCAAATTCCGGGACTTCTTAGCGACCCCGGTAATGGACGCCAGGCTGTGGAAAATTGTAACACCCAACATACTGGCGGTCACTTCTGCCTCGCCGACCGCATCTGAACAGCCGGACTCCGTAGGGATGGAATGAGCCTAGTCAAACCTATCATACCTTTGTCAATTTCGACCTCTAGGGCCTCGCGTTCTGCAGCAGCCAGGTCATTCTTCGCTTGGGCGAAGCCTACATACTCGCCCGTTGTGGACGGTCTGCCCCTGCCACATTTGGCTCGAGCTGTGGTTTTCGACCTGGTTGTTGCGGCCGTTTTCCCGTCTTTATCAGACTCCTCCGGGTTGCTTTCACGACGTTTGCGTAAGAACCGCTTTGCACCCCGGGGAAAAACTGCCGCTTACGCCTCCGTGGAAAAACCACGTCTTCCTTCCTGTCGACGGTGTGGGTGTACTTACGCCCGAAACCGGTTCGATGTTGCCAATCGTTTTGTTGTCAGAATCTTTTTTCTTGCCAAGGTCGTTGTTATATTTACAGGAACGAGCGGATTGCTCGTCCAAGAAGCAGACAGGGCCCACCCCGTAGTACGGAGGGCAGCTCCCCGCCGAAGCGGAGAGGTGGGATTCCCCCTTTCGAGGACCCACCCGGGGACAATTTACTAAGCTGCTTTGTTCTATTATAGAAATTGTTATGCTCATTTGGGTTGAGCACATACCCCTAACCAACACCCGTTGCAGGCGGTCCGGAGGCCGGATATTTCGGCCGTCCACCAGTAGAGCGCCCGCCGCTGGGGCGGACTCATCGCGGGCGGCATGGCCGCTCTGCACACCGCAGTGAACACGTCGCAGAGCTGACAAGCCGCCTCGTCCACCTCTATCTCTGACAGCGGCGGGAGGCTCCAACGGCCCACGATCGCGGCCTCTTCTGCCAGTTCTCGGTTGAGCTTGGTGAGCGCCCAACGCGGAAAACGGCTTTGCCCCCTTCCAGACGATAACGACGACAGCGACGACGCCGGACATCTCGGAGGCGGAGACACCTCGAACCTTATATAACGGTGGTCCGAGAGCGTCTCCACCCTCCACCCCTCCACTTTCCGTGCGATGGCCGGCGTGGCGAACGTGCCGTCCAACACGGAACCTCCCGACCATCGCACGCACGCCTGGACTGTCCCAATGTTGAGCAGGGACAGTCCGGCAGCTACCGCCCACATCTCCACCTCCCTTCCTTTTGGGTTCGTGACCGGGTTACCCCAAGCCGTGGACTTGGCATTGAGGTCCCCGGCCACGAACACCAGGAGGGCGGCTAGCTGCCCCACCAACGACCTTAGAACGTCGAGAAACCATTCTAGGGCCGCCAGATTGTGGCTGGGTGAGAAATATACCCCTACGAAGGCAACCTCTCCCCGAACCGCCGCTACGTACCCGCGGCCCCTCGCTTTTACGGCGAGGGGGAAGGCGGCTCCAGGCCTCCTCAAGATCGCAACCGAATCATATAACACGCCCAGTGTGAGTTGTTCAAGGACACAGCGTATGGCTCGGCGACGACCGCGCGGTCCTGAGCCCCGATGGAGTGGTTGCTGAGATGCCTGGCCATTTAGGACATCTCAACATCAGCCGACCCCGTTCGGCTCGTCCTTTGTGTGCGAGGGGTGATCTTCCCACGGGTGACATGGGGCTTGCACGCCATGCCCCCCATCACTTGGCTCGCCGCGCACACCGCACAGTGCGAGACAGCTGTGCAAGCGCCGGCTTTGTGGCCGGCATGACCGCAGCGAAAACAAAGATCGAGGTGGAGGTTAGCCCTTAAACATAAGCACGATTAAAATAAACATGACCAGGTTAAACACCCAAATCCTAGGAGTGGCTGGAGATGTCAATGCATGAAGCCTCTGGTGGGGAAGCACATTGGAATACGACAGAGGAGCAAAACTCAATGCGATCCTGAAGGAGACAGACTTAAACATCTTAAACAAAGGAAACATTCCCACTTTCGAGGCGGGGCACCCGGGGGGGG
>JAFELO010000876.1:16345-28238 GCA_017140195.1 Eumaeus atala
GGGGGGGGGGGGGGGAGCTCCAAGCCTTGTCACGATCGCCACCCAGTCTTCGGTGTCCCCAGCCCAGCTTGGACTGGAGGCGTACGGCTTGGCTACGATCGCGACGTCAATCGACCACTCCGCCATGGACTGCAGGAAGAGGTCCTGAGCCCCGGCGGAGTGGTTCACGTTCAAGATGTTGAGATGCCTGGCCATTTAGGACATCTCAACATCCGCCGACCCCGCTCGGTTGCCCCCTTTTGTGCGAGGGGCGACCTTCCCACGGGTGACAGGGGGCTTGCATGCCATGCCCCCATCACGTGGCTCGCCGGCCTTCCGGCCAGCTAATGGACGATGGCAGGGAAGGGCAGGCGGAAGCCGCATCTCCAGTCCCGCAATCCTGACATCGACAATGTTACCCACCATTTGGGCAACCTCCTTGATCAGGTCGGCCGTATTTGGTACAGCCGTCCCTTCGGCCACTTTTTTGCGGGACTCTTCAAACTCCCGCCTATATGTGCGGACTTCCCCTCTTATATTGCTCAGCTCCCTTTGCAGCCGGGCATTGTCTGCGCGCAGCCGACGCACCTCGTCCCCCTCCGTTCGGTCGACCAGGGGCTCCATCATTTCCCTGATCGATTCGGCGGCTCTCCGAATTTTGGCGGCGTAGCCACCCCGGAGGTGTGCCGATTTACCGGTGAGACTAAGGATTACACTAAGGTTGGCCTCCGCTGCCACCCTGATATCCTCGACCCCACATTTCTCGACATCTTCCAGTATAACTAGAGCCTCCGCCGTATTAGCAGCCGCCACCTTCTCTTTTTGGAAAGCTAAGGCCTCCTCAAAATCATCATCGCGCGAATTTTCGAGCCTCTCTATAAATGCCGCCCTGGCACTGTTAAAGTCAGCGCCTTTTCGCGCTTCACCACGTTACGAGACCTTCCAACTACTTCCACCTCTGACTACGAATCCCCCGAACACGCAGAGAACATCCTCTTCCTACTAAAGTCCGTTTGGACAAGGACGCCAACGAGGAAAAGACGTCCTCCAACACCACCACCGGTTCTACTTCCCTTCCACCTACACCTCCCCCACAGCTTCCCCTGACGGAACTCGTCTCCCCCCCACTAATTCCGGCACCTCCGGAAATCACTCCCGTGGCAACACCGCGGTGCTCACAAAATACTTCAATAACAGTTCATCGAAGCTTACTGTAGATGAAGTATTTTGTAAACAAACCCCGAAGCTCTCAGAAGGAGTGGGTGACGACAACAACGGACAAGGCTTAAAAAGGCACCAAGACGAACCCCGAAAAGCCCCACCCTAACAAGTCGCCTATGCAGTAACGCTTCGGGACCAAACGGTCAAAACCGAGAGCGTGCCTGTATGGATGACTTGTTATTTTCCCTATTCAAATTTCAGAGCTGCAAAAATAGAGATATCTCTGCAACCCGAAGATGTATGTCCGTTCTGTTTTTTTCTATGGAAAAGAGGAGGTTAATAAGGGGGTTATTAACCCCCCTTTTCCATAGAAAAAACAGAACTGACATACAAACTCTCGGGATTGCTTTGTTTCTCGCACCATACATAAACATTCGTGAATTGCCCGTACCACCAGAAAGTTACATAATGGACACCACCACATCCTCGTATATAACAGCAGGGAAGCTCACAACAGCAAACTACGTGTATAATATCATCAGATGGCGCTAAATCACCTCCAGCCCCCAAGAAATATAAGACAAAGACAGAATAATCCCGTTACTGGAACAACAAGGCGAAAATAAGCCTAACTAACTCCAAGAAGCTGAGGTCAGACCTGAAACACTATATCACTAATGCTATAGAACGACTGTTCCAACTTGTAATGGAGATGTAGATAGACGTAAACAAGTTCAGAAGCAACGAAGGAAGTGACACACTAACTCAAAAAAAAAGCCTAGTCAAAGATCGAACGTAGACATAGACATCTCTCAGGAGATGGTGGAAACCAACAAACTGCTAAGAAAAATATGAAGAAGACGGAAGCATTCAGGAGCTCTAGGAAGCAATACAAATAAACATCTGAGAAGACGTTGCCTTATGCAAACGTTGCTGCCTTGAAACGGGCACCACAAAACGTCGTACTGCACTCAGTCGTGACCACCTCAAACAACCAGACGAAAACAGGTGATGAAGTTCTGGAGTAAGTAAGAAAGACGATAGACGCCAAAGAAGGATGGATGAAAGTAGAAAAAACAAGGAAAGCAAAAGACCGCAAAATTGGTGGGATTCGGAACAGTAGAAGAAACGAACAAAGTGAAAAAAACTTAAATAACTGACATACAAACTCTCGGGATTGCTTTGTTTCTCGCACCATACATAAACATTCGCGAATTGCCCGTACCACCAGAAACACAACAGAACAAGAACAGTAGAAGAAACGAACAAAGTAAAAAAAAACTTAAATAAGGATGCACGCACTCAACGTAGAAGAAGTGAAAAATAAGGAAGGAATAAAGTAAATTCTGATGAGGACACTGTGAGAGCACTAAAAAACCAGAATGGGGATATTTTGTACAAACAAGACACTGAAGAAGACAAATTAGAAATTAAAATACAGAAAAAACCCACTCACCTACCACATTGTAATTAGCGTATCGCCGAAAATCTGGAACCGAGGTACCCAAAAAGGAAAACTACGCATAGACCTCCAACAAATACATGTTGATGATCAATCACCATTAATACAATGTACGAGGTGCTTAGGCTACGGACACAGCAAACGCTTCTGTAAGGAACAAGAAGACCTATGCAGCCACTGCGGAGGCAATAACCTGAGGGCAGACTACGCAGAAAGAATCTCTGGCGAAAAACCAGCATGTAAAAACTGCATCGGAACAAAAAAATCACAAGTCAGACCATAACGCCTTCAGTCATGAATGCCCTATCAGACAGAAATGGGACCAGTTAGGAACTCAGCACCAACAACATAGTGGTAGTAGGTCTACAAACAGAAGCATGGGAGATTATGTTCGTCTCTTTCTAACTTGAGCCGGACACACAAATCATACCTTACCTAGGACACCTCAGTGAAATTATTCGACATGTAGGACATAATTGGAGTTGATGCAAATGCGAAGAGTATCTGGTAGGGGAGCAACGAAGACAATATAAGAGGAGGAGAATTTTCAGGCATTCTACAAGACGTTGCACGTGATAAATAGTGGGGACCATACCCACTGTTGCTACAGTAAGAGGAGGTAGGAGTTTTACCAGCCATGTAGACGTAACGGTCTTCACAACGGATCCGCCCGATCTAGTTGAGAATTGGAGAATAGAACCAGAACTAACAGGCTCGGACTACAATGGAATATTATTTAATGTCAGCTTCCAAAAATCGAAAGGAATAAGAATAGATAATACTACACGGATCTAAAACACTAAAAATTGCATTTTTCCAATGGACCAAATTTCAAGAAACACAAAGAAATAACATCTTAGCAAATATAACTACAACAACCAATTTGGAAACCATAAACAACACAATAGACTTAGAACCCATTATAAACTTATATATAAAATCAGTTGCTGACGCATGTGAACACTCCATCCCAAAAATTAGAGCCAAGGAAAGAATAACTCTACCATGGTGGTCTGAGTAACACGATAAAATGAAGAAACGGGTAGCAACACTAAAACGAAGGATCCCAAACGCTGCAGCAATACGAAGGGAGAAAGTGGTTAAGGAATACGAAGAGGAAAAGGCAGCCTATGAAGAGGAAGCATCAAAGGCAGTGGTAGCATGTTGGAAAGACTTTTGTGCACGACTGGACAGAGAAGGTCTTTGGTCAGGAATATACAGAATAATAAAAAGGACCACAAAAAAGAAGACATTAATTTAATCAAAAATGAAAAAATACTAAATCCAGCAGTCAAATTCCTCGCTGAAATCCTATTTCCAGAAGACCTCACAATTGACGACAGCGAATACTACAATTAGAGGAAAATCCAATAGCATAAGCATTGATCATGATAACCATAAATCCGACCCCCATTCACACAATTGGAGCTAGAAATTGCAATATCTTCATTCAACTATTGAAATCTTAGGTTTACGTGAATGTCAGACATTGCAATAAAACTACTTTTACGGATTTTATCGCGGTTTATTGATTTATTTATGTTGCCTGACGTTTCAGAAGATTTACAGCAACCATGGTCACGGGTGACTGCTGTATATATCTTCATTCAACCCCAAGAAAGCACCAGGAAAAGATGGATTCACAACAGATATCTGCAAACATGCTATCACTGCAAACCCGGAAGTCTTCCTAGAATTACTCAATAAATGTCTAGAACTCAACCACTTCCCAATAACCTGGAAACAGGCTGTTGTAATAATAATAAGAAAACCAGAAAAAGAAAATTATAAGTCGCCAAAATCGTACAGACCAATCGGATTACTATACGTTTTCGGAAAAATCCTAGAGAAAATGTGCTCTGAAGACTCCCTCTATGACCTAATGCAACACGTAAACAAAAGCTAGAACACAAGAAAGTAATAACTTTAATATCACTGGACGTAGAGGGAGCATTTGATAACGCTTGGTTGCCGGTCATAAAAACAAGACTTGCGGAGGAAGGATGCCCAGAAAACCTAAGGAGGATAAAAAACAGCTACCTAAAGGATAAAGAAAAGAGGAATACGAGAAAGGCACCAGCATACGTACAGGGTTCTATAGGGGGCCCAATCTTCTGGAACTTGCTGCTCGACCCACTGCTCAAAGATCTAGAAGGAGCTGGGTTTTAATGCCAGGCGTTCGCAGATGACATTGTTCTGTTATTTGATGGAGCTTCAGTATCACGTTGCCTCCAGTATCATGTTCAGTATCGATGCTGCCCACGAGCGCGTTCAAATGTGGGATACCAAAAATAAGCTAAGACTCGCACCATATAAAACAAACAGTATTACCATCACCAACAAACTAAAATATAATATCCCACACCTTAGCATGAGAGGGGTCAACATCAACACCTCAAAAGAACTAAAACTATTAGCAGTTATAATATATGATAAGCTGACATATAACTAACACGTATTAAGCGTATGTCGAAAGGCCGTCAGGATACATAAGCAGTTAACCAATGCAGCAAAGGCTAGCTGAGGCCTTTATCCAGAAATTATCAAGACCATCTACAGAGCTACCATAGAACCAATCATGCTTTCGCTTCTAGTGTCTGGGCTCATGCAGCAGAAAAGGTCACTACCCGAAAAAAGTTAGCGGCTTTGCAAAGAGGAATAGCCATAAGCATCACTAAAGCCTACCGCACAGTGTCGCTAAACTCAGCCCTAATTCTCGCTGGAATCCTGCCCCTCGATCTCAGAGTGCAGGAAGCCGCAGCAATGTACACCGCCAAAAGAGGAATACCAAACCCCTACCTGAAAGACATGGAAATTGAACGACCCACTTCTGCACTAAAATCAATGCAAAAAGAGACTAGACATACAGAAAATGGAAAATATTCAGCAAATACAGGAAAATAATAACTTTGAAATCAGTTTTTTCACAGACGGCAGTGAGATAGAGGGTAAGGTCGGAGCTGCAATATCGTGGTGGTACAACACAGAAGAAACAAGATATCAAAAGTTCTGTCTCTCCAAATGCTGCACCGTTTACGAGGCAGAATTGTATGCCATATGCCGTGCCACAAGAGAGATACTAAAAAGCAAAGCACCCACTTTCGGGATATTAAGCTTCTCCCAAACAGCGCTACAAACCCTACATCCCCTATCTACAGAAACGAGAACAAATATAAAACATCTGACTGCCAAAAACAAAACAGTCAAACTATTCTGGATCAGAGCACATGCCCGACTGGAAGGCAACGAAAGAGCGGACGAGCTCGCAAAGCAGGCCGCCTTAAACACAAAAAGCAAACCAGAATACGACTAGTGTCCAAAATCATTCATCAAACGCAATATACGAGAACTTACAATTAAGGAATGGAACAGCCGATACTAGACGGGGAGTCAGCAGCAATAACAAAAATCTTCCTACAAAATGTCAAAATAGCAAATCAAATAATGAAGAAAACCGAAATTGATAACATTTCAATGTTGAAATTGTTCGGACCGGGAATTATTCGGACCACAGGCAGCGGTCGAAAACTTCCCGGAGGCTATCCCCGAGGTGTACGAGCGAGATCGCTAGCACTCTCCCGTGTACCCCGTCTGGACCCGGCGCCCTCTTCTTACTCTGGAGGCGAGTCAGAATCGCGTCCATTTCAGCCTCCGTGACGGGTGGCGGAACACCCTCCTCTTCTTCCGACGTCTGCCGAGCCGTCCTAGGGGGCGTGAAACTCATGGGTGTGTCGGGGAACAATCCCCCGGCGATCCTCCCCAGTTGGTCCGGCTGGAGCATCTCCGTGACTCCCAGCTGACTGGGTACGGTCTGACATTTGTACGGTCGGCACCAGGGATCCCTTACGAGCTAGCTGGGCCTCCACCTTGGCCCGGCATATGGCCTGCCGCAGGATCTTCACTTTCTCAACAGAGATCCTGCGCCGTCTGTCGTCTCTGTTGACGTCCTGGGGGCGTCTCCGCCTGGTCCGGATGTATTGCCTCCTGGCCCCGTTGCAGGAGGCCCGGAGGCCGGATATTTCAGCCATCCACCAGTAGAGCGCCCGCCGCTGGGAGGGACTCTTCGCGTGCGGCATGGCCGCTCCGCACACCGCAGTGAACGTTGAACCGTTATGTAGCGGTGGTCCGAGAGCGTCTCCACCTCCGTCTGCACCCTCTACCCCTACACTCTCCGTGCAATGGCCGGCGTGGCGACAGTAACGTCCACCGTCGAACCTCGCGACCATCGCACGCACGTCTGGACTGTCCCAATGGTGAACAGGGACAGTCCGGCAGCTACCGCCCACATCAGCACTTTTCTCCCGTTTGGGTTCGTGACCGGGCTATCCCAAGCCATGGACTTGGTACTGAGGTCTCCGGCCAAGAATACCTGGAGGGGAGCCAGCTGCCCTACCAACGACCCTAGAACGTCGAGAAACCATTTTAGGGCCGCCAAATTGCGGCTCGGTGAGAAATATACCCCTACGAAGGCAACCTCTCCCCGAACCGCCGCTACGTACCCGCGGCCCCTCGCTTTTACGGCGAGGGGGGGGGCGGCTCCAGGCCTCGTCAAGATCGCAACTGAATCATCCACGCCCAGTGTGAGTTGTTCAAGGACACAGCGTATGGCTCGGAGACGACCGCGCAGTCCTGAGCCCCGATGGAATGGTTGCTGAGATGCCTGGCCATTTAGGACATCTCAACATCAGCCGACCCCGCTCGGTTCAACCTTTGTGTGCGAGGGGTGATCTTCCCACGGGTGACATGGGGCTTGCACGCCATGCCCCCCATCACTTGGCTCATCATCATGACCGCAGCGAAAACAAAGATCGAGGTGGAGGTTAGCCCTTAAACATAAGCACGATTAAAATAAACATGACCCGATTAAACACCCAAATCCTAGGAGTGGCGGGAGAAGTCAATGCATGGCGCCACTGGTGGGGAAGCACATCGGAAGACGACAGAGGAGCAAAACTCAATGCGTACCTGTAGGAGACAGAGTTAAACATCTTAAACAAAGGAAACATTCCCACTTTCGAGGCGTACAGGAGGGGCAAGCCTGCAATAGCGTGGCCGACGTTACCACATGCAGCACATCACTCCTAGGTAGAATCGAGAAGCCCTAGAGCACCTGAGTCTAACAAGCACGCGCAGATACAACACAGAAAAGGCAAAGTGGCCGGACTTCTTGTCTCCCCTAAAGTACATACTGACGGCGTAAAACATCACGCCGTAGTCCATCCAAAAGATTAATACACCAGAGGACCTCGAAAGCATAGTAACTGCCAACACAGAAGCCATCCACAAGTCCTGTAAGAGAACCATACCCCAAGTAGGTCAGTGTATAGCAAAGGCAATACCTCCGTGGTGGTCAAATCACCTGAAGAGCCTCAAAAGGAGGTTCTCAGGAGAAAGAGGAGAATCAGGAACGCTGCTCCTACTCGTCGGCAACACGTCAAAAACGAATCCTTACTCTAAAGAAGCCGACAACGCGTGATAATAAAATCAGCCAAGCGTCCGGAGGACACTCTCCTATGAGACCAGCATGGCACCACCCTATTCCCACAAAATTCTGCAGAAATCCTTGCCAAAACCTTCTACCCAAACGACCCCAAAGGGACAGACCAACCGTTCCACACTCAAGTGAGAGGATTCACTAATAAAGTTCGTGAATCAGACCTCTCCAATGATGATCCCATCTTCGCAAAAGGGGAAAAATCGCGATCGAAAAACGATCGTAATGTTCAAGTGGGATAACGGGACGCCGTTTTCCAGGGCAAACAGTGGTACTCCAGGGGCTTGGCGCGATGGACATTAATGCGAACCCACCTTGCATCATAAGCGCGGATTCCATGGCGATCGAGTACAATAAAGGTGACGTCGCCGATCTATATGGGCGTATAATGGCCTCCAAAGACCATGAGGTCATAGTGTACGAGAATAGAGGAGAAGACCTAAGCTTCCTCCATTCTCCAAAACATAACGCACCCGGCGACCCCCAACCTCAGCGCTCGAGTGGCCTCAGCGGACCGGAACGCTTACAGCAGAGGGCGACGACCAAGAAGCAAGTGAAGACAATACATCCACTCCGGGTCCGGGAAAGGAGTCAAAAATCGAAGAAAAAGGATGGAAACCTTCATGAATGTAATGACCAGGGCAGTACAAGGCAAGAAATTCAAAATCGAAAGTGCTATGAAAATGTAAATAGCAGCCATGGATAAATTCATGAAGAAACACTTACACCACCTAAGGAGCGAGCACCATCCAAAACCAGAGCGGACAAATGGCAGGAGAGCCCACCGGAGATCCAACCAGTGGAAGGGCCGCTCAACTACATCGTCAACGCCTTCCTCGAGTTTAAAGCTATACAAATATCTACCCAGAAGACCAACCTACTTACATGTAGGAAAATACTGGAGACCTTCAAACTTGACAACCAAGGTTTGCTAGGGGTTTTACTCGAGGTGGCAGAGGCAGCCATATACAACAACACCTCGCAAATCCTTAAAGGGAAAATAAAAGGTAAACAGCCTACAACTGGATGAATGGTTTAGTAGCCCTGGACGACAAATGCACAAAGAGCACCGGGAAACTCACTTTCATAACTCCGGATGTTAGCGCAAGCAGAGGCCATCAATAACGCGGCCCACTGGACGGTGCCAACAATTACTTGGATCAACGGAGTCCCAGGATGTGGCATGGCTTGGATAGTCAGGAACTTCAATAAGGAGAATGACATCGTAATCACTACCACCGGTTCAGGACCTGAAAGACAAGCTGGCGCACAAAATTGGAAAAAACACCAAAATCAAAGTGCGCATTATGGCTTCAGTACTGATAAATGGTTTCAAGAAAGGCTGTAGTAGACTCATGGTCGATAAGAATTAATGAACCACTTTGGGGCAATAGTTATGGCTACTCAAATGTCCGGGCCGGCGATATTCTTCTCATTGGAGACGTAAACCAGCTGCCTTACATTGACAGGGAAAATCTCTTCAATCTAAGATACTGTCGTCCAAACCTGGCAGCAAACATCGACCAGGAGTTGATCAACTAAAAAAAATCTACCCTGGGATATACGCGTCAAGGCCGACCGTCCATTCCCTGAGCATGAAAAGTTACACGGATTCGCAAATACCAACTACCCTTACAAACACCCTCTATCTGCTTTCACCCCTCGGTGTGAAACCGAGGGGTGGAAACATGATCTAAAAGGACAAGGGTATGGAACAGGTACTGGATCGCGAATCTTGACAATTCGTGTGACACAGGGATTAGCGTACGAAACGGTCATGATCCTACAGACGAAGTCCAAAAAAATCGGCATACCACATGCGGTTGTGGCTGTGTCGCGACACGCAAAGAGTTGCACGTACTACGCTGACAACTTTTTTTTGGATTGGATGCTTCGTCGTCGAACAAGCAATGGACGCAAACACAAAGGAAATCATGGAGTACCACCTCAAAATGGCATTCAAAGGCCGAGACTCGGCCGTGATGGGGAAGCTGATGGAGACGCATGCAGCGCCCGGTAGCCAACCCATCACCTCAACATCCTCAAATCATATCCCATATAAACCTATTAACAAAAATCTAAATAAGAAATAGTGATAAGAAGTGTAAAAACACACAAAAGTATATGTAAGTGTAACCATGAAGGCTATGTATAAATAGGGAAGCATGTAACAAAGTATATTAGGATCTTGTTAACAAGATGTAACAAAAAGGTGAAGAAAGAAGTAAACTAGTAATAAAATAACAATATAATATTAATTAATTAACAGTAAGAATAAACAATATATAAGGATTAAAAAAAATTAAAAACAAAAAAATAATTTCATACAGTACAATATAGGAAAAAGAACTAATAACTAGAGTTCAGTAACAATAATGTAACAACAATATAATATAAGTCAAAAAGATAAGTCAGTTCTTGCCACCGGTAAAATCTCAGATACCCCTACAGAATGCAGGAGTATACAAACACGATTTCGACTGCGGGCTTTCACACATAGGTCAAACAAAGAGATCAATAAGAACACGCGTTAAGGAACATATTGCAGATGTTAAATATCGTCGTTCTACTAAGTCTGCAGTTTGTGAACATGTACAAGATAACGCCCGCCATTACATTAGATTTGACAAACCCCTTGATCCTCGCGAAAGAGTCTCGATTCCGTCCAAGGATGATTCGGAGGCGATTGAAATTAGAAAGCATCCAAATTTTAACAGAGAGGATGGTTGGGTCTTACCACCTGCTTGGGATCCGGTGATAAATATAATTAAGTCAAAAACAAAAAATGACTCATCACAGCTGCAAGACACAATAAGCTCAATTTGTATGAATCGGACGAATTAATTGTTAATGACCCTGGTGCATATAAATACTCAACCAGACGACTAAAATCTTCAGGCGACACTCACACTGTCGCTCCGGCTGCGCCCGCTGAGCAAGCGGCCCCGCCGCCAGCCCAGACGGTTCGCCGCTCAACTCGCCGCTCAACTCACCGCGCACCATCGCCAACCGCGCCGACCGCGACTGGCGAACAGACGCGACCTACTCGCCAACCGGGCGATTATCCCGCCCGCTCGCGCCGACGTGACCTACGTGCTTCACGGACTGGCCCGGGACTTTGGTCCCAGGCCAGTTCGTTATTCATCGAATTTCTCACCGCCATTAATAGCGGATCTCCATTCTTCACCGCCTTGAGACAGGTTCTCCCTGGCGTCCTCCTGTTGATTCAGGAAGTCCTGTCGCAACCGCACCTGTTCGGTGCATCGATATAATTCCCTACTAGCGCCAATGCAAAGAGATATCGCCGGTATCACTGCACTACTATAATAGTAATGTTCGTGAATACCGACAATCTCCCAGACAGGCGTGTATAACTTTTCATACACGCCTCGTCACTTTCTCTCTCACTATACAGTAATATCTTTCTTCTCTGTCTCTCCTCTCATCCAACTACTCAGCCGTGAAGCCACCTAACCCGTGCGTGAAGAGATATCGACCTAGGTCGCAGGTCGCCATCTGCTGGGCCTTCACCGGGTCAACCGGTGATCTCACCCTGTAGGGGCAGACCGCCCAGGTACGACCTCAGCAGGGCGGCGGATAACAACTGAGCGGGTTCTTCTCTTCCATTGACATTTGTCAAATTCAAGGCCCATTCCGTATTAACGGAATGCGGATGAACCCGCTAGTAGGGAGCCAATCGCTCCGGTCTAGCCTTCCCAGACCCCTTGCGGGGCCCGTGTGAATTCGTACTGAGGTAAAATCTTCAGTCTGCCCGTGACCATTTTATTTTCCTTTTA
>JAFELO010000877.1:0-44983 GCA_017140195.1 Eumaeus atala
GACGACAGGTCCTCCAGCAAACCTAACCTAACCTAACCTAACCTAACCTAACCTAACCTAACCTAACCTAACCTAACCTAACCTAACCTAACCTAACCTAACTTAACCTAACCTAACCTATCGCTCGCACATGTTATCGCTATGGTGGCAGTCACAGTCGGGCCTAGTCTCCGGACTGCAGTTTAGTACACATATGAAAGTAATACATTATCAAACAACCATCGAGATGATCTGATGATGGACACGGATACCAGCCGTCTCCGTCATGGGAACTCTATAACATCACAATGAAATCGTGTTTGGGTTTATTTGATTTGTTTCGATAAGTACTTTACGCCTAGATGACTTCTAGGAATGATAACGCTGGAGGGAGGTGATGGACGCTGTGACGTATAATATCCGAACCCTGTCGTATATGGGCTCGCTAATATGTCTTGACAAAGACTGTAGACAGATGAAATTCAAGATCTGATGATGGTGCTGGAGGGAGGGATGCGTACTGTGTGATATAATATCGGTACCCTACCGTGTGCGGTGTGTGGACAATGAGACTAGACAAAAATGCCATGCCAGGGTCTGATGATAGTGTTGGAAGGTTGTGAGTAGGGTTCTCGGCACAGTATACTGCCGAATACACACTAAAACCACAGAGAGTGTCGCGAGTGCCGCCATTGGAGAGACACATGCCCCAGAATTACAAATCGACAGGGTACTTCTTCGCCCATGGTGTCTGGCCGTCGCCAAGACAATATGCGGACACCTTTTTTTGTTGATGCGGGTAAGCGCATTTACGTGCCTTCACCGGTCCTGGGTGGGGTCCAGTGGTGTGTGGGACTCGCGGCACATGATAGTGCCGAATACCCACAAAAACCACCGCGAGTGCCATCAGTGCCGCCTTTGATGAGGTGCCCCAGAACAGCAGATCCTCAGTCAGGGCTAGTCAGCCCCACTAAGGGACCGACTCCAACTTCACAGATGGGGTTGTCCCGATCAACAGGACGTACCCGCCTCCTTTGGGACAGACAGAATTAAAGATATATCTTCATTTTCCAGAGATCGCTCAAGATATGGTGACCAGTGGCTGCGATAAGTGTTCATCTGAACTTAAAGCTCTAGCACAAGGATACTTCGTGGGCCTCAAAGAGCATCATCCTGCATTGTACAGAGAGCTTATATTAAAATACGACTCAAGTGTAATAAAATTTAACGCTCTAGAAAAAGCCGTGGGCATGCTGCAAACAATTTTTTCATCTTTACCCTCATTACAATCAATTCCATCAATAACATCATTGCCATCGTTACAGCCAGTACAACCATTACCTTCATTACAAAAACTACCATTTCTGTCTCGCAATTGAAACCATCATCATCATAACTGCCAGTTCCCTTTATGTCTTATAAATAACGCTGGAATGATGAAGATGTAAGCGCCCGTATGTTCATAAATATAACATTACATTCATGTAACTATGGTGTTATTAAATCTTTTTGACTGTCAGTTCAATTGTTGTACATTTTTACCCGGTGGTGTCAGAAGAAAGGTAGTAGTTTTTGAAGTTTGTATGTATGTAGTTTTCTATGTTCCCCCCTACAGCCTAATATTTAAATTTTTTGTAGTATAGGGAGCAAACGAGTAATAGAAGTCTTTTGACGAATTCCGACGTCCATAGACATCCACATTAAAATCGTCATGCAAATGCGTTACTACAAATCATTTCGATAAAGAGTTACCGTTAACGAATATTTTTCGTTCGTGTGGAATGAGCGAGGGAATTTAATTACCATATGCCTTCACAAATGTTTGTACAGTGTCCAATAGTCTACTATTAATAGTTAGACGTCGGGGTGTTAGCTGTGTTCACTCCGTGCGTCGAACATGAAGCAGTTGGTCCTGTGTTGAATTTCTCTCCGGTCATCAAAATAATACAATGAGAGTACTGGAGCACTACAAATGTGTCCTTTTTGGTTGGTTCGTCGCTATTTGCTATGTGGGATGTGGGTGGCGTGCAATCCCTAATCGATTGTAGCGCTCAAATTGGCAAACATCTAGGCATTATCACCAGCACGGTGTGTTATACCACCCCAAACATTTGGAGCCTTATATTCTACATAAACATATCAAAGGAGACGGGTACGCTTTTATACATCCTTGTGCTCCGACTATAATAAGGTGAAGGTTATGTAAATTAATACTTTATATAGTACCACTGAAAATTTGCCAATCACAAATGTCTGGGTCCGGTGAATGCTGTTGGAATGTACCCCAAAGGAAGGCCGAAGTAGCAAAATGGTAAACTGTGTCACCGTTTTGGGGAGGAAAGTCATAAATCTGTGAAGTGCGCAGCGAGACCCCACTGTCCAGCTTGCACCGCCGCAGGAAAACAGCAGGTCACATGAAGATGCAGAAGTTGCCTGTATACCGGTAGAAAATTACCTTCTCCCATACAACGTTAGTCGCGAGGGCAGGAAGCGCCAGCAGTTGAAATGTCTGATTAATATCTTAACATTTTTAATCTTGACAGTTACTTGTAGTAGTGGACTTGACGATCGCCGCACCCGCTGTCGCACGTAGATGGAGGATGGAAGTGGCGACGGAGGCAATCTCGGACCATAGGTACAATGGGTTCGAGGTGTCATCCGTTATTCTGTCAACTTCGTGTGTGTTTCGAGGGAGGAGCTGGTTGATACTTCCTAAGCTCAACCGGAATCTGGCTGAAGAGGCCGCTATCACAGATCGGTGGAGCTTACTGCCGACACCATATCTCGGGGTGGACGAGGCTGCTGTAGTTTCTGCAGAACATTCAGGGATCTGCAGGGCAGCCATGCCCAGCGTGTGACGACTGCACTTTCTGTCTCTAACTTTTTGATGACGCGGGAAAATCATTTTATTCGTGATGACCAGTCCTGGACTGGTCGGAGGTGTTTGGGGCTTGCCGCGTCCAATACCCACTAAAACCCATGCGAGTGTCATCAGTGCCGCGTAAGACGTACCGGAAATGTAGATCATCGGTACCAACACCACGTCCACAGAAAGATTGCCGCGCATCCCAGGACACCATTATTTCGGAATAGTTCCATAGAGATGAGGTTTTGTGACTTGTCTCTCGCGCGCAATAACGCCTCCCTCTCCTGCTCCTTGGTCCCCTCCTCTTATGAGAGCACAGAGGAGTGCAAAGAGCAGCCTCATGGTTAATTTGACTCTGCTCAAGTTGTCCGAGTTCACCCCAGTATACTGCGCCCTAACGCCCGGACTACGCTTCGGTTGTAAACCCTTTGCTCATTCTCTCAAACTCTTCGTTTCAATTGGTCTCACAATTGCTCGATTGGATTTAAATCCGGACTGTTAGCTGGCCATGGTAATACCTCAAAATGAGACCCTTCTAGGACAGTTTGGGTTGATCGAGCTGTGCGTGCACGGGCATTATCTTGCATATGGATGAATCCAGGCCCCACTCGCTGTGCAAATGGGATCACTTGAGGCCTGATGACGTCCTCGATATAATATCTGCAGCTACGGTACCCGAATTTTAAACGGTGAAAACGGTAAACTAATCCCACCCCAAACCATTAAATTGGGCCCACCGAAACGGACTCCAAGAACCGCTAGCCGTACCCATGTGCCCTCGTACTGGTGGCATGATTAACGCGAGATGATCAATGAACCAATTAAAATTAAAAAAGTAATACTTTTTTCCTAAATAACCGAAACAAATTAAGAAGACAATCAAAGAAAAACATAAGAATAACCGCCAATTATTTTTTTCTTAAAATGATGGATAATACTTTGTTATTAGGAACACGAACACACAAAATAAAAAAAGCATAAAAGAGATCAAACACCAAAGAGTTCGTAACATGAACATAATGCTACTTATCAGTTACCTTCAATTTACTAAATTGCACTTAATTGTAAATAAACTAGTGGCCCTTGTTTTGTTTTGAGTAGTATATATGTCTAGTCTAGTAGTATTAGTTAAAATATGATAATCAAATAGTTTTTCTTTTCCGTTCGGGAGCCTATATTTTCGTGTCACGATGCACGAATTATAAATTACATAAAATGAGCTCTACATCTTTTCCCTTTTTCATTTTAAGTTGGATGTAATATGAAGATATGATGTCACCATAATCTTCCACTATTGGATTTAAGGATTGAAGAATGGATGGATTGAAAAGTGGATTGAAGGAGTACAGCAGGGAGTCTCGGACAACTACCCAGATAAGTCCTCATGCCCTCATTTTATTTACTAACCAATATCAAAAACTGGGTTGATTCCATAATTTATTCTTTGTATTATTTTAAGTTTGTTCTTGATTGCGAATATGGAGAGAACCGAACAGTCCTTTACCCCCATTGTTGATTCCAATTATAGAATTTAAACATAAATTGTAAAACTCGATAAAAGAGGCAATTTTCAAACAAGAGGACTGAAACTATAAATAAAAAATCTAAAGTTGAAAAGAGAGCGTGAATAAATCTGCAATAGACTACATTTTTTATCTATGTAATAATGGAGATACAAATAAAAAGGAAAACTAAGTAGATAATAATGGAGAAGAATCTTTAAACAAGTATATTTTTCATCTGGATGGAGATGAAACCATTAAGTGTAACATAGGGATGTCGCTATTGACATGTTAATTGATTCCGGAAGTAAGTGCAAGTCATTGACTGACTGACACTGAAAGAACATGGCAATTTTTAAAATAACTACAAAAATGCAATTTTTAACCAAATAAGAAAACATAACAAAGCTCTTTCCTATTATTTCTTATGGAAATAAAGAATCATTAAATACTTTAGTATCATTTGACGTCAATGTTACTGTTGTTAATAATGAATACATTGAAATTACTGTTTACGTCATAGAAAATGGTGCACGTGATTTATTAGGCAAGGCAAGCTGCCATTCAGTTAGGAGTGCTAAAAATATATTATAGATTAGTATTAGTATTATTATTATTTATTATTAGTACACTAAGATGAGTAAGCAAAAAACAGTTTCAAAGATCAACGGACTAACAGTTAAACCTGTCATACAACCGTACAGAAGAGTTCTTAACCCATTGGAAGCTATTCTTCCAACAAAAATTAACAAGAAGATAAAGGAACTAAAAGAAGAATATACCATAGAAGAAGCAAAGGGACCATCATAATGGGTATCGCCAATGATGATATATGAGATAAGTTTTTGCACCGATATGAGAAGAACTAACGAATCTATTGTAAGAGAAAAACGTTCTCCTCCAACTATGAAGGAATTATTATCAAATTATATATAAGTATTCTCCAAACTTGACATTAAAACGCTTTTCATCAACTTGAGATTCACGAAGTTTACAAGTCGATACTTCACCATCTTTAGCACAAGCGTAAGCTGTAAAAGCTTACAACCTTAAAACCTTTTCGGCTATGAGCGATGGAAATAGGATCATCTGAAGTCATCTTTTATTTAGTAGAAATCTTAAAAAGACATAAATAAATGTAGTCCAGTAATTTAGTGCTTTTAAGAAACTTGGGACTCATTCCCCAGTTACGGGATCTTTGCAATGTGGACTAGCAGCACCACGCGGTGCCCAATACGATCCAGGATTTGCCTAACTCAAAGAATAGCGCCGGTTTGATTATTATTTACCTGGTTAGGTATTCTGATACTACGGGTCTTCTCATCCGTTGCCTTCAAGATATCGTGCCAAATGAATGAGCGTATTCTGTGCCTAGTCGGCGTATTCAGTGCATGATGATACGAAATATAGATAACGAATGCACACAAAGTAAAGTAACCCTATATAAAATGTCTACTTTTTTCAGTAACTAACTTTTTACTTAGTTTTCAGTAATTCACTTTGTGCGCCGCTTATTTTTTTTAATACTTTATTATTTTCGTTTCATTAGATTTTATAATATATTGTATCCTTTTTGATTTATGTGAGGCCTATCTGCGCCAACATTGGTTTGTGAGTGTGTACTTGGCTGCAAATTTACAGTGAAAGTGTCTTTGTGGGATCAATTATTGAGTACTTGGTACGTGTGTATGTAGCCTCCTAGGCAGTATAGGATGAACTAGGAATAGGCCCGTTAATATCTGCAGATGCGTTACCCTCCTTTACCCCCAATTGCCAAGCGGATACTTATGAACCACACAAACTGCGACAGCGAAGCTATCAATTTTAAGTTAATTACACGTCATCATTGGGGTGGCGATAGCAGACGTCGCCTTGCTAATGAAAAAGGAATAAAAAAATAACCAATTTCAAATAAATATAAAAAACAAAATATTAGAAGAAAAGAAAACATTGGACGTAACGTAAACAAATGTGAAGCTGCGGAGGTCATTAGCCACAACATTACAGTTTATAGCTGCACCCACTGCGAGCCTTAACCTTTAATAAATAAATAAAAATAAGAACCAAAGTTGTTATTCCTGTTGTGAGGTTGGCGACGCCCGCGGTCAGCTGCCTGCAGTAACTGCGCAGGTACATGTTACATTACAAAGTTGCACTTTACTGTTTTCGTTGTGTCCAAAGTTAAGTCCACCCCATCCTTAGCAGATATAAGAACTCTCGACTTGAATTTTACTCAGTGTGATCAAGAACAAGCTGCTAATACTTCAAGTACCTAACAACTATCATTCGTAAGTTCGTGTATATCTTTTTGAATAATTTTAAACAAGTTACCGTATACTGGTAAAATACTTGACAATAACTATTTATTTTAATATAAAATAAAATAGAAAGCCTTTTATTTCACGCAAAAAACTTTCTAATACTACTATATATTCAGATGGTCATACTTCACACACATTAAATTGCTCATTAATTACGATTTATTCGAAATCATTATAATTAATTTAATTTATTCTCATAAATCTTAAAATTTTACTTCGACATGGATAATTATTAATAAAATTCATAGATGTACGAAATTATTTCAAATTATATATTTCTAAATTGACAAAGGTAAATGATTATTATTTTGTAATTAGCATGGACCACTCACAGGTAAAGGCCTCCTACAGGGCTTTCCACGCTTCCTTATCCTAGCTGTTTACAGGAAGTCCCTACCTGCTACGTTTTTTCATCATCTTCCCATCTCATATTAGGAGTATCTGCGCGGCGTTTGCCAGTTGATCCTTTAAGTAGATAGCAGGTAGTTATAATAAATAGATAGCAGGTAGTTATAATAAATAGATAGCAGATAGTTATAATAAGTAGATAGCAGGTAGTTATAATAAATAGATAGCAGGTAGTTATAATAAATAGATAACAGGTAGTTATAATAAATAGATAGCAGGTAGTTATAATTTCTAATACTGTTTTTAAATTAATTCATATTTAGTGAATGAAATTTCTTAATAATTACGCACCTATTAAACAATATTTAGACAATGCAGATCATATACCTTACAAGGAAATAATCATCACGATATATTATTTAGTTCTTATAATATTCAGAGTAATAATTAAAACAATGAAATTAATAAAGATAGTATTCGAAACAATAATTAGTAATAAAAAAGTACGTTTACGTCTAATGTAAGTCCAGTAGATATACTAGCACAGCCACGATAAGCCAAGGTACTGAGGTCCATGATGTCATAGGTGGCAACCCTATGGCCACTTCGAGTACATTCCAATCCCGGAAAATGTAATGCGTGCTCAAAATAATCTGAGAAACATTTAATAATAGTTCCCCGACCTGGGAATCGAACCCAGGACCCCACAAAGTGCCAGCGTCGATGTCGCGTTTCATGCGGTTTATGAGTAGCCGGTGGCCCCTGGGGGTGGGGAATCTACGTAGCAATAATGCGAATGTCAATGCTCCGTTTGCTCGTTTGCCCCCTTATGCTATAAAAACTATTTGGTTGAAGTATCATAAATTTTATATTTTATTAATTTTAAGCGTCAATAGATAGAAAGTGTAAATCCTATGCGTAGGCTGCAGCCCGCGGGGTCCGCTAGCAAATATATAATGAGGTGTACATTCTCACATTCAAAGTGTTACAGTCTGCTTTATCAGAGGCCCTATTGACAACGGTACTTTAGCTTCTCTTGCGGCCACTTTGGGCTATTAAGTTTTATCATCTATCTCCAAAAAATATTGTGAGACTAAAATTGAATATGTTGACCTCTTGTCCCAAGTCTTTATTTTAATTCTGGATTAGGACTGATCCGTATGTTTGCGGTAGCTCAACGGGCTATTAAACGCGTGTGGGTGTGACCAGCCCATTGCCACTTCAGTGAGTCTATCACGCGAAGAATAGACTCACTGAAGTGGCAATGGGCTGGTCACACACTCAAAAGATCAGATGACAGATGGGCCACAAAAGTTCTTGAGTGGAAGCCGCTACCAGGAGCAAATAGAAATATGTCCAGTAGATGCTGTGAGCTCATATCTTAATATGAAAAGTTCGTTACGCCGACGTGATACCTTACTAATATGCGTCAAAAAGCCACCTAATGCAATTTCTTCCCAAACCCTTGGCAGTTGTGGAATTGCTGTGTCTATGTTTACAGCTCATTCCACTGGAGATACTTACTTCAAAGGCATACAAGATTGATATAAATGTGGACACAATAAGGAAAACTGCTGGTTGAATGGTACTTCCCAGACCTTTGGTAGATTTTACAATAAAATGGTCGATTCGAAAATGCTGATTTGTAAATCTTTTGCTCAAATAATCTTAAATGACTCCGTATCATGAGGAATATTTTTTGTTTATTAAATTTAAGCTTTGTTTATAATAATAACATTTTTATATTTAATTGTTGACTACAACGCTGTTGATATTTTGACGCTGCTCCAAATGTCTACAAGTGATCTTATAATCTCTTCGGACAAACTTAGACGCATAACTAGTAATTAAACGAACTTACCTATGTGAAGTTCTATCATAATTATACGAATACCTTTATCAGAAGAGATTAACATCCTACCCACCCTACACCCTATACAAAATATCAATATATATTTATTCCGTATTGTCTTTGCTTTTATTTTTAAGTGTCAATTGGCAAGGCTAAACCTAAGGGCAAGACGTTGTTAACACAAAAAAAATAATAAGTTCTATAAAAATATTTACCATTAGCTCAAACTAAATGAGACAAAATCTATATTTAGCACATTCAAAGATGCTATCGCGTACATACTTTTGTGTGCAAGTGTGTGAAGGTGTCATTTGTTTATTTATTTAACCAAAACACACCAACAGCACACACATTTCACATTTAATAATTAATAACGTTACTGTCGAGTTCGAATGCGTGTGCCAATAACTAGCGCACACATCATTTACAATTTTAAGCAAGCAACTTCTGTGCAATAGGAGTTGTAAAATTGAACGTAGACTTAAGCTAAAATTATGAAATCGAAATATATGAGCGAATGTTTGTCAATTTTTTTTCTAAATTTGTCACACAGTTTGTTATAAAATTATGTACCTACTAATTAAACACGAACAAAATATTTGAAAAAAATTGTAATATTAGACTTAGAAGAATAATTATTGTAATTGTCAAGAATATTGTAAATTTGTAATTTTCATAACTTCATTATATTGCTGACGTATCCTGACAATTGGCGATCGCTACAACAGGTACCTACATAAACCATAATGATAATTAAAGCTATCACTTGTTAATAATATCATTACAAAAACCAATGAAATCCCACAAAAGCAGTTTCACTGTAAACTTACAAAAATACTGAAATCAAAAAGTAATATTTAATTTCACTATTTTTTGGAAAAATTCTTATTTTTTGAGATATATATGTGCCAACATTGATTTTTGCCCGTATACTTGGCTGCAAATTTACATTGAAACAATTTTTGTGAGGAGGAAAAGGAGGAAAGAGGAAAAGGAGTGAAGCCCCGTTATCACAGAAAATATATACCATATGCTGAGCCTAGCAAAGGTGCTGTGTTCGTCCTGCTTAGCCTATAGTCTTCTGCGTGTCGTCTACAAAAGTAATGAAGCTATTAGAGATATTTTACGTGTGTAAGTAGCACAGGTGGAAGTTTGGAGTCGTAGCCGGTAACGTGCCGCGAGACCCACACACCACTGGACCCCACGCTGGGCCGGTGAAGGAGCATAAATATGTTTCTTCGCGTCAACAAAAAAAAAAAGGTGATGGGAGAGTGGAGGTGCAGTTGGCAACACGGAGGAGGGACTGAGTTGCGGTGGGGCGCCTCGAGGAGAATACAGCAGAGGAGAGGAGAGTAGAGAGTGGTGTATTTAAAAAGCGGTGTCGAATAATTTACATTTACGTATGAATAAATATATGAACTCATTGGAAGTATTTAAAAGTATGAATGTTTGAACGAATTGTCAATGCTGACTTTTCTTTACAATAAAACTACTTTTACGGATTTTATCGCGGTTTTTTAAATTATTTAAGTAGCCCGACGTTTCAGAAGCTTTACAGCAACCATGGTCACGGGTGGACTGAGATGACAGATGTCCTGATGTACCAAGTTTTTTAAAAGTACCCGAAGAATTATAATTTTAATTGTTCCGATCAACGGAAACAGTACTTATTGTATCTTGCTTTCCTAAGGTGTTATGTATACTTTTTGATTTGATTATATTCACCACTGGATCCCAAGCAGAGGGAAGAACCCAGCCATCTTCTCTATTGAAATTTGGATGTTTTTTAGTTTCAATAGCCTCACGGATCATCCTTGGAAGGAATCGGTGTTCCCTAGTGAGGATTTGCGCTTTATCAAATCTAATGTAATGGCAGGAGCCATGGTGCTAAATACTCTGCGACACCCAGCCTGCTCCGGTGGCTGGAGTTCGTCAAGCTTTGTGGTGAGACTCTTGAGAACAACTTGTAAATATGGCCAAGAACTGAAATTGGTCTGTAATTTTGAAGAAGTGATTTGACACCGTACTGAAAAAAGAAAACAACGTCACTTCATCGCGCCATGTCTTGGGAGGCGCCTCCCTCTGAAGTACAAAATTGTATGCTGTGGAAGATAGGAACAGCCAAACACATCTTTCTCGAACGACCCATCTCTCTGCTGTAGATAGGAGAGATGTATCCAAACATGACAGTTATATTTTTTAGTTAACTATTATTAGAAACATTAAATATATTTCCTTAAATCTGTTTGTTGTCTTTTCGTATGTAATATCTAATCTCTAAAATTGCTGAAGCCACTAAAAGTCATGAAATTATTGGTGTTGCAGCGTCATATTATTTTCAGAATCCAGGGGCACAGCGCCGGTGGGGGTTGCAGGGCAGAGACAGTATTTGATACTTGGAATAATTTTGTACAACAACACATCTCCACGCCAGTTCCAGCGTATGCAGGGAGCACCGAGCGCCACATATCTCGACCATCCCATACCCGTCTCCTCTGTCACGTTCATTATTAATTTCATAAATATTTCGACTAACAGCTGGCTCAGTTGGTAACGTGGCGGTTAGTGTAACGCCAGACGTCGCGGGTGCTAATCTCACCGAGGTCATGGATGTTTATATGTATTTCGATAATGGAAACCTTAAATATATAAGAATATATAATATATTTCCGTTGCCTAGTACTTGTAACACAAGTCCTTACGGTATTGTTTCATTTAATTTATTATTTAAAATTTAAAAGGCAATGAGGGTAATGGCGGGATTGATGGGATTTATGGCAGAGATGATAACGAGGAGAAGATAGTTTCCAGCAAACCTACAGCTCGCTCAAGCGTGTTATATTTATTTAGTTTCGTGTCGTATTTCAAAATGAGTTCTTTGTATTCTGCTGGATACTTCTCCCTTACGCCATTAGCGAATGCTTTTATAAGAGCTTTTAATTCTGGTGAACATTTTGCACAAGATGTGTTTAACGTCTCCGGCACGATCTCTGAGAAGGAAATATTGATATGTGAATATCATGTTATATACACAATTTGATATGTTTTGTACCCAGTCCTTTCATGGAACCAAGTATGAGTTTATCAGAATTAATGAAGAGGTTTTGGTCAAATCACAAAGTGAGACCACAATACTAACAGTAGAAACTATAAATAAAACATGAATTGAAAAATCCTTTTCCTTTTAAAATTTTGGCTACAGCGGCCACATCTGTAGGTGCCGGCCGACTGCGGGACACTTTCTGTTACGGCGCACAAGTGTGTGAGCACGCAAATGTGCGCACTGCGCACAATATTCCGGTACTTGCGAACAAACGCAAGTCACATAATCAAACATTTATACAACCTTCAGCCCTATTATAGTTATTTTACAGCAATTTTTATAACTCTCCTACACTACTGGAGCATTATGTGTCAAATTGTCGCTTACAATATTTGTTGTATAATATTGCTATATGACAACTATATAATTTAAATTATACAACTTTCCGTCGCGTAACATTTTTATAGCAATCGCTAAAATTACAATTTTGTTACATAATATACACCTCTTATACATCTGCTAAACGGATATAATTGTTTTTCAATATTGCCTAAATTGGTTACCATTATACGAGTATTTTATTTATATGATGTTCTCTTAGCGCCTTAAGTTGAAAATAATGGGTCCAGATGCCTTTGAGTAAACGTTCCTTAGGTTAAAAAACTAATTAAAAAAAATAATTATGGACAAATAAGAATTTATAAACTTACCATACGATAAGGAAAATTAGTTGATATAACACTGAATGTGCCAAATAAAATTTAAAACTTATTTTATATTGTATGCCTCTCACTTAATGCAGTAAAACATATAACATTAGTGATGCGCTGACAGTGTTACCTGTTATTGACTAGATGCCATACCTGTAGTAGAGAAAGAATATGGTATTAGTGATGCGCTGACAGTGTTATCTGTTATTGACTAGATGCCATACCTGTAGTAGAGAAAGAATATCGTATTTCCTACTCCTAGTGAACGGTCGACGAGCACTTCGTTCTCCTAAACGCGGGCTCCACTCCAGAACTATAGTGGCCTATCTGCCATTCAACCTTCTGAGCGTGTGACCAGCCCATTGCCATTGCCACTTCAGTGAGCTTATTCTTCACTTGATATCGCAAACTTTAATCCTCTGCCTTATGACTTCGTTGCGAATTCTATCGGACAAAGAAACACCCAACATAGCACGTCCAAGATTAGGAGGCCATGTTGAATGTTTGCTTTCTAGTAAATTGTTGATTTGCAATTTTATGACTAAATGAATAATAATGTTGCACAATAAATTATAATGCTATTAAGATCCTACGTAAATTCTCATTCGTCTTAAAATGGATGTTCTAATAGGCTATTTACACTTGTTACATGATGTAAATTTTCATTGATAACAAATTTGGTTTATTAGTAAGACTGATTCAAGTTAGAATTTAGTCGTAATTATGATCCAACTGTGCGGCTTATACATGACTAGCATCACGCCGCGGTTTTAGCTGAGTAACTCCGGTCCTGTTAGTCGTAGCGTCATGGTGCATAACCAAAATTCAAACAAACAACTCCTTAGCTTCACATTATTAATATAGACACCGTATATGGCACATTACTAACAAAAACTAAAAACGCGGGTTTTGTTATCTAATTGAAGTGACGGGAGATATGTTGTTGACCTTTAAGTAGCCAACCCAGTGCCACATAAACCAGGTGTCCTTATTGCCCACACTCAAGGCCAAGATTACACTCTCATTGATGTTTTCAATTTTTTTTGTGACCCTGGAAAATGTTGCAAGTCTGTGTTTCATGACTTTTTTTCGTAGGGAACTACCACTATATGATATGCTATTGCGTTTTTGGGGCCCAAAAGGAGGAGGCGGCCCTCTTCCCCACAGTAGTGGGGGGCCCGCGCATAATGCCGTTAATGACACGAAAACGGCGAAAAGGATAATTGAGCTCGTTTATTGTTTTGCATATCTAAGGAGGCCGACCTCCTGAGGTAATGGATAATGGAAGAGGTATGATTCGCCCCACCATTGTTCAAGCCTTGTCGTGGCGGTGGGCCTCAGTAGTAAAAAAAATTTACTTATAAAAGCAATTACTGATGGTTCGTAACATGCTTTTCAAATTTAAAATTTTCTACAATTAGTATTCCTAAATTGCGTGCCTCCGCCACTCGGTCGATTTTGTCTTCCAACATTTTGATGAGAGTGCAATTTCAGAACATTCTCCTTATTAGAGTTTTGGTACCGAGCAAGATGTATTTAGTTTTATTCGGATTAATTATTAACGTGTTAACCTCAGACCAGATAGCAATACGGGATATATCCTCATTTAATTGTACTACTGTGTGGCCTACATCATTGGGCTTGCACGATATGTAAAGTTGTATGTCGTCCGCGTAAATGTGATATTTGCAGTGTTTTTGTGATTGGAAATGTCCGAACAGTACTACGCAAATATCAATGGACCTATTATGGAGCCTTGAGGAGCCTCTGTATGAGGAGCTGAGGTCCGATAATATTGTTGATCCATGATCTTTTCGCCATTCAACATTCTCCTATCTCAGCGAACCTATACCTACGAAACCACGATAACGTATGAGGGGAAAACCATAGTATTTAATTTTTGATAGTAGCAGTGAGCGGTTAATGTAATGGCACGCGAATGGTCTTTGAGCACCAGTATTGTGCCCTCCCCCATGTCCTGAGCACATAGAATGTTATCAATTACATCGGCTAGAGCCGTGGTAGTGCTGTGGCGCTTGCGAAAGCCGGACTGTGTAATAGGAAGTATGTTATTAGAAGTTATATATTCAGTCATCTGATTATAAACAACCCTTTCTAATATCTTGGAGGTACATGGGAGAATGCTGATAGCTCGTAAATCCTTAACATGAGTTACAATATTCTTTTTAGGAATGGGCTTCACAGCGGCAGTTATCTACACAAGGGGAAACGTGTTCTTAATTATAGTCATGTTGACGTTTCTACGAAATAGCGTCAAGTTCTGTGGCATTGGATTGCGAAGATTGTAAAATACCTAACACGTGACATTCATCAGTAGGTTTCAGAGAAAAGTTATTGAGAAAAGAAGAAAAAAGCAAAATATATTAGTCTCGTAGAAATGTATTAGTCTCGTAGAAATGTATTAGTCTCGTAGAAATTACTTGTTGTTGGTGACACACAGCTACCCGGAACATCTAAAAAGTATTTATTAATTTTTGAAGGATCCTTGAGGTGGTCTGGTAGCTGGTAATTTGTCGTTTTTATAAAATTAATGTTGCGTTTCAAATGTTTCCTCAGGAGGCGTGGATTAAGTGTATTAGAAATAACGTTCGTTGTTTTCACGAGTGATAGCCTGTGCTACTCAACGCTTCAGCTCCTTATAATATTCGATGAACAAACTGGTCATGCTGAGGCGAGTTCTTTTACCGGTTTCGTTTCGAGTTTGATTTGAAAACATTAAGTAAGCTAACGGTGAATTCCCCAACCAAGTTGTCAACATCCCCTATCTTTTTTTTTTTGTGACGAAGGGGAATGCATTTACGCATGATACCTGGTAGCCTGGGTAGACCCCAGACCTATGTTGGACTCGGCCATTGGGTAGCAATACCAACTAAAACCCTACGGGAGCCTTCAGCCGTTATTAATGGAGGGTCCCGGATCTGCCGGTATCAGGACCTTCCCAGCGACAGGCTGGCCTCGGCGAAATGACCTCCTCGGGGACTTGATGCAGTGGATTCGGTTCCCATCTCGGCCCGACACGGAACACAGGGGCACTAAAGAAGGGGCTGCAGATAGCGCCTCCTTCGTACCCCCCATTCGTCGTCGGCGGCGGGAAGGTCGCCTCGGCAGCTTCCTCTCTCACACGCGCGTCGGCTTCCTTCTGGGATATGACGGTCTCGCAGAAGGAAGCCACCGCCTGGTAGGACTCGTCGCTGCCGAGCATCGCTACGATGATGCTCAGCTTTGAGAAATCCCCTCCGACAATTGATGTCAGATCGTGACGCAGCACCGCCTGTCTCGGGCACACCACGTGGGTGTGTTGGGCTGAGTCCACCGCTGCGTGACAACGAGTCATCAGCTCCCTGTGGACCATCCTGCATAGATAGATACTCACCGAAGCAATCATGCCCGGTTAGCACCTACGTCAGACTGATGGTAAGGGGTTTGCGCTCAAGGACCGGGCGCAAAGCTGCCGTTATCTCTCTACCGTACGGCTGAGAGTGTAATGCAGAGGAGATAATGCAGAGGTGGGGGGAGGGCGGCTATTGCCGCGTCAGGTCCTCCTCTGCATTAACGGCTTTAGATCCTATGGTGTCTATATCTAAAGCCATTATGGTACCTATATCTATAAAAGTTACGGCTACCACTTCTGCTGGTGTAAAAATATGACAGTATATGTTAGACAGAGCGAAGGGAAGGGCGCTATTGCTATTAGGTCGCATAATGTGTAATATTTTCAAATTGGCATCAGACAGTATTGGCAATAGTAACCTATTCTTAAATTCAAAAATAAACATCAATTATCTGAGTGACACTTGTTCAAATGTAGCAACTGTATTTCTTTGGTGCATTAGATATAATTATTTTTATATTTTTTGGATTCAATATACATGTAAGAAATTTACTATGTCTGCACTATATTATTATGTATGTTTTATAGAAATTTGTCATATATAAATTATTATATAATATTTACTATCTACTTATATAATGGTTGTATTATTTGTTATATGGAAAATATATGTCACGATTATTGTAAAGTATTTATTTTACATATTAGAGAAACCTTTAAAATAGTGCTCTCAAATTCTTTCTCTCAATATTGATCCGATTTCTTTTTCAGGCACTTGTGAGCATTCACAAGTGGTTTGGTTGGGCTACTAGCTCTCTGTTTTTATATATTTTTTATGTTCAAATTGCTGAGCTATGCGGTAAGCGTGATTTTCACTTTTATTTTAAATGGTTAATAGTAATATTACGTCAAACACAGGCGCTTGAAGGATTGAATGCCCTGCTGTCACTCAGATTGAATGCCCTGCTGTCACTCAGATTGAATGCCCTGCTGTCACTCAGATTGAATGCCCTGCTGTCACTCAGATTGAGCCCTGTGCTCGTCACGGTCCATCTCTGACTCCCCGTTGGTTGGCCCCGTGCGTGCATGATTTGCGCCCAGATGAGCGGGTCCCTGAGCTCTCTGGACAGCTCGTCCTTTACGACCGCCCTCAGCTCCTCCCTGACGATCTCTCGGATTAGCTCCCTGAAATCGTCTGCGTGGACCCTGGGCTCGTCGCGTTGGCGCCGCTCCCCTTCGAAACGCCCCAGTCCCCGCGCAGGTGGGGGGACTGATGTCCGTGGTGTTGGAGTCGGTGTCTGTGGTATGTGGTGGGTTGATACGCGTGTTGATGAGCGTGCGTGTTCCGTGTCCTTAGCCTGTGTGGGTACTCGGCGCACTGCGGTCACGGTAGTCTCCTGTTGCGGAGGGCGGCAGCTTTGGATAGCCTCAGCTTGGGGATTCCTCTTACGAGTGCGCCTCCTCTTGGGCTTGGCCGTCGCCACCTGTCTGGGTTTGGGGTCGTTGGCCGGGGCGGTAAGGGATGGGCCTGGGCCGTACTCGACCTTTCCCTCCCTCCGCGAGCGGCGGGCGGCGTGGTGTCAGCCGTGTGGGACCAGTCGAAACTGGTCTTCCTGCACAGCGGGCTTGGGCGGGATTGATGGGCGGATGGCCATCACCGAAATAATCGACGTGCACATGCGCAGAATCTGGGCAGCCCCAACAACATGACAATACAACCGTACAGTGATATCTTCAGTGTCGCGTTTCGTGCGGTTTGTGAGTAGTCGGTGGCCAATTTGTGGGGGATGGGGGAGGGGAAATAATGGCAACGCATCGGCATAGCAATTGTGTGGATGTTCATGGGCGTCGTTAGTCATAAAAAGGCTCTGATTGCTTATTTGCTCCCTATTCTATAAAAATATATTCATTAGCAACTGCAATTATTTGCCGACACGCTTTCTAATATAGTCAGGAACCTTACACAAAGACTTATGTTTATGGGATCTAAACATTTATTAAAGCCTTGGAGTGGGATAGTTCGGTGCGTGCGTCATAAGGATCATCTTCATAGTCGCTTAAGACGAAATCTACAGGATACCTCGTTAAATATAATCTACAGGATACCTCGTTAAATATAATCTACAGGATACCTCGTTAAATATAATTTATAAATGATACCGTAACTTTAATAATAATTTACTTAAGAAAATTATAAGAGCACCACATGAGGCCTCTCTTTTAAGAAATAGTACGTGTGATCAGAGAAGCATTTGGAGATCTATTAAAATAAATAATAAATAAATGAATAAAAATAGTCACATCCTTGCAATTATATAATTAACTAATAAAAAAATATACAACAAAAAAGATTAGCAGGCAAGCAAGGTAACGGTTGGCAACAGCGTGTTCCACAAAATGATGGGACCTCAGCTTAAGCCAGACCTTACGATCTGACACGTGTTTGGTTTCAACAATATTAATTGTGTAGGTAAACATTAAATAATTCATGTATATGTCTGTATCCTGATTGAAAACTGGTGACCTAATTTAGTATGACGTAGTATACCACCAATGTATGTTTACTTAGGTGATAGATACAAGATACGTCTCATGTTTACAAACATACACCCAAAAACAAAATATACAAGCAAGCAACCCTGATGATTGTTGTTCCGGGGCACCTCACCAAGGGCGGCACTGACGGCACTCGCGGTGTTTTTTGTGGGTATTTGGCACTATCATGTGCCGCGAGACCCCACACACCACTGGACCCCACCCTGGACTGGTGAAGGCGGGTAAATGCGTTTCCCCGCGTCAACAAAAAAAAAAAGTTTTTACAACAGTTGTCTCGAGCCATCCCATAGGCCAAAACCATATAGGTTTACTGTATGTTACTGTACAAAAACGGTGGCATGATAAAAATAACACAATATGAGTTGCTTAAAACACGATAATTACACTTCACTTTTTTACACTCACAATTACAAGACCGTACAACTCCGTAATTTGAATGCAATTCGAAAATATATTTAAAATACCTAATAACATTCTAAGTAAAAATATCGAAGTTCTTTTAAGGTTCGTTCACAGTGGACCACCTACTTACATTTCATATTCTAATTATGAAAACAAATAACAGACATCTACGGTGTTAGGCATTATAACATTTTGTAGGGTAGCGTTTTTTGGCTAAATAATTAGGTATTTTGTATTTTTTCGTATTTGCTGTTATAACGGCAACAGAAATACATCTATGAAAATTTCAACTCTATATATCAAGTTCCATGAGATATAGCCTGGATGGATGGACAGACGGATATTGGAATTTTAGTAATAGGGTCCTATTTTATGCCATATGGTTATGTACCAGTAAAACTTCGATGTCAGTCTGTCCGTCCATCTGTTTTTATTTCGTTAGACTCGCAATTGGCCGTTGCTTATTTATAAATCTACATTCTCGTCCGTTACTTTAAGTAATGCAATAATTCATAAGAAGGAACAATTGTCCTCCTGATTGCGTAGGAAGAGGGCAATGTTTTTATTTTTTCTCGAACAAATAAAAACAGGTGGCAACTCCCCCTCTCCAATGGAATATCGACTACATAAAAATAGCACGAAACTTTTTTTAAGCCGATATCATGTGAGAGAGAGGTACTTCACCGCTTGTGCTGCCCTATATCTATTTGAATGAGCATAGCATTACCTCTTACAAATTGTTATTCTCAGTTACTTCCAGTTGAAAATATTTCTTACGGAACTCTGTTGAACTGTCTACAAAATGCTCAATGAAAAGTAATCATGAAATAAAAGTCAGTAAGTAAGTAGGTAATACGATTAAATATGAAACTATTATGTGAACACACCTTTAGATACTTGTAGGCATTGTAGACGGCGCGGGTAGTTTACTTTACCTTACACCGCCGCTATTTTGCGTTATAACGTGGCGGCGTAAATTGCAAGTCGGCGGCTTCTTTTGAAAAACAGCGACGGACTCGAGCATTTGATTTTTCTAACAAATTAATCAATATTGTATTAGCTTGCTACTTGATATTAAACATATTATGCATAGGTAATTATTATCATATCAATTTCTTCTATTATTAAAATAGTTACTCGTCATTGGTGATATTATTTCAAAATTGATATTACTATCATCATCATCATCAGCCGGTGCACGTCCACTGTTGGACATGGGCATATTGAAATTATATCCTTAAGAAATTTATTATGCGAAAACCAAAGATTTAAATGTACCTATAATTATTGTCTTAATTTCACAAACATTATTTACAAGTTGTAGAGGTTGATGTCTTAAGTTTACGCAAATGTTACTTACTACAATAAAACCACATTTACGGATTCTATCGCGGTTTATTTAATTATTTAACTAGCCTGACGTTTTAGAAGCTTTACAAAAACCATGGTAACGAGTCAACATCGGGTCAGTTAAATAATTCAATAAACCGCGATAGAATCTGTAAAAGTAGTTTCAGTGTAATAAAGTTGTACAGGTTACAATTACAAGGAGCCGTAAACTTTCCAGGAGACAATAGATAAGTCCTGATGACAATGTTTTTAGATAGCATCATTTGAATATGTACCTGTATAGTGGCATTGTAATTTAGAAAAGGACAGAGAAATAGGTAATCAGGTGACCACCTTGACACGAGTTGACCTCTTCACTTTATTACGTAACAGTAAACATTTTTCAAGCGAAGTAATAAAGCTGCAGTACAGTTACGTTGGTAAGCAAGTTGCTTCTCTTTAAACAATTCATTCATATATCGTAAAACGCAAAAACACGTCTAGTTTTAAATCACATTTCACATATTTAAGTGAGAAAATAGAGTGTAATTTTTAAAATTTTAAACCCTCATATCTTTTAGACGCTTATGATTTTTATCCAAATTCTGTTTGTATATGAATACAATTTGCTAATTTGAATTGCTATAAATTACAAACAAATACATTAAACATTTCCCGTAAATACTTTCACAGTGACTGCGTCATACTCATGTTTCTTACGCACATGAATCTTCATTTCTTTGCGCCAATATGAGATAAGCTTTATATTGAGATTTAAAGTTACTTTTATATAAAAGTTACGTAATGATGGCTGTAGGTCGTTTCAACATTTCGTTGCGGCGTATTTATAAAAATATCTGTAACTCCCAAGCACTAAACAAAAAGCTCTAGGTCTTCTGCACGTTAATAATTTGATATACAGCACTCTCTTGATTTGTATAACAAACCCTTTGCCTCCGTCTCTGAAAGCTACGCTTTGACTATACTAGACGAAACAAATTTAACTAAAAAACGTCACTCCAGTTAATTCATTCTTCTTAGAGCCGACGGGTATACACGAGGTAAATGCGCTTATATCTCAGTTGCGTAATGTCAAATGTTTGGGAGTAGACAAACTTGATAATTTAATTATTAAGAATACTCGCGATGAAATTTTACATCCACTGACGTTCATCTATAGCCAAAGCATACCTAGGTATTTACCGAAAAACTCGAAAGTCGCGGCAGTTAGTCCAGTCCATTAAAAAGGTGTTCGAAATGATCTTAATAATTACAAACCAATTTCGTTGCTTGAAATATTCTTAAAAATACTAGAGAAAATAGTGAACAAGTTAAATACCTTTAGAAAAATAGGCTCTTATCGTTTCACCAATACGGGTTTAGAACTAATAGAACTACCGCAGATGCAGTTGAGTTCTTGACATCAACCGTTGCTACACCTCTTGATAGTAAACAGGCTTGCCTCGGCGTTTTTCTCGACCTCGCAAAGACCTTTGACACTGTTTTAGTCGATAATGCTTGGAAAGTTATCGATTAAGGGCACACATGGTCACGATCTAAAATGGTTCGAAAGCTACCTTACAGAACGGAAACAAGGTGTTAAAATCAGAGAAAACATGAGTTCTACTATAACTGTTAAATCTGGGGTTCCTTAAGGTAGTATTTCGGGACCCACTCTGTTCCTCCTGTACATGGACTATAAGTAATAAGTATGTGCAGGAGGAACAGAGTGGGGCCCGAAATACTACCTTTATTATTTTCAGTATTCCCAAATCCAAGAGTCCATTTATTTTCTGGTCCACCTTATCTCGTAAAGCGAACGCCATAGGACGCGCTTTAAAATAAATAGGACTCGAATCAGGTTTTAGTGCTAACCTAATTTTATGTTTATTAAATGTTCCCAAATAGTTAGACAATGCAGGTGCATAACGGAAGTATAATGATTGTATCTCGTTTGCCGTTGTACACTTAAATACCGGCGCCAGTTGTAATTTGAATTTTGCTATGAAATCGCGACCGAGAAGCGGCGGACTGCCGGTGCGCACGACGTACACGCACAGCTCGCGCGGCCGCTCCGCGCGACGGTCACCGCAGCCCTGTCTATGCGGTGAATAGCGTCACCCGTATAACTAACAAATTCTTTGTTGGTGCTAGACAATGGTACTTTAGAAAAGTGTTGCATGTATGTTATTTTAGATAGAACGGTCACGGCCGAACCGCTATGTAGATAGCGGTTCGGCCGTGACCGAAACTCTCCGACTCGAAACACACCGTTTCAACTAGTGGCTCGCCTTTAAATGATCGAATATTGTGCAACTCATTGTCATCATCATCATCATCATCACGGTCGCTCTCGTTCACCGGATCCGCGTAAACACTTCACAGACCTACAAACTTTACTCAAATGGCCTTTTATTTCACATTTTACACGTGTAGTTAACAAACCGACACTCCCCAGATGTATGACTAGAATAGCCGCACACACTACACTTTTTTTTGTTTGCACTTTTACCGTAGACTGGCACTTTCTTGTCTATTTTGAACACCGCTGGTTCGAAGTTCACCTGTGACGTAGTGGCTGCCGCGGCGCGCGCGCTTCGCAGGCACTCGGCGAGCCCCACTGCCGCGGCCAGCGTGTATCCGGACATGTCCTTCACGTACAGCTTTTCTTTCTTGGGTCCCGGCAGCATACCCATCATAAATAGATCTCACTATGCTTCTTCAACATTATTGAAGTTACAATACGCGGTGAGACCGCGCAGTCTAGCAGCCCACTGTGACGCTGTCTCTCTGAGTAACTGCACTGCAGCGTAGAATTTGTACCTTTCGCCAAATCCTACTCGCTTCGGCGTGAAACGACCATCCAGGAGATTTAAAACATCTATGTACGGTACTTCTACACGAATTCTTAACTGTTCTACATAGGCGGGTAAGTAATCTCGTCACCACTGAGCAATGTGCGGAACGGAAGCAAGGGAACACACGACGGCCATTAACACACTGATTTTTATTGGACGCAGATGCAACTGCGTTTTTCATGCATACTCTCATATATATCAAAAGCAAATTATTAAATTGCTCCACTCTCCAATTAAATACACTTGAATATCTTCCTAGTCTGTAAGTTGGGAAAGATATAATTATATTTGTATTGCGAACATTTTGCAACATGTTCCTTATTTTTGTTACTAAATCAAAATATTTTTTGGTCTTCTTGAAATCATTGTCACTAACAAAAATGACGCAGAAGTCATTCACAGTATAATTTACAAATTTTTTACTAAAATTTTCTAGCATGTGTAGCGTGGTGGAGTGTGGTGCACAATATTGACACAACTTATAATGTGGTGCACAATATTGACACAACTTATAATGTGGTGCACAATATTGACACAACTTATAATGACTGCTAAACGTTTCTTGTGCTATTTTCAGTAGATTTTTATTATTAGTACTAAGTATGCACATTTTGCTATTCTGTTTAATAGACAGAGGACTTTATTTCTGAAAGTTTTTGTATGTTTAGTCTCTTCCTGTCAATCCCATTAAATTTTGGCTTTACTTTCTTAGTACTATTAGTAGGTGTGGAACATATACGCATAGATGGAGTAATCAAATTTTCCTGCTCGGTCCATTTTAATGCCATGATATTTTTTTCTAGTATTAAAAAGTTTCTATTTCATGATGAGCACTTTCTAGTTGTATCCTCAAGGTCTGCCCACAGTTTGTTGTAATTCATTGATTCCCTCATTTACTTGTAAATTTATTAAGTCAGGTAAACTTATAACAAGCGATTCCCCAGAGAGAAACGACGTGTCGGAATTGATATTAAATAAACTGTTGGCGATGTTTGTAAGTGGTTTTATACTATTCGATTATTTTTTTCTTATGGTGATATTGTATGGTATATACAGAGATAGGGACGAATGTCTCGCCTTATTTATTTTACTCGTTGACATATTTTTATGGTATGAAAAGTTAATAAAAAGTCATGGATTTGAACCTAGGTAAGCCGTTTCGTACCTGGTGCTGTCTCCGCTAGACCATGAATACGTTGAACTAAATTTGCAGATTTTACAATATATAATTATTTTGTAACCTGTCACGGCATATTATTATTTTTCTGTTACTTATACTTTTTTTTTTGTTTATGGTCAGAAGTGTGACAGGTAGTTATATTAATTCATGCTTAAAAAAGTTTGAATTTAGGCCTTAAAAATATATAGTAATAGCATAACTCCATCTGTTGCATAAGTCGATAACTCTTTGTGGTTTGTCAATATCAGTATCTAAAGTTGCAATGAGATTTACACTATTTAATCTAGATGGCAGCAGTTTAACCGTTACCATGCAATATTTAAAAAAACTTTTAATTAAATAATATGTTCACTATTTATGTTGAAACTAATAATCACCTTATTTATATATACTCTTCAAGTGGTCCATTTTAATATTGTCATTTATAGATGGTTCCTTGGTAAAACTGATCTTACTTAAAAATAACTTAGTATCTCCTCTCACATATATTTACATATTATTCAATTTTTCGATTATAGTTCGCTGGGATAACATTGACACAACGATATTCACAGAGTCCACCTCAAGAGTGCCGAGTGTAGTTGTTTTCTATGGTAGTGATTGGAGGGTGGCAGTGTTGACTGCGGGGCATGGCATGACAAACTTAGGTCCTAGGTTCAGACATAACTTACTGGCCCTTACCACCGAAAAAACCAATTACATTTGCTTCCACAAGTATGCCACTACCTCATCGAAACTCACAGACGAGATAGTTTTTGAATCATTCGGGATACATATAACAAGAGCAAACATTAAATATTTGGGTGTCCTTGTCGATGAGAGGTTACGTTTTGTAAAACACATTGCAAAATTATCTGATACCCTATCAGATAACCTAACTTACATCATGAGATTACACAGAGCCGCGTATACCAAGTAAAGTAATTAGTGCGGTTTATATTGCATTGCGTCAACTTTACATCTTCAACACTACGGTCACTATACACAAACGTGTCACTAACTTACAGAATACAAAAAATATCGTGGCACGACGTATTATCAGAGTTCCAAATGTCAAATTAGACTAATGTCAAATTTGACTTATATATTTGCTAAACGCTTTAACCCTTACGCTGGAAATTTTATATACAACAAAATTTGCTCACTCACTGGGATACAAAATTATAGAACATCTTATGCTAAAAGAATCGTACTTTACCTCCTGAAGTCACTAAACTGCGAAAATACCGAGAGAAGGATGTGTCGCTGCATTAATAGATGTTACATACATTTATGTTACATATATGTGGTTCTATGTATATATTACGCTTATTCATAGTAATTATTAGTATGTAGCAATTTTATCAAAATATTTTAAGCTTTACTGTTCACTTTCCCCACACAGACAATGAAACGTATATTTTAATTTCAGATTTGTGTTATTTTTAATCGGTCTTTAGGTTATCGATTAATTTAATCCGAGGTCAATCAATTCAGGTAACCGTCATATAGAACTGTAGGGAACTTGTGCAATTGTAGATTAATGTGCTGCATAGCTCAAGTTATAATTAATGTAATTACTGTTGTGTTTTGTTCCACATTGTAATGCTGAAGCTAAACTTTAAGCATTACAATGTTGAAATTTCGGACTTTCCTTCTACTATACATGCTGTACAGGAAAACTGAACACCTAATTTAGTATGAATCTAGTTCAACCCGAGCCAAGCAGCTGCCTACTGCGCTGACATCTCTTCACAAACACCAGACTCCGAAATCTCTAGTGACCCACCTGCCATCCTCTCTCTTAATATTTCATTATCTCTTCATCATTACAACATACATAACTTTGCAGAGCTAATGGGTACCTTAAGCCACGGTAACAATTATAAAAGTCTTCGCAACCGGCATATTTGTATGAAGAGAGTAATGAAAGGCAGGTAGGAATCGTGATAGGTGGGACTTCTTTCTCACTGCCTTCCCCATTAGGGAACTGGCGTGCCGACGAGTTGTTGTAATTGTTGTAACAATTACAATCTCACCACATGACCGTGTTTGAGTATCGGACATTATTGCTCTTATTATCGTAGTGTTCGTGGAAAATCGCAACGCGTTTGGTATTGTCTGTGTATGGGATACCATACACATTGAAAGTTGAACGAGTGTTGTAGCTTGTGGGGCCATTTTTCGCCAGTGACGTCACAGCAGCCAGCTGCAATATCACCCTCCCCGGCCGGATGTCTTTAACGCTCTTCTCTGTTAAGGTGTCTTAACTCCATTAGGTCAGTTCTGTTATAGTCAGCTAGTATAGAGCAAAAATTACTTTTACGTTATGAACTAAGATTGCAAAAATCCCCTTGCATTGTGTAATCGGATAGAGAGCTAGGCATCAAATAATAACTGAATCACTTTTATCACAAAGATTTCTTTATTTTGTACTAAAATATATGATGATTATCAAACTTTTATAAATTAATATATAAACAATTTTACTGGCAGCAAACAAACATATATCAAACATAGTAAAATTAAAACTAAATAACGTAAGGTGTAGTCAATTTGAGCCGTTCATTTATCTGCATCTTTGCGGCGCGTAGCAGCGGAATTACTTCCTACTCCACCATCTTCCTCTGCTTAAATTCGTTGCCGTCATGGGACCAGACAGTTTTATCTTTTTTTCGGACTTTCTGTAATCATACGAATAGATGGACTTATGTGAAACCTAAGATTTAAGAAAACGGTGTAATTTTAAGAGGTAGTATCTCAGGAGCAAGCAAAACCAAATATAAAAATGCTTTTTATACAACATGCCATATCACTACCTACTCCTATGCGTCATGGCACTACATTCCCTTATGCAACGCAATTGTACTATTAGTTATCGTTGATAAAAGCAATTATATTTACGTCTAAACTATTTTTAAACTTCGGCTAATGAATTTGTGAATCAATAGGTTACATACTATAAAGTAGATAAATGTTGCACAATTTTAGATAATTGCATTTTTTCTTATTTTTTTTAACTAAATTTGTGGAATATATTAAGATACACATAACACACATCGTTAACGATTTTTCTTGATATTTAAGTGAAATAAAAAATGGCCCATGTGCACTTGCATCTTTTTTCCAGGAGTGGTGCCATATCACGATCTTAGAATAACATGATTGTATTAATAGATGAAAATAAATTTCAATTTAAACTAAATTGAAAATTATTTGAATCTATAATTAATTTTTTTAGTGCGTTGTTTTGAAGTCAATTCTATTTTTGCTGAAATATTTTTTGAAGTTCAGAATCAAAATATGCTCGGGCTGGATTGTGGGGTGAAGCTAGTACTATAAGTAGTTGTATGTGATATTTATTAGACAAATGTTATCTACAAGAGTTTCTAGAAACTAGAATATTTAATTGTATCGACCTCATTTACTAATCAGAGATTATATAACATAGTTTGCGTGACTTTTACCCTGTCGGCCATTAACGTCAGTGGGACATTTGTTGTCTTGATGCACACAGTTCTGTAAACATTCACATTACTGTTTGTGCTACGTACAGCCCGCAACATCACATCGGTACTGATCGTTGATCACGTGGGCGCCAGTAATCGCCATGTATATCTGTACTTGTATGACATGTATATCTGTACTTGTATGACATGTATATCTGTACTTGTATGACATGTATATCTTTACTTGTATGACATGTATATCTGTACTTGTATGACATGTATATCTGTACTTGTATGACATATATATCTGTACTTGTGTGACATGTATATCTTTACTTGTATGACATGTATATCTGTACTTGTATGACATGTATATCTTTACTTGTATGACAATGGGAAAACATTTGATTGTTTTTTTATCTGAAAAACCATCGGTAAGAACTGGACCGATTAAAAAAATATTTTACTTATGTAATCCCATGTTATTGCTGATGAACATAGCAATATGTATAATATAATGTTTTCCAGAACGTTCTAAATCTTAATGAAAACTTCGATAATGTAACTAAAAGTGTGAAAAAATATCAAAGTTATATATATAAAAACCTTACAAAGCGGCTGCAGAAATTATTGACAACGAGCTGTCCCGACAGACGCTGTTCTATCTTAAATTGAATCATTTCTCATTGTAGTGTTTATGAGGCCGAAATTAAAATGTATAATATTTATATTTAATGATTTCTTGGGTTTACGCGAATATTACACATTATAATAAAAGGACTTTAACGGATTTTATTGCGGTTTATTAAGTATTTTTTCAATCCCGACATTTCAGAAGCTTTGCAGCTACCATGTCATGGTGACGGGAGGATTGCGACGACTGATCCTGATATCATAAGTTACTAAAAGTACTCAAAGACTTTTATAATTAATTAGTTGTTCCGATTAATGCAAAAAGCACGTATTGTATGATGCAGCTGTGAGGTGTTACATTTTGGTTTCATTACGTTTATAACTGGGTCTCACGAAGAAGGAAGCACCCAGCCATCTTCTCTATTGTAATTTAGATGTTTTTTATTTCCATAACCTCACGGATCCTTCAGTCGGGAGAATTCATTTAGGCTGTGCAACATTACCTGCATGCTCTCCAACGATTACAATAGTTCAGCGTATTCCTACGGTAAGTCATTATCTATTAGCTTTCTTGAGACTATTGATATGCAGCCGTCTATTGCTAAACAAGTTGACAGAGATTGTCCACCCGTGACCATGGTTGCTGTAAAGCTTTTAAAACGTCGGGCTAGTTAAATAATTAAATAAACCGCGATAGAATCCGTAAATGTAGTTTTGTTATATTGAGTAACATTCGCGTAAACTTAAGACATCAATAGGGATTGTATGTCAAAGCTAGTCGTATACTGTCACTGAGCTGTACTAGTTTTATCTCTTCGACAAAGTGGTGTGAACCCCTTGTGAGTGCTGTGGTGTACACACGTAGTGGTGATAACATTTTTGCTAGGTTTTAAGCCAATTTACATGTTGGAGAGTCGATTTAGCTGACTATAGCTGGAGGTAATGGAACATTTGTTTTGTGTATTTTCTGCAACCCATACAGCCTAGGTGGTTTCGCATACCAATAAAAAAATGAATAATATACAAGAAATTTACAAATAATATACAATATACAACTTATCAACTTTATTCTACAGAAACCTCTCTCGGAGAGCGTCTTATTCTCACGCTGTGATATCTGTTATAAGCTCTATTATATTACTAGCTCTATACACATAAACGTTCTTTAACAACTACTAATTGGTCTATGAACTGGTACATCTAGCGTGCGTAGGTGTATGTATGTTTACGTTTGTATGTCATGAAAAAATATATGTAATGCTTAAGGTTCTCCTATATAACTTTTATTGTTTCTTTTTGTACATTTACCCTAATTTTTTTTAAAAATTAAGAACTCACTCCTTTTTTAATCTATACTGCAGTTTCTCTCAGTACTGGCTTAACAGATAGGAATGAATTTTACATAAAAAAATTGTTATGACTTATTCAACAACTGCTATCGTGTAATTTTTTTATTATATATAAATAATAAATATAATAATTTCGAGCGCAATGTGCCCCCGCAAGGCACACCCGATTTCGCCTATGCTCTCAAATCATCGGTGCCGTTACTATGGATAATACTTATATACTGGGTCTTTACGACTCCCGCCGAGGGTGGACTGTACGCGTGTTCTGACAGGCAAATAAATTAAAAAAGACTATAATTTTTTATCATTTTTGAATTAAAAGATATCGTACATAGCACAAATAAAAATACTACGTCAATTTTTAATATTGAGTTATAGAAATTTAATTAGTTTTGAGTAATTTGCCATTTTATTAACTTATTTACAAAAGTTAAACAACAGCCAGTCCATGTATCGTGAGTCGTGAAGTCACGTCAGGTAGTACCGACCTGACGTGACTTCACGAATTCCTTTACATTATACTTTAATTTGTTATTGCGGTCATCTTGTTACAAGTAAACACTGGCCCATATCGTGAAAGCATAACAGAATGATACTTTTTTAGTTGTAATGAAACTGTGCAGTGAATTACATCGCAGCACTGCAGTCTAGTTGGGCCGGTGTGGCGGTGTGACGGTGTGAAGGTGTGGCGGTGTGGCGGTGTGGCGGTGTGGCGGTGTGGCGGTGTGGCGGTGTGGCGGTGTGGCGGTGTGGCGGTGTGGCGGTGTGGTCGTGTGGCCGTGTGGCCGTGTGGCGGTGTGGCGGTGTGGCCGTGTGGCGGTGTGGCGGTGTGGTGTACAGTCAGTTGAGCTGTAGCGCTTCAGCGCATGTCTCGTATATAGTTTAAAATTACATTGGGTTTGCTAGAATATATCATTATATTGCTATAATATCTAATACACCTATATTTAAGAGAATATTATCAAATGATGATAAATCGAAACCGGTTGTAAATATAAAATGAAATAAAGAAATATTAGAACTCCTTTTTAGTAAATTTAGTAAAAGCTAGTGTAATGCTGCATTGAAACCCAGTCGAAACGATACGAAAGTACCTCTCGCTCTCAATATACTGCCGTAAAGTAATGCCGTCGCTTTACAATTGCTCGTTTGGCCTAGTATAGTATATTTTTTTTACTAACAATACTGCAAGGCAAAGTCTCCTTCATGATGTTGATAGTAATATCATGGAAAGTTTTCACAGCGTGGTAGCCAAATTTGTAGGTGATAAAGGAATTAATTTCCCGTGCCGCAGTGGATACCAAACTCGGTGCACAGCGTCTGCGTTAACGTTCAATTTAAAACTAAATCCCATTTCTGTGCTGTATGCAACCATTGTTGGACAAAGTCCTAAGGGTAAAATGAGTCATTTGGACAATAAATATAGAAAAAAGAGAAATTTGAAAAAACGTATAACGATACTCCTCTAAATAAAACGTATAACGATACTCCTCTAAATAAAACGTATAACGATACTCCTCTAAATAAAACGTATAACGATACTCCTCTAAATAATACGTATAACGATACTCCTCTAAATAAAACGTATAACGATACTCCTCTAAATAAAACGTATAACGATACTCCTCTAAATAAGACGTATAACGATACTCCTCTAAATAAAACGTATAACGATACTCCTCTAAATAAAACGTATAACGATACTCCTCTAAATAAAACGTATAACGATACTCCTCTAAATAAAACGTATAACGATACTCCTCTAAACAAAACGTATAACGATACTCCTCTAAATAAAACGTATAACGATACTCCTCTAAATAAAACGTATAACGATACTGCTCTAAATAAAACGTATAACGATACTCCTCTAAATAAAACGTATAACGATACTGCTCTAAATAATACGTATAACGATACTCCTCTAAATAAAACGTATAACGTTACTCCTCTAAATAAAACGTATAACGATACCCCTCTAAATAATACGTATAACGATACTCCTCTAAACAAAACGTATAACGATACTGCTCTAAATAATACGTATAACGATACTCCTCTAAATAAAACGTATAACGATACTGCTCTAAATAATACGTATAACGATACTCCTCTAAATAAAACGTATAACGATACTCCTCTAAATAAAACGTATAACGATACTCCTCTAAATAAAACGTATAATGATACTCCTCTAAATAAAACGTATAACGATACTCCTCTAAATAAAAGTGATGGAGGACAAAGTACTAAGCCCGATGTGGGCGACGTACTTTTAGTAGAGGTGATAAAGAATTTCTTAACAAATTTAAATAAAAGTGACAAACAAAGATTACAAATTGAAAGGAACACAATTTTGCAGAGCGAGTCGAGCGAATTTCTCGAACTCAAACACTCTATACTGACAGCATCACATTTTGGAAGAATCATAAAAATGAGGCCAGAAACTGAACTAGAAGAAATATACATAACACCATGTGGGCTTTTTCTGATCCCGATATTCCTCATTTAGGCGCTACCCCGAACGGTATTCTCGATGAAGGGGCGATAGTAGAAAAAAATGCCCCATATCAGCATTCAAGATATGCTTAGAAGAAGCCATAGATAAGAAAAAGGTAAATTTCTGGTAGAAAGATGAGATGGGCACTTCACATGTACATAAAAACCATAATTGGTTTAACAAATACAAGGTCAATTACATGTCACCCGAAAAAATAGATGGTTGTTTGGCCTGTGGCACAGTGAAACTAAGCCTCTAAAAATAGATGTTTGTATGGCCTGTGGCACAGTGAAACTAAGCCTCTAAAAATAGATGTTTGTTTGGCCTGTGGCACAGTGAAACTAAGCCTCTAAAAATAGATGTTTGTTTGGCCTGTGGCACAGTGAGACTAAGCCTCTAAAAATAGATGTTTGTTTGGCCTGTGGCACAGTGAGACTAAGCCTCTAAAAATAGATGTTTGTTTGGCCTGTGGCACAGTGAGACTAATAATTATCAGAGACGACGATTTTTTTGAAGCAAAAATGAAAATAAAATTATGTAGGTTTTACTTAAATTTTATTTTGCTAGGACTTATAGATTCGCGCCATACTCAAAATAAGGAAATAAAAAATCCTCCATATATTTTAGAAGTGATAGAAAATATAGAACAACCGAAAAAAACATAGCCTAAAAGAAAAAGGAATTATGAGCGCGTGACGCAATATTGAATTAATATTGCGTCACGCGCTCATAATTCCTTTTTTATTACATTTATACATGTATTTACCTGTTTGAAATCGAATATCATATGTACCGAATATTATAGAATACGATGTAACATTAAAGTGATCTACGCATACCGGGTGTGCAAGAGAACCGGTTATCTAATTATTGCGCTCAACCTGACTGCAAATGACCAAAAAATGTTGTACTCAAGCTGGTCTCTCGTATAAAACGCGACAATTTACGAGTATTAAGTGCTTATCGTAAATTTAAACAACTAAAATCGGACCAAGTCAATGTCCCAGGTACGCCATGTGTGTGTATATCTATACATATGTGTGTATATCTTTACATATGTGTATATATATATATATATATATATATATACATATGCGTGTATACAAGCTGTACAAGAAAACCGGTCATCTGTTTTAATGGGACCCCCCATTATCAGCATTCAAATAAAAACGAATTTAAATAAAAATCATAAGCGTTTAAGAGATTTAAAGTTTTAAAAATAACCCTTTATTTTCTCACGTAAATAGGTGAAATGTGTAAAGTAAAAGATTTTAAACTAGGCGTGCTTTTGCGTTCTGCGCTATATGAACGCATTATATTAAAAAAAAAGAAACTTTTATACCAGCATAATCGTACTGCAACTTTATTACTTCGCTTGAAAAATGTTTACTATTACGTAATAAAGTGAGGAGGCCTGATTACCTATTTCTGTCCTTTTCTAAATTACAATGCCGCTATACAGGTACGTATTCACGCGAAATTAGTTAAGAACATTGTCATTTGCTCCTAGTGATTGTCACCTGTACAACTGTTAAATAATGTTTATGAAATAAAAACAATAAGAGTAGGTACATTCACATCTTTGGTTTTCGCATAATAAATTTCTATATGATGTAATATTATATGCCTATGGCCAACAGTGGACGTCAGCCGCCTGATGATGATGATGGCAATCATATCAATAACGAAATAATATCACCAATCACGAGTAACTATCCAAACAATAAAAGAAATTGATATGATAATAATTACCTATTCATGATATGTTTAATACCAAGTAGCAAGGTTTCAACATCAAAAGCTAATACAGTATTGATTAATTTGTTATAAAAATGAAATGCTCGAGTCCGTCACTGTTTTACAAAAGAAGCGGCTGACTTGCAATTTAGCCGCCACGTTGTGACACAAAATGGCGGCGATGTAAGGTAAAGTAAACGGGAATCTTGCTTTACAGGTTTGATGCAAGCCGCCCGCGTCTACAATGCCTACAAGTATCTAAAGGTGTATTCACATAACAGTTTCATATTTAATTGTGTTACTTACTTACCTACTATTATTTCATGATAATTTTTCGATTTTTATTTCGGTTGATCATTTTGTGGACTGTTCAATAGGGTTCCGTAAGAAATATTTCTGACTTGAAGTAACTAACTATAACAATTTTGTAAGAGGTAGTGTCATGCTCATTGAAATCGATTCAGGGCAGCACAAGCGGTGAAGTCTCTCGCACACATGATATCGTCGTAAAGGTGCAGCTGTGCCGTCAAGTTTTGTGCTATTTTTATGTAGTCGATGTTCCATTGGAGAGGAGGAGTTGCCTCCTGTTTTTATTTGTTCGAGAAAAAAAAAAAAACATTGCCCACCTCCTACGCAATCAGGAGAACAATGGTTCCTACTTATGAATTATTACGTTAATTAAAGTAACGGACGGGAATGTAGATTTGTAAATAAAGGCCGGCCCTAGTGCGAGTCTAACTTTTGCAGGAAGGGTTCCGTATTATGATGTATAAAAACCGATGGATGGACAGACTGACATCGAAGTTTTATTAATACATAACCATATGGGATAGAAATAATAATAATATTACTAAAATTCCAATGTCCGTCCGTCTGTCCATCCTTCACCAGAGTGTATCTCATAGAGCTTGATAGATAGAGAAGAAATTTTCATAGAAGTATTTCTGTTGCCGTTATAACAGCAAATACGAAAAAGTACAATAAGTTACCTAATTATTTTAGGGAGCCCCTATACAGGAAAGGTTTTTGCCGTTTTGTTGATCTTGTAAGAAACCCTTCGTGCTCAAACCTAATACAATTTTATAATGCTTAACACCGTAGATGTTTGTTATTTCTTTTCGTAATTAGAATATGAAATGTAAGTAGGTAGTCCAGTGTGAACGAGCCTTGAAAGGACTTCAATATTTTTACTTAGAATGTTGTTAGGTACTTTAAATTTATTTTTTGGTTGCATTCAAATTACGTATTTTTGCGGTCGTACGAGTGTCAATAAAGTGAAGTGTGATTATCGTATTTTAAGCATATTTTGTTAATATTTTTATCATGCCATCGTTTTTGTACAGTAACATACAGTAAACCGATATGGTTTTGGCATATGGAATGGGTCGGGGCAATTGTAGGGACCCTTGCGTTTTTGTAAGGAGGTCATCGGAATGATGAACGTATTCCTTCCAATGGCCGAATGTTTCTGCGAGTGGTACAACGTGTACGGGATCACGGCAGTTACGTGCCCCGCAATACTTCGACATTTCGACAAAAATCCGGAAGACAGTACCAGGTCCGCTGGAAAGATATTGCTGGTGTCGCGTAGTACTGTGCATGGCGTTCTTAAAGAAGATACACGTCATACGTATAAAATAAGTCAAGTGCAAGCATTGTTACCTATTAATTACCAACGCCGCATCGATTACTATCAATGGTTAACAAATCAAATCAACACGGATGCCAATTTTATTGAAAAAGTTTTGTGGACTGATGAAAATACTTTTACCAGAAACGGTATGTACAACGTACGCGATACTCATGTGTGTGCCAAAGACAATCCACATGCTTGCAGACCAACAGCTCATCAACATCGTTGGTCGACTCACGTATGGGCTACCGCAAACTCGCGGACCAATCATAAATTAAGAGGCCATGTTTTGGCCCCGTAGGTCATCGTATTGGTTAAAGACTTTCGTCTTCAAGTTCTGCGGTATAGGCGACGTGAGAATGTGACGAAGCTTTCGGAATGCTGCGCAACCCAACTGAATCCTTCTATCGGCTTCCTTCTCGAAGTTAGACGTATTCGTCGACGACTTCGAGAATAGCACCATCGACGTTGACCGGCCTAGGGAGAACGTGATCGTTGAACATGACCTTTTTATTGTCCAAGCTCATCCTAAGGCCAATACGTCGGGAGGATTCATTTAGGCTATGTAACATTTCCGGCAAGGTCTCCAACGATTCGGCCAACACAACGATACCATCGGCGAAACGAAGATGTGAGAAGTACTCGCCTTTAATACTTTCTTTTTCTGCCCAGTTGAAAGTCTTAAAGACGTCCAAAGTATTAGTAAAGAGTTTCGGGGAACATAGTAGAAATAACATCCCCTGTCGTACTCCTCGATGCAATTGGATTGGCCTTCTTTGACCACCACGAGTCTTTGTGGTGAGACGATTCGTCAAGACTCTTGAGAAGAACTTGTAAATATTGCCGAGAAGTGAAATTGGTCTGTAACTTTGAAGAAGCGATCTGTCACCCTTCTTAAGAAACAAAACAACGTCACTTCCAAGCCATACCTTGGGAGGTACGCCCCGCTGAAAGACGAAATTAAAAATCTTTTTTAGCTCCCTTAATACATGTTCACCTACTGGTCTAAGAAGCGCGACTGTAATTCCGTCCCTCCCCGGAGATTTTCCCCCTTTAAGCTGCGCAAGAGCCAGACTAATCTCACGCGAGCTAACGTCCGGCAGAACGCCTGAGATATTTCGTGCTAGGCTTGCACGCGGATTCTTGTTTAGGATATCGGGATGAAGAGCGTGCGATGTATACAACTTGCTATAGATAGCTTCGATCTCAGATAAGATCCCAGGTTGAGAAGAAACGGTAATCCCAGAATCAGTCCTAACCTTCGTCAGATGACTTCTACCAAGCTTCTCCACAAAAACCTTCGACCCTTATTCTGCTCAATCGCTACCGAAGCGATTGAGCAGAATAAGGGTCGAAGGTTACGTATTTGACCTGCAAAGGTCGCGACGTAATAGTTTGTGGATTCGCTTTGAAAGAAGCTTAACATCGGCAGATGTAGCGTCTTCGTGAGCTCTACGTTCTCTCATAAGTCCAAGTGTCTCCTCTGAGAGTTTAGCTCTCCTGCTAGTATACCTGCTCCTACAATATCCTTCACCCATGCCCCGCATGCAATCATGCCACTCACGGCTTCGTCAATTTCCATTGTAGTTTCCGACATATCCAGGGCATCGAACCGGTTTTTTAATTCCAGTTGGTACTCAGAGAGCCTCTAACCAATCGGTAACCACTTCTGGCTTTAAACCCGTTGATCACGAAGACATCCCTTATTCATATGCTTTCGGTCCGTCATAATAAAGTCAATCTCGTGCCTAGTCACAGTATCGGGGCTCGGCCATATCCACTTCCCATAGGAAGCCCCATAGGGCTTCCTCTTAAAAAAGAAAATCACTAAGAGGCTCTCATTCTCGAGGAAGTTTACCAGCATTTGTCCACTGCGATCTCGACTTCCGACTGGTATCGACTGGAGTCTGGGACCACATGGAGTCCCAGACTCGAGTCGATACCATTTCGTACTCCCTTGGCATTAAATTCTCCCATAACAATATTGAAGTGGGCGTTATAATGTGACGTTGAGGTTGTTTTTATAATAATAAGACCCACAAGTCAACAAAAAAAAACTAATTTATTTTTAAAAAGCGAAATGCGTGGGTTGGAGTGTATATGCCCTACGCACGGGTCTAACTTTGCCACGTTGCCCGATCACTCCCCTGGCTGGTCGCAGGATGGTGACGGCGGCTCGTAGGTCGCGGGAAGCGGCGGCCTTTCTGCGATGATCCCGTTGCACTGGTGAAGCGACGACTCTCGTGCGGTGTCTGTACGCCCCACACGTGAATCGTCGGGTCGTCTCGACCGTTTGAAATAAAAACGTGACAGCGACGAGTGGTTTCGAGCTTTTCAAGTAAAATTTGACAGCGACGGGCAGTCTCGAGCTTTCAAGTAAAACGTGACAGCGACGGATGGTCTCGAGCTTTTCAAGTAAAACATGAAACCCGGGAACATTGTGCACACCGTCTTAGAATGTAACTCGTTACCGGTCTGCCCATAAACAAGTCATAACCACGGTGATGATAATGACGACGACTAGAGGGAAGCCGGTTGTGCCATAAGCATAATGGTGTCCACAAAGCGAAGGAGATACACAAATTAGGCAAAACGACAGATAATAAAAAGGTATTATATATGTACATAGGATAAAAAAAATAAAAGAATTAACTAAGCGAAAGCAAAGCATAATGAAATTAAAATTAAATAAGGTGATCAAACATGATAATAACATTTTTAATGAAGTTGAATTTCAAGAAATTGAAATAAGCGAATTACTAATTACAATAATAATGAATGGCGTTCAACACGTTGCACTCACCGAGGCGGGGTGTAAAAAGACACTTTAAATGCTTTATTAGGTTTCCAACATTATCCTCGAATATGTCAAGGATTTGAGACTGTCCGCTGACGCAGAAAAGGCAATTTTATATTTTTTCAATTCCTTTGAGCGAAATGTGTGGGTACGCGCGAGGAGACGCACTTATATGAAATCCGTGAGCGCACCGCACACGTATTGTCTGAATCGCAGCCAACGACTGACTCCTCAAGTGCGAATAAAACGATTCATTCGCTGCATCGCTAAAACTGGTTTAAACAAACCACGAGAAACAGAAACGTTTATATTGCATTGCATTGGTTTCGATATTTTTTTTACATTTAACCAAGTGGTTATCTAGTCTAAGCGTTCGTCCGTTATACGTAGCCAGGTTCAAACCGGTGGTAGCGATCCGTAGCCCGGAGATTCTTAGCACCTGTTATTCCACCGTGTGGAACTACTGGGAACTAGGGGCGGAATTCTATTGCTGTCGTCCATTTGAGGTTAATGCTCATAATTGCCACACTAAGCAGGCGGATTGGCAATCGCAGATTAGGTTTCGGACCGGCGCCACTGCTGCCTGTCGCCGATCCAATGGATGGTAACGCCATCAGTCGACGCGAGCGCCGTCCGGCGGCGAGCTCGCTGAAGCATCTTCGCTGTTAAGGGACTAATGACTCTGACGACTCTTACTCCACCCTGGGCTTGGATTGAGGGCGAGGGTATTCCTAGGCTGCCCCCACATGGCACACAGGGAGGCTTACTGAAACTTTTTATTGTCCGAGCTTACTGAGTTCCTTGACGATTTACCACTAACCACAAGGCGAGGAATGTGGTTTCATCAAGATGGGGCTCCGGCGCATCACAGCCAAGCAGCCCGGACATTTATTAATCAAGAATTTAGTGGTAGATGGATAGGTCATTATGGACCGCATTCCTGGCCTTCTCGGTCCCCTGATTTAAACTCATTGGATCTTTTCCGTTGGGGTTACATAAAGGAAGACGTTTTTGCCACAGAGTCGAAATCGGAGGAAGACATGAGGGAACACATTACAAACGTTTTCATAAAATTTCGTGATGATATCACAAACATACTAGATCGTGTGCATCGCGATACCACGCGGCGGGCACGTGCTTGTATTGCTGTGGAAGAGCGCAATTTTGGACATTTTGCCTATTTAAAGGCACGAGTTTATTGTGCATAGCCTCTGTGGTATAACGGTGCGGGTGTCGCCCGTTAAAACCGCTAGCCGCGTGGAGTCCTGGGTTCGGTTCTCAGGTCGGTCGGTAATAAATGTTTCTCAGATTATTCTGAGCTCGCATTACATTGTCCGGGATTGGAATGTGCCCAAAGTGGCCATAGGCTGGCCACCTATGACATCATGGGCCTCAGTACCTTGGCTAATCGTGGGTGTGCTAGAATATCTACCGGACTTACGAGTTGTGGATGTACTGGCACACCTCTGCCTACCTCTTCGAGGATAACAGGCGTGAAGGTACTATAATATTTGTTTTTAAATTGTTGAGCCAATTTGAGGTCTCTTTTCAGTTTTCTTATTGGTCATCGATAAAGAATCTAAATAACTTTTTTCTGTCTGTGTGTCTGCGACAGTTTAGTTTATTTTCATGAGCTTGTCGTGTAGCAGGATTCCGTTTGAATTTTGCGCGCGCCTTTGGTTACCTACTTAGTGAGCGACTCTGAAGTCCAGTCGACATCGTCGACCTATTAGGAGTGGTGATACACGATTTGTTTCATCCATTCCTAATAGGTATATCTGTAAGGATTTTTTTTGGTTAAATACGAAAGTTATTCTTTATTTTTTGCATTTTATATAATTGCAGGACGTTATTTAACACCCACCAAAATGTATATAAAATTTAGAGTTCATGCAAAAAAACAAACTTGTATATTCTTATTTTGTACTTATAACTGGAGGAACAAAATTTTCGTACTTCAAGAAAACCACCTAATAATTTTGTAATTACGAGAGCATTCTTGTGACGTATTTGTTTTATTACGTGGTACATAGAAACGTCAAGGTCTTTGGGCGATGTAACAGCCTTAATAGTACATTGGTTGGCCCAATATTATACTGTCGGTCACACTTGTACTGAGGCAACGTATCACATACGCCACGAGCCCAACTGAATTGCTGAAACACAGACGCTCGTCCCTGCTGCTCACGCATCACTGGAGGCTAGGAAACTACCAAAAATAGCACAACTCATTTATTAGTGATACACACTACATAGCTCTTTTATCGATGCAGTGAATAACTAAATGTTAGGAAAATAAAATGGAGAAGCTATTCATTCTTGTTGTTGACCTTTTCTTGCAAAGGGAGACCAAAAGCAATAGGAGGAATTTCGTGACTACCGACGAACTTGCACATCCTCATATGCAGATGCGTCGGCCTCTCTTCTCCCATGCAAAAGGGCCGCCGGCTACTCTCAAACCGATCGAAACACGGCGATAAGAAAAGCTATTATTTTACGACGAAGTGAGCGATATGTACCTCCCCGTTCGTGTCTGTCCAACTCGGTTGCAATGCTGCAATGCCTTGTCCTAGTACCTCTTACTAGGACTGTCCTTCGTCCGGACGGTTAACGAGGAATCATGTGGACACCTCAACGCAACTGTCACGCGACTCCCTTTGATGCGCGCTCGGAAAACCAACTTTTCAAGCGTCGCAGCTGCAGACGATCCCAGACGATGACATTGTACCATATGAGGCTACCGTGACGATATTGCACAGCTGGTCCTGCAAGCCGAGCGTTCGAACCGACTACAGGTCCCACGAGAAGCAACCGAGGACGGCTACACTGGCCGGGGACGGTTGCGACGCCGAGGGCGAAGAGCCAGACCGCCAGTCGGCACCGGATCATTGTAACAGTACTTCTTGTAGATTCATGTCACCCTGGACAGATTTCACTCCTTAACAATTTTACTATTATTCAATAAAACATTAGAGTAGTGGAAACAAAAAATTAATATTCAATTTAAACTCAGATCCATTCTTTGTATTGTTTTATGTAATTTTGTATTTCCATTAGTTGCTGTATTTGTAGTTAGGACGCTGCGATCTATGAATATTACCAGCATGCGAGAGTGAACTGAAACGTGTGGTAACCCCTCGTCCACGTTTGAAGATGGAATATTTCCTTTGAGGACGAAACCTGCGCGCCCATGACTTGTGGACACACGGAGGTGGTCCATCAGCATGTAACCGAGCACGCACTTTATGAAGTGTGTACTTTTTTTTTTGTATAATTTTAATGAAGTATGTACTTTGTTTTTGTATAATTTTATTGAAGTGTGTACTTTGTTTTTGTATAATTTTAATGAAGTGTGTGCTTTGTTTTTGTATAATTTTAATTAAGTATGTACTTTGTTTTTGTATAATTTTAATGAAGGGTGTACTTTGTTTTTGTATATTTTTAATGAAGTGTGTACTTTCTTTTTGTATAATTTTAATTAAGTGTGTACTTTCTTTTTGTATAATTTTAATTAAGTGTGTACTTTGTTTTTGTATAATTTTAATGAAGTGTGTATTTGTTTCTGTATAATTTTGTTTAAATGTTGTTTAAATACAGAGGGACAGCGGCCGTCGGAGCCTTTAAACGACCACCGACGCCCATGAACATCAGCATAATTATGCCGTCGCTTTGCCCTCCTTTTCAGCCCCCCCCCCCCTCCATGGTTCTCCGGCTACTCGTAGGAAACGCGACACCTTTGCTGTCACTTTAGGGCGATGTCAAGTGAGCGAGAGGTACCCCCCCGGACGTGCCTGCCCAATTTCGTTGCACAGGAGGACGTAGTGTCATGCACCGTGCATAACAATATCTCCCCCTGTGCAACATGGCACTACCTCCTACAAAATACTATTGTTAAACAAATACTAATCAAATGATTTACATTTATATTATTAAGGTAGAGGCACCTGATACAGCTGTAAATTCCAGCACTTTGGCAATAAAGTGAAATATTTCTGCTTTAATGACTGACCGGCAGGTTCTTCATTTTTCTTTATGCAATACATAATATTTTTTCTTATTTATGATCTTTATTTAAAATTGATCATCATTTTAACGTACGGGGACAAAGAGATGATTGGAACTCGTTGATAACTGGAACTCGTTGATGATTGGAACTCGTTGATAATTGGAACTCGTTGATAATTGGAACTCGTTGATAATTGGAACTCGTTGATAATTGGAAATCGTTGATAATTGGAACTCGTTGATGATTGGAACTCGTTGATGATTGGAACTCGTTGATAATTGGAACTCGTTGATAATTGGAACTCGTTGATAATTACCGACGTTCATTGACATCTTCACGGTTAATGGTTATGTCGATGCATAGCACTTCTTCACCCCATCCTCGTCAATGGGCCACCGGCTAATTCGGCTGCAGTGCAACATTGAAGATATAACTCTGGTGAATATGTTCTCATATAGTTCGTTACCGCTGTATCGTGCGGTTTTGTATGCATTGTTTCACTTATATATTGAATACATTATATCGGCCGTCATCAGAGACAAGTCTATCAATAACAATCTAAAACTACTAGCTACAATGATATCAAATTAAGAAAGCACAAATACTTGGCATTTTTTTGACAGCCAGCACAAACCAAATTTCACGTACTTAAGTTTGTTAAAAGAATAATAATGTAGTAGTCGATTTTACATAAGAGGGAATTAAGTGGTCGTGTTCTATTATAAAGAGGAGTAACCATAGTTTAACATTTGTTACAAAGACTATAATAAAACTTAGTATTAATTATAGTATAATAAAACAAGCAAGCAATGTAGACATTCTAATGCATCTATTACGGATATTGGGTTCGACTACGATGAAGATACGCTTGGCCATTTTAAGCAGGTAACACAGAATTTTATCAGTTATTGGTAATGTGAGTTTATTAAATATTTCAACGAAGTGAGTTTTGTAAAATACAACTAAACAGCACATAAAACAAACAAATAGTAGTCTCATACATATCTAAAGTACTCTTGTAATCTAAAGTATCTAAAGTAAATGTAATCATGAGATGAAAATACATTTACTTGAATAGCCATCATTTTGTATGAAGAGCACACGTCACAAAAACTAATTATTTTAAATTTATGCATTGATTGCTTAGACCCTAAGCAAGCCCGTGTTTGGCCTGTGAATAGAACAAGCCCTTGGAAAGAACTTGGCGAAAACATTATTCCACGTAATGAGTTGTTTTTTTTAATGAATCCGAAAGTATTTGATACGTCGGTAATTAGTGCTAACTTTGGTTACCGTGGTATTGGATGCTTTTACCTTATTTCATTCAACGTATTGTCACTGCATCGATAATAACGCTTTTGATTCCGCAAAGTCGGATATAATGGAAGCGCATCAGAAATTTGGTATGACGGAGTATATCTATTTTAAGTGTTTACTTATGTGATCGCTTCTTAATGTATGAGACTACTCCTGGGGAGATAACAAAGAGGCTCAGTGGAGGAGCAGCTCAAGGTTCGGTACTCGGACCTGAGCTTTGGATCGTACTCTACGATGCAGTTCTGCGCCAGGACTTACCAAATGAGCGTTGCTGATGACATAGCGGCGTTGATCCTTGCGCGTAGCTATAGCGAAGGGCAGGCAATGGCTAGCCTCGTCGCGACCAAAATCAACACATGGCTAAATGGACACGGTTTGACATTAGCCACTGCGTAGACTGGGATGGTGGTACTCACAGCACACAGATGGTTTACGAGTCCTTTCCGAGCTAGTATTATGGATTAACACATAGAAAGCCGAGGATTCCTGAAATAACTGGGAATTACGATTGATGCGAAACTGACTTTCCGTGGACAGATCGACAGTGTGGCCACAAAAGCAGCAACGATGGTAGCCAGACTTTCTCGGCTTATGCCGAATGTCGGGGGACCAAAGAGCAGCCGCAGACGTATTCTTATAAGTGTCGCCAACTCTATCGTGCTCTACGGAGTAGAGGTCTGGGGTGAGGCACTCGAAATAGAAAGAATCTGCACCTGTACAACGTAGGTGTGCACTGAGGATAGCATGTGCCTATCGAACGGTGTTAAGCGACGGCACGGAGATCTAGAATACCACCTCACACAGTTCTTAACTGGGTACGGACATTTCAATGCTTATTTGCACCGTATGGGGATCCGGAACCTTCCTGATTATGTGTACTATCCGGGTGATACGGAATCAGTCGAGCATACCTTTTTTGACTGTCAACGTTGGTGAGAAATGAGGGTGCGTTGGCAGAATGAGAAGGGAGTCCCTCAAAGAACGAACGACGTCGTTCCCTGGATGTTGTTGTCCAACGGCAACTGGACAGCCATGTCGGGGTATTTAAGAGAGATCTTAATTGCAAAGAAGGAAGAAGAAAGGTTATACGGTTGTACGGGTAATCGTTTAGAGTCCAGCAACTAGGAGGAGTACCGACAACATGAAGTAATGATAACGCGGCTCCGTGGCTCTGAGCAATTATAGCGAGAGGAGGTTTTTAGTGGGTAAAACTCCCACACTACCGGCCAGTTACAACTTGGCATGTCTTTGTGAAGATTTTCCTCGTCTCCCGTAAAAAAGAAAA
>JAFELO010000877.1:61581-74889 GCA_017140195.1 Eumaeus atala
GCTGAGCGTAGTAGACACTAATATTGTAGAACTTGACAAACCGACCTGGCAAGGGTGAAGTTTGACCTTGCATCGCAAGAACAATGTTCCCGCTTAAACAATGTGGAGATCAAGGGACTCCCCGCCAAAAAAAAGGTAAGAACTTATTCTCTGTACTGGACGATATTGGCAAGAAATTTAATTACTGACGTCAGAAAAGCGTTATCAACTACATCTCTAGAGTTCCAACATTTAACTCAAACGGGAAACTGAAGGCTGTAAGCTTCTTAAATCGACATCTTAAAGAAGACTACACTGCCGCTGTTCGGGCTAATACGGAGTTATCTACCGCTGATATTGGACTTCATGGCGCATGTCAACGCATCTGCGTCGACGATCATGCGTGTGTAGAATACAAGGAGCTTCTAACCAAGGTCAAGGTAATCACAAAAGAAGAATTACGAATATGTGTGGGTAAAGCATGGCAAAATTCATGTCTTAAAGAATAATTATTCTGCAAAATTATCTAAAATGCTTTTACTACTACAAATGCTTTATGTTTTCCAACTGCTGTTTGCTAAAAAAATTTTGCGCTGTTTACTTTAAAGCTTTAACTTGTTACTATTCGCATATACCTGTCTCGCTTGTTCCTGCGCGCACGCACTATTGCTTCTTTTTCATGCCTTTTCTGTGCCGTTTTTGAGATTTTATTTTTGATGTTATTTTTGATTTACCTTTCGTCTTTTGGAACATATTTATTGATTACTTACGTCTATTTTATTTTTACTAATTATACTAATCTATATTTAGTCATTGAAAATAAGAGTAATGACAGTTGATGTTAAACAAGCATTGAATTTATTCTACCAGAACGTTCGTGGACTTCGTACCAAATGTAGTATGTTCTATCGGCAATTATTATATAACTCATTTGATATCATTGTGTTAACAGAGACGTTAACGGATGGTATTTTGGATTCTGAATTTTGTTGATGAAAGGTGAAGCGGCGTGATCGGGAGTCCTCGCGGTGGAGGTGTATTAATTGCTACGAGCAGCGACCTTTTTTTTAAAACGCATTTACGCGCCTTCGCTGGCCCTGGGTGGGGTCCAGTGATGTGCGAGACTCGCGGCACATTATAGCGCCAAATACCCACATAAACCACCGCGAGTGCCATCAGTGCCGCCCCTGGAGAGGTGCCCCAGAACAGCAAATTATCAGGGCACCCCGACGGCCAGTCAACCCTCTAAGGGACCGACGCCACCTCCACAGATGGGATTGTCCTTACCAAAGGACAACCCCACCAACCTTGGGACAGTGCAATGGGGCGAGGTTCCCATCCTCGCCCCTTGCCCCGTGCGCAATAGCGCTGCCTCATTGTTACTTTGCTCTTTTGTCTCCTCTTCTTATAAGAGGGGTACAAAGAGCGCCTCCTCCTCCTGCTCTTTAGTCCCCTCTTCTTATAAGAGGGGTACAAAGAGCATACACCTCCTTGGTTCAATTAGCTTCTGCCAAGGTGTCTCGGATCACCCCAGGCTACTGAGTGGCGGTGGGCGCCACGACAAGGCATGGTAGGGTACGCGCAGGGACCTACTGGCTGCCCCTCAATCTATATTCTACTCTACAGCAGAAGATCTGTGGGTAAGTTAGCATACGTCTAAGACGACCGAACTGTCGCACCTGCGTGAACTTGCATTTGTGTGTCCTTTACTTGTGTAAGCTGAGTCGTGGTCTTTCGTTTTCTTCACAGTTGTCTAACTTTCTTACAAAACTTAACCACACTGTAGTCAATAATATGTCATATATCTTTCTTACAGTGGGAGACTTTAAACTCAGTGCCTGAAGTGACTGAGTCAGATCACGCTGTTTACATAATTTATTGTAGTTCCAGCTTGCACGCACTATATAGGAATTTTGCCTGTAGTTTGTCCAGGCAACTGGTACACCTACTAAATATATAGTGCGTGCAAGATGGAACTACAATAAATTATGTAAACAGCGTGATGTGGACCCATATATCTTTAATATGAACTTAGAAGGCGCTGACACTAAAATAAATAGAAATCAAAAATTAGGAAGATAGTTTATAATTACATTTAGGTCTTTTTGGCACATGAGACATTTTGATTTAAATATAATTTTGTCGACATCCAAATGTCTAGCCATAGTTCATTTTGTTGCGTCCTATAATCATACTCTAATAATCTAAGTATGCACATGCAGAACAGAACCACTCCATTTTTTTTTTCGGAGGGACCTACTACTGATTGGCGGCACTTGGCCAGCCCTAACAGTTCGACTGATTACGGAAGACTTTTTGTCTTCTGGTTATAGGTAGACAATAGGGGGACAAACCCCCCTCCTTTCCCGCAGAAGGGAAGGAGCAAACCGGAATTTTAGTGGACATTACCCTATCGTGGTTATTTTTGGGACCGAAAAGGGGGAGCGGTCCCCCTCCCCACGCTAGTGGGACGGCGCGCGCACGATGCCGTTTAATGTTACGGGACGTGTTTAGGAAAAGTTGAGCTCGTCTTTCGGTTTGGCTTGTCAGAGGAGGCCGACCTCCTCCCCCACCCTCTGACGGGTGGGGTCGATTTGCGCTTCAAATCGGCTAAAAGCCGTGATAATGATTTATTTTTATTTCTAGAGCTCTCTAAGATCGCGTTATTTTATTTCTACATTTATCTAAGCTCACGTCTTACGGATTCGAACCTGGGCTCGTTTCCGTAAGCGGTGTGTGAGTTTGTCATTCGGTCAGTCATATGTCTTATAGCTGTGTAACTATATGTAAGCAGAACCACTCCAACGCAGTCCGCACCGTATAGAATGTTTTGATTTGTATTTTGTATTGACAAATTTTTTGACCGCTTGCTCACTATAATGTTGCCGTTCCGAGCGTAGGGCCCGCTCAAGCTGGCAACGTCGCTTCGCTCCTGCTTATATAGGTATGAAGTGTCGATAAAAACACAGACTGTTTTTTTACCACTTTCTTAGGAATCGATACAAATATCAATATTTTTGTGTGATATCGGTAAGTGTATCTATATTTTTACAAAATCATGGGTAAAATTTAATTATTGATATCGCTCCCTGCGTGTGGCTGTTATTTGAGGAGGTCCAATCACAAATGTCAATCCCCTGTCCTTTCGTTTGTCAGTTGTCACTTGTCGTTGTCACCCTGATCCCTGACAAAGTAGTCATTTGGATGGGAAACGTCATTACAATTAAATCTTAATTTCAAACGGGACTCATGGTTTAACAAGTTGGTGCCGTTGTACCATCTAGCGACCTTTCTCTTCTTGGCGCTTTCGAGACTAATTGTCCGAAATCGAGAGAAAATTTATAAATAAGTCGTATTCTCTAAAAATAATTTCAAAACGTATGGTGCTTATATTTTGGAGTGATTGCTACTACTTGTTCACAATAAGTATCCTGATTTGAAGCCTACCACGTGTACACTGTACAGAATATATCAAAATTAATTTCCAACATTGAGCTACTTTGTATTATTGTGTTTGAAATACAATTTCCAACAGTAAAAAATATTCTTAGCGCCGGTCCACGTGCTAGTCTTACAACATGTCAAAAGACGATCTCCGCGATGGACTTTCGGCGGCAGAGGTTTTTGCTAACAGAGAAGGATTGACGTACAACGATTTTCTTCTTCTACCTGGTTTCATCGACTTCACTGCCGAAGAAGTAGATTTGGCTTCGCCATTAACCAAGAAAATAAACCTTAAGGCACCGCTCGTATCGACGCCTATGGACACGGTAACAGAAGCCGACATGGCAATAGCTATGGCCCTATGCGGTGGAATTGGCATCATTCATCATAACTGCACTCCTGAATACCAAGCCAATGAAGTTCACAAGGTAAAGAAGTACAAGCATGGGTTTATCAGAGATCCTGTATGTATGGGTCCAGAGAACACTGTGGCAGATGTGCTAGAAGCTAAGAGAAAGAATGGATTTACTGGATACCCTATTACAGAGAATGGCAAACTTGGGGGATGTCTGGTTGGTATAGTTACTTCTAGAGACATTGACTTCAGGGAAGGTGATCCACATCTTAGTCTGAAGGAAGTTATGACACCTATGGAAACAATGATAACAGCCCAATCGGGGGTAACCCTACAAGATGCCAATTACATACTTGAGAAGAGCAAAAAAGGCAAATTGCCAATCATCAATGGTGCCGGTGAACTTGTGGCTCTGATTGCCAGAACAGATTTAAAAAAGGCCAGAAGCTACCCAAATGCTTCAAAAGATTCCAATAAACAACTGCTTGTTGGAGCAGCAATTGGTACACGAGAAGCTGACAAGGATCGTTTAAAGCTTCTCGTCAATAATGGAGTTGATGTCATTGTATTGGATTCATCACAAGGTAATTCTACCTATCAATTGGACATGATAAAATACATAAAGGAGACTTATCCCAATATACAAGTTATAGCTGGAAATGTTGTGACAAGGATGCAGGCAAAGAATCTAATTGATGCTGGAGCTGATGCTCTTAGAGTGGGAATGGGAAGTGGCTCCATCTGCATCACCCAAGAAGTCATGGCTTGTGGCTGTCCCCAAGCTACAGCAGTGTACCAAGTTGCCTCATATGCTCGTCAGTTCAAGGTGCCCGTTATAGCTGATGGTGGTATACAATCGGTGGGCCATATTGTGAAATCTATTGCATTAGGAGCATCCACTGTTATGATGGGCTCACTGTTAGCAGGTACATCGGAAGCACCTGGGGAATATTTCTTTTCTGATGGTGTCAGGCTGAAGAAATATAGGGGTATGGGTAGCTTAGAAGCAATGGAAAATAAGGAGGGTAAGGGCTCAGCTATGAGTCGTTACTTTCATAAAGAGACAGATAAGCATAGAGTTGCTCAAGGTGTGAGTGGGAGTATAGTAGATAAGGGCTCAGTACTCAGATTCCTGCCATATTTACAAGCTGGACTGCAACACAGTTGCCAAGATATTGGAGCCAAATCAGTAAGTAAGTTACAAGAAATGAGTTATTCTGGAGATCTGAGATTCATGAAGAGGACATATTCCGCACAGATTGAAGGAAATGTTCATGGATTATTCTCATATGAAAAAAGATTGTTCTAAACATTAAAATCTCCATACTGTAAATCTCTCAATATTTTTCTTTCAACGTGATATGTAAATTAGCACTTTTTGTGACAAATTTCATTAAAAATGGTTAATATTTCTATATACACAACAATGTTCTGAATTCAATGAAATTATTTTCATACTATACTATTCCTTTCTTGTGATACACTTGTAACATATACAGTTTTGATTGTATGTATTAGATTAAACTTATGTGTTTATATATAACAGGAAATATTTTGTACTTTCTCATATAAAAAAGATTGCAGAAACAATTTATTGTATTCTGTATTTAACATGTTATAAGCATATTGTATAGACATTGTATTGGATGTGAAATATCTTTTCTATATTAAAGTGTGATGTATCAAACATATTTTCGTAGATTTACTTACCTCTGTCAGATATATAGGAATTAATGTTGGGTTTTATTTAGTAGGTCAAAGCCAGCAGATATATGGAACGGAACAGAAGTCCACATTGTTTATTAGATGCTGATGATATTGACAGAATTGCTCAATGTGCAAATATTTAATAAGCTTATTTGAGATAATTTCTAAATTAAATTACATTTAACATTGTAAAGATGGCTTCTAGTAATTTAATATAGAAACCCATGTCACACAAGAACCACATAATTTTATAATTCAATTTGGTGCTGACAGCGTCATTGCAGGTGAATCAGGCGGACAGTGGTTTATTGGAATTTTTTAAAAATTATTTTAGTGGGTTCATTGGAATCACATCTGCACCTCGTCGCCACCAAAACATTTCCTGATTCTTTGACTCAATTGATGCAAAAAACAATTCAAATAATTGTACGGGTTAAATAAAAGACGACTTTTCTCTACCAATCATAATTTAATGGAATTATAATAAGTAAGCTGAGAATGCATTATAATGCTCATAGATTTGGCAATAAATATTGATTTAGTGCTAAATAACTTAACATAGAACTTAGGAGTGCTAAAATCTAACCATAAGACTGGTGCGTATAATCAATCTTATAACGTCTAGCTCACTAATGTTGATTGCACTTGCTGCAAGAAGTCAGCGGCGCAACTTTCCGTGGCACAGCCTTGTATCATCATTTTGCCCAAAGGTTTTAGATCTGGGGATGAAGGGCGATTTCTGCCAACTTTACAGTCGGGGCCCCTCTCTTCAAGCTCGGGAAAAACATCATCGATACGGCGTTAGCTAAGCCTCTGTAAGAAACCTTAACTCGTGTAATGTGATCAAAGCCGGATTATCAACAAGGCAGAGTAGGCAGTGCCTAGTAGCCTCAGTATTACAACAAAAATTACAAATGCATTGCGTAGGGCGGCCCGACATGGATAGTCCGGACATTGAAAGTGATAATATATTTGATATGAGATATTTAAAAGCATGTAAGTGATTATAATACTTTTGTAACAATAAAGTATAAACTATTCATCAGTCAAAATACATAAAACGAACTAAATATATTCCTGGTCACCAAGAACAACCAGCGAAAATGCATTTCGCCCATAAATGCCTACATTTACACGCAATTGGTTAGACCAACAATTTAAATAAAATTTTAATACAAACATAAAAAAATAATGATATATCAATAAGCACTGGTCCTCGTCAACTTCATAACCGACAAACACCGAGCCGTCTCACGTCACGCGGGCGAGGGCAGCCGGGCTACAACTCGCTTCGAAATTAACTACAATGACAAAGGAGACGTGTCATTTCTGACGAATTCCTGGTGTACCCAATTTTAAGATATCGACACACATGCGGCATGACATTTATTGAATTGTACTAAATCCGTACATTGCACACATGAGCGCCACTTTGTAGCCGTAACCGTTTGTATGACAAGCGACCGACGTCTGGTTTCATTGACATTTGGTACGAATGATCCACCTCTTGTAACTTGCACAGTAAAACGAGGCTATTTCATTTAAAGTGATAGTTATTGAATGTTATTTATTTTTTACTAAACACCCCTATCGAGTGGGCGAACAAAAATGACACGATCTTTAAAGCCAAAAAGCATTTTTTATTGGTCTCTTGAGTCTGGGCTCTAACCGAGCGCCTCGAGTGCCCTGATGGTGACGACGGATCTGCGAACACACCCAGCGCACCAGTCGGAATGCATGAAGTCCAGCGACCAAAGCGTACAAAATATTTTATTGGAGTAACTTAGCAACTCAGCGCGGTTCGGCATGTGTACACAAATATTAAAAGTCCCAGCGCACCAACTCGCCGTAAGCAGTTGTTTTCTTTTTATCATAGCTCGGGGAAGTGTTTACTGCCACCGCCTCCAGGTGGTTATTTGAAATGGCGGACAAGTGGCGGTGGTGCGTCAGTGTGAAGGACATTTAACAAGCTGTACCATGCCGAGTGGTGGTGCTGTTGCAGAATCTGTCGGAAGAGATTACTCCTTGTCGCCTTCTGCATCTTCATCGTTGGCCTGGAACTCGGGTCCGTGCGTGACGTCATCCTCAAACACGATCTCCTCTGGGTCGGGCGCGCGTGGTAGGAACTCTTGTCCCGGGCAGATCTCTTTGAAAATCTTCTCGGCCTGGAATTTATTTATTTACAAGTTATATACATTTTATTTTTAAAAAGATTTTATTTATAGAGGAAACCATTCGAATTCAGTTGGACTGTGTTCAAAAGATTTTTTTAAACTAATACTAAATATCGTAAATATATGAACTCGTTCGACAGTCAACACGCGCATCAGTTAAGCTCGTAGTGCGTGTATCGCATCGTCCCTCTTGATTATAAAATATTAACATTCAACTCTACGCTTTAAATTTATTTATAAAGCTGGAGGGACTTCTTCACGTACTACTATAGTACGTGAAGTCGCAGGTAGGTAGACGTTCCAAGTTACTAAACAGCTATTTAAAGAAATATCGAAGTGTTCAATGACTACCATATCATATTGCTTGAATGTTTCTAGGTTTCCTCATACACTTACCATACCTATGTGTCGCTAACATGTCATAAAATGTACGCAGTTAGCATTAGCCGCGGTTGTGGCGCAAAACCAAGTTACTAACCTAAGACGTATTGATGTCTTAAGTTTACGCGAATGTTAATCATTTCAATAAAAAAAACCTTTTGCCTACTGTTTGCGTTAACCGGAAAAACTAAAATTATAATTCTTCGGGTACTTTTAAAAGCTTGGTACATCAGGATATCTGGCATCTCAGTCCACCCGTGACCATGGTTGCTGTGAAGCTTCTGAAACGTCGGGCTACATAAATAATTTAATAAACCGCACTAAAATCCGTAAAAGTAGTTTTATTGTAATAACCAAAAACGTGCTTGGAATCATCTCCGATTTAGCTAACAAGCTAAGACAAATGTAAAGTATTTATAGTCACTACTTCTAAACTTCCCTCAGTCTGAGCTCAAGCTTAGTGTTAAAACTCAAGTTCACAATATCGACAACTTGGCAAAAACTATTGTTAGCTTTTTATGTTGTCATAAACCACTAAGATATGGTGCTTCAAAGTAGTAGAACATTTTGGAACTAATTCCTCAAATGTAGTGAAATAGGGGTTGGAGTTTGTATGGATGTCCGTCATTTATAAGTTAGAAACTGGAAATTATTTTTGGGCTACTGATTAAAAATAATTAAATTTAAAAGTGTAATGTTTGTAACTTTGTATATAGATGCGTTTCTGGACATTCTACGCCGAACGTGTGAAGTAGGGGCTGAAAAAATGGAAGGTTTGTCTGGAAGTCCCTCATCTACAAAGTTACAAACATTACACTTTTTCTTCAAGCTTTTGATTAGAAGTGAAAGAATACCCGCGTATATCAGCAATAAAGGAGGTTCCACTCCTGAAACTGCGGGGCACTTCTAGTATATTAATAAAATATCTACAATTGAATTATATGATCTAAATTAAATTATACTTCTTCTAGCTCCATGAAGGCTATGTGAATTTACAAGTTTATATTTTTGTACAGAATCATTCCAATATTTCAGACTCAAAATGGAAAACAATTCAAGATCACGAATAAGGAATAAAATCTGTATACACAGACAACGGTTAGCATTGTTTTAAAAACGTGTATTGCTCAGCAAAACGAATTCATAACAATTTACTATTATGCAATTATAATATTATTATGTAAACATTATTATTAAACAAATTAATAAAATAAGTATTATCATTATTGACTGGCGGTATAATCATTCCGGTTCTGTACTCTCGACAAATTGAGATCACTATTCATTAATGAAATAAGTTAATTGTTACAAAACGTTTTCAAATTTATAGAATTCTATTATAGATGAGATGACTGTAGTGTACTATACTGTAGTGTACTATACTGTAGTGTACTATACTGTAGTGTACTATACTGTAGTGTACTGTACTCGGAACTTTAGTCAGCTGAAGCATGATGATGATGTAGCTAGAACACTGTCACTCCGAGACAGCAGCACATGCTGCAGCGCCTATCTGTACTATCTCTTCTATTCCCCCTAGAGGTTTATATTTATTGCCGCTCGTCTTACTTCCAGTTTAGCACAGGACATACGGCCTGACCAGGTAATCGTATTGCCTCCAACCGCTGTGGTCTTGACTAAATCATCATAATTCTTCTTCGTCCTAGCCTCATCCCGTTTCTATATCAGACGATATCGGGCTCGGCTACTTGATCAAGGACTTCGAACAAGGAGCTGGTTTTAAACCTCTAAGAAAGTAAGACATTCGTCTTAAAATTACGCAAATGTTACTCATTACAATAAAACTACTCTTAAGGATTTTATCCTTAAGACCAGCGTGTCACAAAATCGGTCTGTGAGCATACTGAGTTAGCTCCAGCGGTTACATTAGATTTGATAAAGCGCAAATCCTCACTAGGGAACACCGATTCCTTCCAAGGATGATCCGTGAGGCTATTGAAATTAAAAAACATCCAAATTTCAATAGAGAAAATGTCTGGGTTCTTCCATCTGTTTGGGACCCTGTGATAAACATAATCAGATCAAAAACTAAACACGACTGCATTGCAGTGCAACACACTAGTGCAACATTCTTTACATATCGGTATGTGTTCTAATATTGTAGAACTAGTTTTGTACTACATCAAAGTAGTTTACGCACTGGATACGATCAAATACATTTCATGACAAATTTTTTTTCTTACAATTACTCAATTATTTTTTTCATGCAATAGGCAAGAATACAGATTTTGATATCCCACGTAATAATCTCGGCACTACTTTACTAAATAACATTATTTTGTGAAGTAGTAGTCGTGCACGAACAAGTTTGTAGGGAGGCGCCGAATCACTCCAGGCAGGCATCTTGTAATCCGACCGACTAGCGCCATGTTGCAGTCATCAGGGCTAATCGTAGTGTTTCACACTTTTATTAATCACCATAATATTAATCAACCCAAAGAAATCACACTGTGTATAATACAATAAACATATTTAAGTATAGGCATATTTAACAGTTGATTCAGAATAAATATGTTACATAAAAATGTAAACATTTGTTTGTTTGAGTACTCTGTACTGCCACCGCGCCTGTCGTATCCGCTACTCACCAGTGACAGTGTATGACAGCATTCAAATGGCGAAAGAATAGTTGCATCGGTATCGGTCCAGTAGTTTTAAGCGAATTCTTTACAAAACATACAAATCATTTCTCTTTATAACATTAGTACAAAATAGATGTGGAAACGTTTATGTACCGCGTAAATAAACTCTGACCACAAAAAGAATTACGGCAAAACTGTTGTGTATACATAAAGTAGTAACAGTTATAAAGTATTTAATTTAAGAGTTAGTCGTAAACCATTATTTTCGCAAGATAATATTCTTTGCCGACGAGTTGCCCTTACATCGCTGTACACTCGTGATCACTCGTGCACACTCGGCACACGCCGAACGTACGGTGCATAGCGCCGTAGCCTCTACACGGTAAGCTTTGCAGTATGTAACGTCACCTGTTGCACGGCGACGTCGAAGTCGAGCCCGGCGTCGGGTCCGGCGCATACGTGCACGCCAGGCGCGGGCGACGCAGCCCCCGCGCTCGTGTCGCGCACGTTGTAGTACAGCGACCACAGGCACTGCGCACACATACACGTATATAGCACAGCGACCAACATACACGCACGCGCGCACACATACACGAGGGCGTACACATACGAACACATGAGCACGTTAACATTCCTGTAGTCGTCCAGGCTGTAGCAGGGAGTACAGAATTTACGCTAAGCTGCAAATTAATGGAATTGAGCCTAACTACGTTACGGCTAGTAGTTACGTACCAGGCTGATTGATAACTGGCCGAAACGACGAACTTAAAAAAAAGACAGGCAAACAAAATTTATTACATTATATTCTATTATTTTTTCGAAAATAGAACGCCCAATTTGAATTAATTCGAATTGATAGAATTTGTGTGAGGGAACGTAGAACCTTCTCTGCCGTAAATATTCTCAACAATGGAAAGAAACGAATTTCATACAGTGATAAAGTTTTACGTTTTAAGACGGAGAACGGCAACCCAGATTAAATAGATAGTGTTTTAGATAATACTGTTTACACCAACATTTGCGAATGAAGAAGCACCCATCGCGCGCATAGATGGGTGCCGCGTTTGCTCACTGTAAACCAAAAGCAACGTCGAGTGGACGATTCGACACTCCCAAGTGTTTGACGCTGTTTAAGCGTGGTATTAACGTGTTTTGCGGCGTTATGTGACAGTAGATGAAACATGGATACATCATTATACTCCTGAAACAGAAGAACAACCTAAGCAGTGGACTGAGACCGGGAAACCCGCGCCGAAGAAAGCAAAAACGCTTTTGTCGACCGGCAAAGTGATGGCGACTGTTTTTTGGGATGCTCGAATGATTATTTTAGTGGATTATTTGCAAAGAAGAAAAACAATAAATGGGGAGTATTATGCAAGTTTGCTGCATTGTGAAGGAATCCGAAAGAAACGGCCTTATTTAACAAAAAAGAAAGAAAGTTTTATTAGTTAGAGAAAACATTTTATCAAACCGGTGTAACGGCATTGGAGAAGCGCTGGACTAAATGCATCGAGGTAGAAGGAAACTTTGATGAAAAATAAAATTGTTTTAAATAGATTATTAAAAATTTTCTTTGTCGTTTCGGACACTTATTGATCGCCATTTAATTAAAAATGTGCATTGTTCACAAGTTTTACGTCCGGTTATGTCGTGTGTTATATGAATCACGAGCACCGGTCGGCCTGCACGTGCACCACCAGCTCTTGACGACTGAACTCCTATGCACAAACGCGGTGGTACTTGTTATCAGCAAGAAACAAATTATGAGCTCTTAGTTTCTGTGTGTGTCCGAGTGCCTATGCACTGGCGTGCGATGCAGTACGTACCGACGGCTTGTCTGCGGCGGCGGCGTCGCCGGGCATGTGGAAGATCTTCTCCGCGTAGGGCCGCAGGTCAGCCTCGGCGTCGCACACCTTGTTCGTTATGAAGTACACCACGACTGGAACAGAGCACAGCGCGTTTGTCACGTATTCATCACGTTGTGTTTAGGTATACCAAGCAGTAGCAACCACTCCGAGATGGACCAATCTTGCGTCCCATGAAGCTCTTAACATATGAATGATAAGTAGTAGTAACAGACCGTCCTGTCCTGCTGCTGCGACGCCAGCAGTCTGCTCGACCGGCGCCTCCGCTCGCGAGGAGCAATTACTTTGGAGGTAGCGAAACAAAATGTAGCTAAGGACCTCCGTCAGCCTAGGGTTGGCGGGGATCTAAATAACTTCACAGTTTGATGCATGTACAATTAGATAACAGCAAAAATAAGCAGCATGGGCGGTTCATACACCGACACAACCAGATGTCAGCGGACGTCACTTGCCGTGAGTACATGCTGGCTCCTCTATGATGAAAAGAATTTGGAATAAAGACTGTAAACGTCTCGGTCACAGCGACCGCTGTCACTCTTGACAGCCGTCACCGGGGTGACGGCCGTGCCACACCGCTGATGTTTATCCACATGTGAGTGCTGGGCGCCAGGACTACGCTGGAATGTAATCATCGTCCCACGGTTTTGGTAACAATATTTCCTCAATTAGCTACAGCAGGCGGGCGGCGGGCGGCGGGCGGCTGAGTCACGGCGGCGAGCGCACAAAAAGCGAGGTAAAAACTGTAGGTACGAGCAAAAAGTTAAACGAACGCGTGCCGCTGCCGACCTCTCCCCCCCCCC
>JAFELO010000877.1:74919-102758 GCA_017140195.1 Eumaeus atala
GATGGACCTCAATACAAATTGAATATCATCGCAGGGCCCTCGCCCACTTCACTGACAATACGATTAAGATAATAATACTGCTCGGCAGGGGCATGCGACAAGAGATGCAGTGGACTCACACAAGCCCTTGGGACAGGAGCCGGTGGCGGGCCCCACCTCCAGTGCGGTGACCGCGGCGCCGCCCTCGTGCAGAGGCGGGAAGCGCAGCAGCGACAGCGGCTCCTTGTCACTCGCCAGGATCGTCCCGTCGGTGATGAACACGGCCCTGCCGGAACATATGCTCAGTTGTCGTCTTCAGCGGGCGTTCGCGACACAAAATATATAATAATTATGTAGCAATAAAAGTGCTTAACTCATGTGGCTCGTTTATCCTTAAGGAAAATTAAGTTAATTTTCTTTATATCGATTTCCGATTTTTGTATATATAATGTATTTTCATCCGTACCTGGAGATGTCCACCCCGTCGGTCGGCTCGGGGGACAGCAGTTCCTCGGTGCAGTTGTCGATACCGATGACCAGATGGTCACAGTTAAGCGTCTTGGACTTGCTGCCCACCACCACCTGCGTCTTGCCGTCCTCGGTGGTCTTGGTCCGCACGATGTCGATGGGGCGGTTGAGGCAGTACACGCCGCCGAACACGGCGCACAATCTTCACGATCAATTGTTGTTTTACATATTTTTTTTTTTTTTATAAAATACGAACAGCAAGAGGAGCATAAAGATAGGATACATGAAACGAGATCTTTAACACACAGGTATCAGTTTCAATAAACTCCTGTTAATGTAACAAATCAACTTAAGAACTTGAATTGAACCGCAAGGAATACCGACATCGACCCAGCGTCCTGGAAACGATCTATAGAATAATTCAAGGATCCAAGAATCAGAAAAAATGTCCCAAAATATTGTTAACAAAATGTGTCCTGTTAAAATGCTATATGAGAAATCTGTTTTTCAATTGAATCACGCTATACACAATATTTGAAGTAATTTCTGAAAATAAATTAGAATGTCCAGTACAAAAAAACTCGGAGAATTAGTGACGCTGTAGACCTGATCATTTCCGCGCTAAGCTGATTACAAGTCGTGTGGGGACAAGCCTGCTCGTGTTGTTCTCGTTTGTGTAATATATTCGTGTTGTTCTCGTTTGTGTATTTCATGGCATGAAGGTCCCTTCATGCCATGCGAGCATTCGGAGCCCTCTGAAATAGGTATATCCCGACAGAACGAGGCGTGGTCCTGCCTCGCCCCATTTCGTTCCATGGGCACGCGGTGGGCATAACGTTACGGGCGAGTTTGTAACGCGCATACTATTTTTACGCAAAAACTACTAAACGGATTTAGAAATATGACACAAATATTGCTTATAATCTGGAATAACGTAATTTTTTATCCCAATGAAATGTACGGCTTTAGCCGCAAGAAGTGCGGCGCGCAGTGATCGCGGCGGGCACGTCCACCAGCCGGGCAATTCGGTCATTCCCCTTGCAATCATTAGCCTAATTGTGCGTCTAGCTTCACACTTCCAGCGCTAGTGGCAGCACATGCGCGAAGCGCATTTTATGTTCTAGAGGCGGCACTCAGTTTGTCTCACATTTAAAGCACGATGCCACCAAAAGCATCGTGTAAAAAACGAGCCAAGTCTCGATGGACCCGCTTGTTGCTATATAAGCAGTAATGAACTCTAAGTGCCATGGGCATGAAAATTTACTGGTCAGGCATCGGTTGTCATCCTGCATCCAATAGCTCTCACCGCTAGATTGCTCTTATACCATAAAAAAATATCCAATTCGGTTTATCTTATTTTACCAGTTACTTTCGAACAAGATTTGACATTTACATGTAACGTTCTTACAGCACAAGTGGGAACATCGTGTGAGCGAGACGCCCATGACACTGTCTCCTACTTATATCTACACCTTCTATTGCATTATTATATATTTTTTACTTATGGAGCTACACAATGATACCTGTACTGCAAATATAACTTTGAAAATCCCATATTATATTATGGGATCACATAGCTAATTATGCAGTTGGTGAATTTAGAAATGTAGACCGAAATTCTTAAGTTTTGTCTTGATTAAACACAAATTGTATTCTAAATTTAAATGAGTCAGTCGGTGATAAAATTGATTAACTTTAATTTGCTATAACTCATAAACTATGCGTTTTAACTGAATGTAATTTGAAATGTACCATGTTTGAACAATGCCTGCTTACATACCGAACCACTAGATTTATCCACAACAAAGTTATAGGGGCCCGAAAATAGCCGCAATCTGTTTAAGTGAAGGGTGGTACGGATGGATCTACAATCCCCAAAAGACTACACTTTGCTCGTTTGCAATAATAATAAGGTTCATTTTTCCCACATGGCAGTACAAACGGATTTGCTCGCGGCCGGCCACAGCGCGGTCGGTGGAGAGTTGTCGCCGTAGTCCCGGCCCCCAGCGGCGCCGCGCAGTGCGCGAGTGCGCGAGAGAACCCGACCGTGACACTTCCAGAATATTCATTTATATTTCAAACCGTTTATCGTTTCACAACAGCCAACAAAGTATCCAAGTATAATACGTATTCAATCTTCTCCTTAAGTGGCTTTGAAATACTCGAACTCGCTGTATCGCGATACCTACTTGGGATTTTATTAATATTAATATTCATATGAGAATCTCGACAGCAGATATGGTGTCACCATACAATTTTTGACATTATATATATGATAATTAGCTACCTACATTTGTAGTAAGCAGTTGTGTTAGTATACCACGATTATTCCAATAACTAGGCGCTCCTCCTATAACGGTTTATTTGCCTAATTATTGTCTAAAATTTAATAGTTTGTTAAAAATTAAGTAAATCGCCTACCTCGTAGCACGGTTAGAACATAATTGAAAGCGCAGCCGGACAAGTTGTTATAATCCGCCAAGCACTTTAGGATGCGGCAGAGAAGATGCTCGAGAAACATTACACATGTTGTAGCTACTCAAGTGTTCTGTTATGATTATTAAAATAAATATAATAGGTTGATCCCCCATTTAGTCCATATAGGCTTTTCCCTAGAAAGAAGTTAAAGTTTACACGCCGCACTGAGAGATAAAATATTATCGGTTAAGGAATGGTGACTCGCCGCAGCAACGAGTCCGCTGGCGTGTCAAGTGTCAGTGCGCGAACAATTGTGCTCGATGTTTATTCTGACTGAACCTCCACACGGTGACGTTCAATTAACAATAAACAGTGAATTGTCTTATTACTGCTCGCCTAAATACGAAGTTGTCGCATTGCTATGAGACTAGGTTTGTGGTCGACGAGGTGATTCTCCTCGTGAGTTTGAACTACTAGGACATGTAGGTAGGTGGTCAAGGACTCCAGCTAGTGCGAGGACAGGGCCGCCTGGCAGCGCCGCAGCTGGACCTAAAGCTCACAAAATACAATCTGTATCAAGGGCTATGCTCACCGGCAGAAGCACTGCGGCAGCTCGCCGCTGCCGTACATGGGCCAGAGGAAGGGCGTGTTGCCGTATCTGCCCAGGCTCATGAGGAACTTCTTGCACTCGCGCACGCCCTCCAGACACGGCATCTCGCTCGTGCCGCCGGCGATGGCGTACAGCACGTAGTGGATGAGGTTGGGCGTCAGACCCTTGTGGCTCAGGTACTCGTTGAACGTCTTGTCGTTCCAATCTACAAACAATTCAACATTTAGCACATCCCCAAGTCATCCGTGGATGTCCATGAACGTCTAAAAAATAACACACCTAATATACTTCAAGTGTTTGCCAGCAGCGTGCATATTCTGTCACACGGCGGCGGGGAGTGACAGGAGCTGCCAACTGCCAGTGTCTTGGCACCGACATCAAGCGTGCTTTTTATTTTTTATTATATTATCATAGTTTGATCGCCTCTGTGGTGTCATGGTGCGGGGTGTCGCCTGCTAAGATCGTTAGCCGCGTGGGGTCTTGGGTTCGATCCCCAGTCGAGCAACTGTTATTAAATGTTTCTCAGATTATTCTGAGCACCATTACATTCTCCGGGATTGGAATGAACCCGAAGTGGCCACAGGCCTGCTACATATGACATCATGGGCCTCAGTAACTTGGCTAATCGTGGGTGTTCTAATATATCTACTGGACTTACGAGTTGTGGATATACTAGCACACCTCTGTCTACCTCTTAAGGGGATAATAGGCGTGAAGATACTTATCATAGATTGCCTAATTATATTGTTACTTTTTTTGTTAACAACTATTTGTCCGTCACTTCCTTTTAGTGAAAACGACCTTAAATGTACCTTTAAATTCGTTGTTCATCTCCTCATCGTTATAGGCGACGATGTTCGTGAGCATCTTCATGAGCATCCGCTTCTCCACGACGCCGACGGCCTCGGTGGCGAACACGTCGGCGCGCGAGCACGGCACCGGCGCCAGCTTGTCGCCCAGCCACGTGAGCACGCGCGTTACGCAGCGGAACTCCGCGTAGCGAGCGATGTTGGACGATATCAGCAGCTCCACCAGCGGGCCGCGGGAGAACAACAGCTGCGACCAGACAACACTCGTGAGAGACACACGCCACCGGCCCTCCGGCCGCCGCGCACAACTCTTTCTCCACAGATTATACGTTTTGCTTTGCTGCTTCTTCACATCATTAATCAAAACTTGATCAGTTATAGCTATCCCAATATCTTGAGATACACTAAAAGCTGAGTAACATCGGCCGCTCGCTCGACCGCGACGGGTATGTTTATAGGGAGCGCTGTTAAACAACGAACATTAAGTACACCATGAAAATAAAATTATTCATGAGTGTGGAGGAGTGCAGGCAGGCTCTCTGCCTGCCCATTAATGAACTAGCGTGAAGATGTGTTCTTGTTGTTGTTATTTGTATATGTTGCTATAATGTTAACAGGGATTAGGTAGTAGAAAATATTTTCTACTGTTTAATCGATGCTAATGTTATAAGTGCTAAAGACAGTCTGTATGTCTTAGCTTTCTTGGCTAAACTGCATTTGATACATGTATTCATTCTGACCATAAATGTTGTTACAATTAAAAATAAAAAAACATTACATTTTAATTTGGAATCTACCATTTGTATACGATTGTATTAATGTGTTTTCTCACAGTGCCCTCTTCTCTCATTTTAACGCCAATACATTGTATAATATTTTGCGATATTTAAATGGAGTGGGGATGATAAAGGGAACAGAATCGCTGTGATTACATTACATAGAGTAATATGGAGCGAAACGCAACTTTAAAATCTCCATACTCTTAGTCACATGCTAAGTCCACGGGTTATTAGTGGGTATAATAAGACTTCCTCTTTTTGGGACAGAGAGAGATCTGGATCCGGTTTCTTTGTACTAAAATGGTGGTCAAAACAGTAAGGGAAAAAATTCGAAGAAATCCTGTCCGAAAGCAAAAGATTTTATCTCGGGAAATGAAGATAGGTAGGACTTGCATATCCATCTCCCATAAGAGACGCGCTGGTCATTTCTTAACTGATACTGAAAGAGGAAGAAGTTGGTAAAATTGAAACAACTACCGAAGCGGTGCGCACAGAGATCACAGTTAGTCAACAGAGTATAAAGTGGGCATTATCCGACTTCAGTCATAGTTAGGTGTCTTCGTATAGTCCCGAACTTAATCCGCTGAATAATAATTTATATTTATATATGGTCGGTTTTAGAGACTTGCTCTAGACGCCATCATAATTTTTTTGGAGTCCTTAAAACAACCCATACGATTGGCAATAAAGAATTTTCCCGCGGAAAGTGAGCGTGCTTCTGATAGTTCTGATTACTGATCTCAAAGTTTATTGACTGTAGACTGTATTGCAGCCAATGGCGACCGTCCGAATAAGCTTTTTAAAAGAAAGTTAGTATGAAAATATCAGTATTGTACGCTGGCGAAGAGCCGGGCTAAGTAATCTGCTAGTTAGTATTGTACGCTGGCGGAGAGCCGGGCTAAGTAATCTGCTAGTTAGTATTGTACGCTGGCGAAGAGCCGGGCTAAGTAATCTGCTAGTTAGCTTTTACGTATGTTATATTTAACATTCTTTTATGTTAGCCGGATCCTGGTTGTGACTATGGGCGGCCGTAAATTATACAACAAGCGGTCCTGCGAAGTCGCCCTTCGTTACTCTATGAGTCAGCGAGCACAGCTGTCCGTTGTCACTAGGCGGCGGAGTAATGCGTGCGAGAGGCGGCTACAGGCAGCTCAAAACAATTCCGATGACGACTGCCACAGCTCATCTCGCTGGAATGTGATCTACATGTGTGTGTTACTGTATCTTTACACACGGCACACACGTGCATTGCCCGCTAACACGGCGCGAGCGGCTAGCCACTAGAGCGTTGCGAGTTATCGCCCGCAAGCGACATGTACACTAGCTCCTTGCAATATTTATTCACATTCTTAGGGTTACGTAGCCGATGTCCGTTTGTACATCTGCCTGTCACTGGCTGTAACTCATGACCTGCGAATACTAGACAGCTGGATATTTCACAGAAAAATATCGCTAAAGTCTCAACACGACCACAGGGCGCAGACCTATACCGCGAGCAGTGAGCGAGCGGCACGGTTCATCCTCCAAGGGAAGAACGGAGACACCACAGATCAAAATTATAAAGCGTGACTTGAAATGGATCAACTTTCAACTGCCACATAATTCATTATAAAATGTTAATTAAAGTTATTAAACACAAAAAAATACAAAATTGGTTCCGCTCCAGTTATCAGTGAAGTCTGCAGACGTCGTTGCTAACAGCTTCGACGACTTTCAATTTACGGAGTTTTATGCCAAAAGATCTGCGCGTTCACTACTAGAAGATCTGCAGTAAGAACGGTCAACAAGATGCGAGTTTATTGTGCACAATGGGCGTCAAAAAAACGGTGACTGTTCGTTTGTTTCCTACGCGATACTAACGTAACATTCAACTAAAAACAAAAGAGACGACCGTGCATTTGAAAGTCAGGCGCTTTATGAGGACGAGTCCGCCGGCAGCTCAAGCACCAAAGTGTGCGGCCGGAGCAGGGGACACGGACGCGGGGAGTTCTGTAAGACGTCACAAGACCGCAGAGCGTATCCAATGTTCTATTCTGATTCCACATAACGCGTAGATAGAACAGGTACCCAAAATGTCACCTAATTGTATTAGAAATTCTTACTGTACGGTCACCTAGATCGCTATTCCGCAGTCGCCTGTACAGCTGACGCGCACGGTGTCTTTATCCTTTGGGCGTTGCGATTTTTTATCCACACCATGTGGACACATATGGATAAAAATAACGGTGTCAACACTGAGTGTATAAAGGTTAGTCGTTTTTGTGTTCATTATTATGGACACGTCCTTGGAATTTCGGCGGACCCCTCTGTCAGCCATCAGTGCGTGAGGCGCAAGTGCGAGCTCTGTTGCTTCATTCCGCTAAAGTTTACTGTGTACTTATGCAATATTTTCGTTATATAGTAGTTTTATTTGTTACGTGGGACCATTACCTACCGTGCCCTAAAATGTTCCATCTAATCCAATTCACGTTATTGAAGCTGTACATTAAAGAGCTAAGCTCGAAGCCGCTCCAGCCGCTCGTCCACAGCAGTCGGTTAAGACATGTTGTCGATATCCACACCAGGAATGCTGCGGATCCATATCATTTAATATATGCCAATGTTTGCTAAAGGCCACATCAGGATCTATTGATACTTTATAAGAATTAGCAACTATCCATAACCATCCCCAAGTCTACTTACTACCTAACACTTTAATTGTACTGTAGATCTTTAGTGTTGTGCGTACAGACAAAGTAGTGTAAAATTATTTGTTATGATGGATAAGACTACGGCGAAATAATGAGAGTAATTTAATTTTTTTTTAATGAAAAATTAATAACTGAAAATTGGAGCATTACTTAATAAAAATCAATTCCGACGTCTTTTAGGATCTAAACTCTTAGGAGATATATCAGAGTACTGTGTCCACGAGGAAGACTGGTTGGAGGTGTAGATTGCAATTCCTATAAGCACCGACGATATTTTACAACAATGGTAAGAACATACATGTGTCACATTGATGTCTTAAGTTTACGTGAATGTTACTACTCATTACAATAAAACTACTTTTACTCGGAACATGATCCGTGACACATTGAAATTAAAAAAACCTCCAAATTTCAGTAGGAGTAATTGCTGGGTTCTTCCCTCTTCATGGGACTAAGTGATACATATAATCAAGTCAAAAACTCGCAACAACTAAATGATTGTAATTATTTAGGTACTTTTAATTTTTAAATTAAACTTATGACATCTGAACTTCTGTCATTGAGATGACAGAGGTCCACTGTGGCCATGGATTCTATAAACCTTCTGGAACGTCAGGCTAGTAAAGTATTAAAATAAACCGCAGTAAAAACCGTGAAAATAGTTTTATTGTAATACCTGTTTCAGTTTTTAGGGTACCATTTGGATGCAATGCCAAAAAGCCATTATAATTTAGTCAAGTCCGTCCGTAGTAGAAGACGTTTCACATCGTAAAATATTATGATCCGCTACAAAACGATGGAGTGTGATTTTGAAAAATAACATTACTAAGGGTAGCACTTCATACATGTAACTAAAGGGTGAAGAAATCGAGATGGCAGTTCGACATGGTATGTCATTGCATACAGCTCTTTCTAAATTATACCATTTAGAAGGAGGTCTATGCTATCTAAAAGAAAGGAGGTTTCGAAAGTGGTAAAAGTATGCAACACCCCCCCCCCCCCCTAACTTTTCGACTACCGCGGGTATCCGACACGCTGTAGGCCGGTTTTTTATCTTCGTTATTGAAACTGGCTCTTCTTTGTGAACCGATTTGACATGAAAGTTCAAAGTGGACGTCGACGCCGTCGCGTGACTGAGCGTTCAATCAACATTATTCTGGTTGTATTCACTCATGGTGATGACCAAGCATTACTTTGTGTTGGTTATATTACAAGGCTTTCGATTAATTTACATCTGTACAGTGTTACTGACAGCGTGCCAGGCGCTCGAGGACGTCGCCGGCGCCATGTATTTTCATCGCGACTTGCGGTACACCCGCATCCCCGGGAATATTCGTGTCGTTTGTTGCTGCTGCATGTCCAAATGGAGACGGATGCTGTCCAGCAACAGCTGCATGCACGAATATTCGCGACATGCCCAATCCTCACATAAAACATGGTCACAAACATGACCCATTATCCAGACCATCCATTTCAGTCATGCATCAGATTTCTTATTTTTTGAGATAAGATGAAAGCAAATCAAACTTGTGCTATAATCAAACAGCCTCTACAGCTCCCAGCGGCCGCGATGGCTCTGTGTGTTTACCTACTCTAATATACTGTCTCTATCGGGTAAATTCTCTGCCATGAATATCTCTCTCCATTCTCCAAATATTAAAAAGAAATGAAGTATATATTTCATTGAACTACTTCAAACAATCTATTTCAATATCTTAATTGAGAGACAAATGCTTAGTCTTACCTTTGGTGTCATGTCAATATTGAACTTCCTATATTCAGCAGCGAAGCTAGCTTGGCTCCATACTTTTTTCACAGTGGTTTTACCATCTTCAGACTTTACCTCTTCATCATCTTGTGGTGATTCTCTGTGGTATTCGAATATTGTTATTATTAAATATTAAGTCCACCAATGAATCCCGTTTTACAGAAATTAAATTTAGAAACAACTGACAAACATAGGCCAACCAGCCCACGTTAGCAAACAATCTGCCAATCAAATAAAAAAATATATTTTTTAGAAAAAAATTTTTGAAGTCGTTACTTCACTACTACCGGTTCAACCCTAAGCCTGACTCGAGCTACAATATACACAACCGGCGGAGACAAACTCAGCGGGACTGATGACTCGCGATAATATACATAAGTCATATTACAATTGCATTTCATTCTATTACATTTTATTACAATAATACCGAAACTGCCTATGAGCATAATCCCCAATATATTTTAACGTTATTTTACGGTGTCTTTAAATTTACTAATGAAAAGATTTGAACGTTTTGTGGGATCCTATTGTACAGATGTACACATTGCCTCTAAAACGAATCACTTGCAATACTTTGAAATGTTTCCTTAGATCAGGAAATACCCTACCCTACATATTGAATATGTACTTGATGAACCTGGGAACATACACTATTGTATGTTAGAGGTACATGTGGAAACATATACTATTGTATGTTAGAGCTACATGTGGAAACGTACACTATTGTATGTTAGAGCTACATGTGGAAACATACACTATTGTATGTTAGAGGTACATGTGGAAACATACACTATTGTATGTTAGAGCTACATGTGGAAACATACACTATTGTATGTTAGAGGTACATGTAGAAACATACACTATTGTATGTTAGAGATACAAATGAAAACATACACTATTGTATGTTAGAGGTACATGTGGAAACATACACTATTGTATGTTAGAGATACATGTGGAAACATACACTATTGTATGTTAGAGATACATGTGGAAACATACACTATTGTATATTAGAGATACATGTGGAAACATACACTATTGTATGTTAGAGGTACATGTGGAAACATACACTATTGTATGTTAGAGCTACATGTGGAAACATACACTATTGTATGTTAGAGCTACATGTGGAAACATACACTATTGTATGTTAGAGGTACATGTGGAAACATACACTATTGTTTGTTACAGGTACATGTGGAAACATACACTATTGTATGTTAGAGATACAAGTGGAAACATACACTATTGTATGTTAGAGGTACATGTGGAAACATACACTATTGTATGTTAGAGATACATGTGGAGACATACACTATTGTATGTTAGAGGTATTCCAAGCCCTATGTAAGACTATTAAGCCAATAACTAGGTGCTATTCAAAAATTTCAATTACCTATACAGTATTGTTCACTAGCATCACCCTGTGGTTTCACCTGCGTAACTCCAGTCCTACTAGTAGTAGCACTTGTATATTTCCATTTATTAGTCCATTTATAGAGGGCTATAGTCTTTCTCTACAAATGGACTAATAATTTTCAATTGAAGCCTTCAGTCAGTTCCTGACATTAGCACATTCCAACAAACTCTTCAGTTTTATATTATTTTTATAGATTTAATTTGACTCCATCAGACTATGTTGATGTCATTGACTTAGACCAAGCAACCACAAACACAACCCTTGCACACAGAAATGAAGCCCACATTACACAAACACGCGGATGTTATCTTAACCTTGAATTCTATCGAAAAAGTTTTAAATGAGTTTGTTAATTGATTGTATGCTACCATGTTCTGCTATTCAGACATATGCTGAAGTGTTGATAATTTCTAAATTGTGTAAATGATCTTAATTTAAAACAAAAACAATTAAAGAGCAAAAGCAAAAGAAATATCAAATAATATTATCTTTTTCTTACTTTTCAATATACCACTGCTCAACTAAATTATATACTTGTGGCTGTCTTTTTGGGTCAGCCTTAACTTCCTTTATGAACTTTTGAAGGCCATCAAAGTTGTAGGATGCCCATAAACCACCATAATGATCACTAGTGTCTAAGTGCAGGACATCTTTACGTATTCGACTGCATGCAGCTGCCACAATAGACTCCACCATTCCTGTCAAATATTTTTTAAACTATTTGAATAAATATGTTTGTAATAAATTAAATGTGGGTTCATACTGACATTCATTTATGCACTTATTGTTTTGTTGTATAAAATATATTCATTAGGTGCATCATCATTATCAGCCCTTAACAGTCCACTGCTGGACATAGGCCTCTTTCAATATACACCAAGATGGCTGATCTTCTGCTATTCATCCAGCTACTGTATAGAGATCATCTTCCCACCTGGTGAACAGTTGACCAACACATTATTTTCCTAAATACGGACTCCACTCCAGAACCTTAGTGGCCCATCTGCCATCTTCGGAGTGTGTGACCAGCCTATTGCCACTTCAGTGAGCTTATTCTTAACTCTTATTAGGTGCAAACATATATGTATTTCAATTCATAGATATCAAAATGATTTTAATTGTATTACTAATTAAATGAATCACTCTATTGAGACTGAAGCGGCACTTGCTCCAGTATTCATGTCATTTTATACTAATACAATGCTCTAAAACTGATAAATAAACATGAACTTGAGATTAGAACCAACCTTAAAGGGTTTACTGGCACATGGGCAATGTACACTGGCACATAATACCAAGAAATATTTTCTTAATAACCTAAACAGACTGTATAACAACTTATATCATCATCACCATCATTAGCAGCCCTTATCGGTCCACTACTGGACATAGGCCTTTCTCTATGAACACCAAGACGACCAATCTCCTGCTACTCGCATCCATCCTGGATCGGCTACGGCACAGAGATCGTCTTACATACTAAAGTATATTAATAAATTGGTTTCATATCAATTGGATTCAAATTGATATAAATCAGAAAAATGTAAAAAGTGAATCGATTTTCGCATTTCTCTTGGAATGCGAAAATAAGTTACTTTTTAAAATTTATTACCATTTATTTTTTTTTATTTCAAAAACATCAAATGATATGCATTGGGCATATGATAAAATAAAGAAACCGACTGAAAATCATATAAAACTTATACTAGGGATTTAGAAATAAATCTTGTGTTAAATACTACTTCATCAGTATTATTATTATTATAAAATAATAATTGCTCAAAAAAACTATTGGTAAAATACCATTTTTTTACTAAAACAAATTTCTATAAATTTTCTTTGTCCTGCTGTTTTATAGCATGAATACTGTTTTCCTTTTCATTTTAGTTTCTTTGAAAAGATGTAGACAGCGTAACATGACCAAGTGTAAGAAAAAACTAAGATCGATACGTAAGTAGGCTGGTTACTGGTATCGCCATCACGCCCGGAACAGTATTCTACTTTAATTATAACTCACCCGTCCCCACAACGATGACCTGAAAATCCGTTGGCAAGTCGTCGTGTTCCATATTGTGCTTTTCAACTAGCCCACCTCGATTTAATAATTATTTTATAAAATACAAAATATTAAAACCGTCCAGTACAACACACAAAGAACTTCAGTTCTTGCAAATTGGCACATCTGACAGTTGAGTTTGACACATGACAGTCTTAATATTTGGCCAGGCTTTTTTTTCTTAACATATTGCATCAGATTTTTTTACCACCAACGCCTCTTTTACTCTTTGGACCATGGGTACATTTTTTAAATGTTTTTAATCAATTACATAAACAACACAAAACAATAAAAGAAATATTCACTTATTATAAAAGTTATTTACTGCATGATAGAAAACCGATATGTTAAATATGAAAAATAAGAAGTACAGTTTTCCTCTTTAGACAATGATGTCATTGGTGCATGAACAATTAGTGATATAGGTGTGTAATAGTAGTGACAATAATATGTAGTAGAACAGTAGCCGGTCCGGGATGGATGCGAGCGGCAGGAGATCGGTCGCTCTGGCGTTCATTAAAAGAGGCCTATGTCCAGCAATGGACCGACAAGGGCTGATAATGACGATGATGATGTAATTACTTTATTAGTTAACTATAATTTATAGATATTTTCACAAATTAAGGAGTAAAAATGGCAATGCACGAAATACTGATAAAAACGAACACACTTTAAACAGATACACTTTTTTAACAGAGAGTAGTGTATTTACACTACTCTCTGATAATCTCTCACGTAAACAAGGGCGTAAATTTGATTTCTTTTTTAAGGATCTACTATATTACATAACCTGTATGTAGGTGTTATTAGAAAGTTGACGGTGGATGACCGATGCCAACTCGTACATAAAAGTTTTAACATCATTGCCACTCGCACGGGGAATTTTCTTTAAATATATTCAAAGTAGCTATACTACTATAATTTTGATATCTAATTAGAGATTTGTAAGAATCCTATTATGAATAAAATATTTTGATTTTCTTCAGAGGCGTATAATCCTTAAGCGAGACACTAGACACTTGCTTAAGGTTTCGAAGGGGGATTTAATAGAGCTTCTGCGTCGGATAACTTCGTGTTGATTTTAAAATGGAAGTTGATAAAACGCTATCGACATGACTAGCGCACATTTCTGGCCATTTACCTCGTGGTCGGGTGCCGATCGCGAGCATCAGAGCGTGAAAATACCGATATTTTACCTCAGCTATGACAGACAGAAGAGATTAATTTCGTGAACAATTTAAAACTTTAAAAGAACTTATTGCTCTCTATAAATTTTTTCACAAAATATGGCAAATATTCGTTGATTTACAAAAATGCAAATATTATAAATTTCGGTCTCGTAAACTCACATGTTATCACACGACAAATAATTCAATTTATATATAAATAATATAATTAGCCAGTTATAAATATTTACGTTAGATATAAGGATTTTCGTTATATTTTTATCACATCTTTAGTTACATTATCGAAGTTTTTATAATGATCTAGTATATATATTATATAGCATATGCCCATCAGCTATAATGTAGGACTGTAATGGTAAAATATTTTTTCTAATAGTTCCAGTGGGCCGTGCCCTATTTAGACTATTCAATGTAAGCAACCAAACGTTTCCTCCTTATAATATTAGTATAGATACAGATTTTTTAAGGCGGGGCATATCAGCAGGTGGATAGTGACTACCGACGCCCATAGACATTTGCAAGACTAGGCGCCTCGCAGACGCGTTGCCGGCCTTTAAGAAATGGATATGCTCTTAATATATATGACGATACTATTGACAATTTAGCAATACAAAAATGTAGAGTTAGATTTTAATTATTTTTTTTAACAATTGTTATTGGTTTTTTTTTATTTTCGGGTCCGAATTTGAGCAAATTCCACCACCAATCCTTATTTTTAATATTGACCTTATATGGAATGAACCCTACTGTCTTTCGTGTTCTCTATTGCCCATCAGGTGCGCACGCTTCATGTCCCTACACGCACTTCAATCTTTTTCCATTTGTCCCTAAGTTCTTCTCCCCTTTCTAGGGCTGACGTTACAGTAACGCCTTCAGTGTCGTCCGCTAGGTCGTCCTGTTATCTACTATTACCGTCCTGTCCTACCTACTAGAGGAATCTAGTGTTTGCCTCCGGATCAGCCTTTCTTCTCTCTCTATACCACTTCTGATCTTATGCCATCTTCGCGCGAAATGCCGCAGCAGACTGAAGTTTACCGCCGTTGTAACGTGGTGACAGTAGTAAATAGGGACTTCCCCTTCAATTTTGACTTCGTCCAAGCGCGCATCTCTATACAATACGCAGCCCCCCAGTGCATTATGTACGTCCTCCTCATTTTTGCAGTACGAGACCGAAATTAAAATTTATATTTTATATAATTAAAATATATATAATGGTTGACAGGCACATCCTACATTCTACTATTAACATGTCTCGAGGCGCGTCTTCACGTCAAGGGAAAAACCGATAAAATTTCCTCCCGTGGTTCGACGTATCCCAACGCGATTGCCAGTCAACGTGTGCGTAACGTATACTGTGTTTGGCACGCTTGAACTCTTCCTTGGTACTCGACAATGCGTCAGTAGTCGATGAACGATACGCCTTGGTTAGGAGGCGGGTCATTAAAGCGGGTCTCTTGGTGCGCAGAAGCGCACTCCTCACATGGTGAAGCGACGTAAACTTGAATCCGTAGCGTATGTTACAGTGGCCACAAACACGGAGTGGCCGCTGCCGAAGCATACAGAATTACTCATTTCAGAATTGACAACTATTCCCCAATGTGCAAGCCAGTCTCCGAGCGCGGTGACATCCTGCTGAAGATTAACTTGGCATACCCCATCTCTCCATACTATAACTACAAATTTCTCACAGAGTGACTAAAACCACTTCCATCATCTTTAGTTCTTTAATAAAGCAGAGTGTAAGACATCATTCGCATGTAACCTCTCCAACGCGTTATTTAAAGCTCATTTAATAGAACTGAAGCTTGTCCCCACACGTCAGAGGGTGGGGGAAGAGGCCGGCCTCCTCTGACAAGCCAAACCGAAAGATGAACTCAACTATCCTTATACACGTCCCGTAACATTAAACGGCATCGTGCGCGCGCCGTCCCACTAGCGTGGGCAGGGGGTCCGCTTCCCCTTTTTCGGTCCCAAAAATAATTACTATAGGGTAATGTCCACAAAAATTCCGGTTTGCATCTTCCCATCTGCGGGAAAGGAGGGGGGTCTGTCCCCCTATCGTCTACCTAAAACCTGAAGACAAAAAGTCTTCCGTAATCAGTCGAACTGTTAAGGCTGGACAAGCGCCGCCAATCAGTAGTAGGTCCCTACAAAAAAAAAAAAAACAACTGAAGCTTGTTTTGAAATTTAAATAGATTCACTGGATCTTAAAATCGATGAACGATATTTATCAATTCAGTGGGTTTTAAATAAAGCGCATCGAAGTGTTGAATTGGCTGTGGTGCGAACGGTGCCCAAGTGATATTCTTCACTGTTCGCTCTGCGCTCACATCACACAATAGCACAATCACCATACCAACTTAAAAGAACAAGGATTTGTCCTATGCACGTTCATAGGTCGACGATAGGAATCCTTGTTCTTTCAAGACTAAAAATGTGTGTGAGGGGAGCGCCTATGAGGTGCTTGCTTACTAAGAAGTCCAGGCAGTATGAACAATGAAAGTGAAAAATACTATTGGTTGGTGAATATTGTTGGGCATATTAACTGTTATATTTGTTTAATGCATTGACCATTACATTATAAATTTATAACTGTTTCTTTACTTTTTGTGTACGGATCCTTAAATTTATGATAAAAAAATTGTATAAAATATTTCAAGTGTAATGTTGTTTACCAACGGCATAAAGTACATTTTAATTATTTGATTTGACATGGCTTTTCTAGAACTACTTAGTAACCATAACTCACTCTACAGATATTTATGGGTGTCGTTTATCGCCTCGATACTGCGGCTAACCGTTTGCCGCCACCTGCAGTCAATATAAAAATTAAATTGAATGACCATCCTCAAGCATCAAGCACAATTTCCCGGAGCAGATAACCAGGTGCGCTTGAAGCGAACTCTATGATACATGTACAACACGTGGGCAGTAGCTACCTACCTGTTGCGTCTTTGCGCGTCATTGAAATTACGATTCGATGAACCGAAATTTATTGAGTCATATCAAACTTTATTATGATTTTATAGCCAACTAAATTTGACTATTGTTTATGTAAGAAACCAAAAATTGCCATCATAAAAATAAAACAACAAATGTGTTTCCTGTTATATTTACAATATTTCTCTTTACATTCATTTAACATTGTACAGGCTACTGTTAGCTCTTTTTAATTCGAGCAACGAACAGTTACGTAAACTAACACGTAAATCTAACCCGCGATTAAAACGACTTGTGTTAGTTCCTCTACTTTGTCAGAGACTGACGTGATCGGCACACGAGAATCAATAAAATTCTGGTGTCCATAACATTGTTATAAACAAGAGTAGTGGCAGTATTTTGGAAAGTAATTAGATATGCAACTAATAACCCCACCCTTAAGAATAATTTATAAAGTATGAATTATTAGTAACATATTTGTCTCGAGGGTAGGGTAACACCATCACATCCGGTTTAGTAAAAATGGACACACAAAATTCTAAGAAATAATCGTTATCTTATCGATTATGACAAACATTGCAGCAAATACAAATATTAAGCTTTTTTCTTGTTTTATCATTTCTGAACCTTTATTTTTCTAAGTAGGTCCTAAACAAAAATTAATAAATTCAAGTAGTAAAGGGAAATAAATAAAGTAAAAAAAGCTAGCCTAGACCACTAGATCTATAAGTAGCTGGTCATCCAGGTAGTTCAACACATTTACAGCTGTCCCTCCACATACAGCAATACCTATTGATTAGGGCTTACCGAAGTACAATAATTCATTCCATAGAGCCATCCTTCCACGCTTTTTGTTTCGTGACAAAAAAGCAGTCTAGAAAATAGGAAAACCTAAATAATTTTACTATTGTACTATTCGTCTTCAAGTGAGTGTCTTATTGATCAACTTTATTCGTTTTAGCAGGGGACTGAAACCTTAGTTTATTAAAGGAGGCCCTCAGATTAAAATAAAGATAACATAGAGAGCATGAATAGATTGAAAAACTGTAGTGAACACGCGAGGGTTGTGTAGGTTCATTTAGGCCGCCTTCAGCTGCTGCTCAGTTTGTTGTTCCAGGGCCAAAGTGCTCTTGATTGCCTCTTTTAAACGTAAGGGGATAACTTTATATAATTCCAAATTGACCTGACGCATTTGGCTACGCTACGAGTTAACACTAACTACACTTACAAACACCACGACGACTTCGCGGCACCTGTTCGGATATCATTCAGTTTTTAGCGTAAAACTGTAATTGTTACGAGTTGAGTATTCATAACATATCTTAACTGTGTGATTTGATGGAATCCGCTGCTTGAAGTCTAGATTTGGATTCGTTAAATACAAAGCTATACTTCCGCTTGGATCAAGCTTACAAAACACAAAAGTAGGAGCTTCCTTAGGTACTTACGTATTTATAAAATCATCAATCACAAGGTGGAAATGCCTTGTATTTACTTACTGTATTTAAATTACAAACAAATCATGTTAATAAAAATACATATCCAAAGAATAACTATAATATTGGACTTAACACAGCGGGTAAGCCTCAAAGACTAATTCGGCATTATCAATGTATTTAGACTTTATAAAAACACTAATGGGTAAATAGCCAATCCTAACCATTACACATTCCCCTAACAACAACAATCTGTTACGATGCGACCATTCGCAAAATCAAAAAGGATAAGCAGACGCTTCGACCGTTTGGCGAGGCGATGAAACCACTTCAAACTCCAAAGTGCCTAATATATTTTGTAAATAGGAGAAAAAATACCTTCTAGAAAAGTGGAAAATGCATTTTGGAATTTGATTATAAGTTTCCCGCGTACCTAAACCCAAACTACATTTAATAAAATGAAACATCAACATTTACATCAATTTATAACAAAAATGCATCATATTTACACAATAAATTAAAACATTCAAATATCGATATTTCAGACCCACAAGTTTTTTTTGTTGAGATCATTTTCGCGAAAATGTTTGCATTTTAAATGTTCGCTATGTTAAAAGTTGGGTAATATGTTCTTTTTCTAAATTATAATCATACGACTTTAGACTAGACCATTCAGAGTTATTTGGATTATTTTGTTTTAATTACTCTTAATTAATATTTATAATAATATTAATAATTAAAATTCTTTTTTTTTTTAGAGTATTGTGGCTAAAATAAACAGCAACCTTACTACGAAAAACGAAATTGCTGTGCGCACATACTGAAATGTATTGAAACATAACTTCTATTAATATTGTGTTAGCGTAACTATGTTTTTATCTAAAAAAAAAAAAATACATATGTAACAATATTTATGATGTCATTGCCTGTCGCGCATACACATTTTTTATGGGGTGGCAAAAGATGTCATATAATACCAATTACCAAAAAAAGAAACTGCTGGACGTAAAATACCTCTGAAAGTCCTATAGTAGCCGATGAAACCGAAAATTAAGCTAAGTAATACTTAACTTTACTGAGACCCGCAAAACAGGCCCTAAAACTGTTAATAACACTTACTTTTGATGAACAATTTATACATAATTCAGTTTTGACTAATTAGAATTCCTTTACTCTCTACTCCAGTGATATGTTGGACATATTTTACAATGATATGTCAAGTAATGGGTGGGTACACGTTACGTTCTTCGCTGTGAGAACGCAGGTGAAATATCGATATTTTTATGTTTTCTATAACATCCGATAGAATCGGTGACTAGAATAGCGTTTCACGAGAATGTGATGCACGCTCGAGGCGCAAGGGCGGCCCAGGCCGACTCGCTAATTCCGTACATTCTGCAGCTATGGGATCAGGGCCGCCACTGTCCGTCGAAAACTGTTCAACCTCGTCATCCGTCGAATCTGCGTCATCTTCAGCGAATACCGAATCGGCTCCCACTGAAACTAGATCACACTCGACCGCATACGACGGCCCTACACTACCCACTGATGCGAGAGGGGCTAGGCGTTCGCTGGGACACGGCGACAGACGCCGTTCTGGTAGCGCACAAACAACCGACGAGCCTCGCCTCTCTAAATAAGAGCTCCCGGAACTGGAGCACGTCGCCGAACTGAGTCTTCTATCACGAGGGCCACCGGACGATCGCCTCTCGTGAAACCTCAGTGCCGATCCTGGGAGAGAGTCTCCTCGAAGAGAGGAAAGTCTTCTCGGTGCAGCTAACAAGCTCCCATATCCCCCGCCGTAGGACATGAAGCGCGTCGTTCGCGGCCAGTGCGGTGCCTCTCCTATGGCAGGGCGTGATCTCGCGCGCTCGGACAGCGCCTCCTCCAAAGCGGCATTCAATTGTCTTTCCTCTTCCACTGCTTCTTCCTCAGCAACTACGGCCTCCGCTAGCTCGACTATTTTTGGATCATTCAGTGCCTTAACTGACTTACTTCTGCTTTTATAAACAATAAGAAACACCATCAGCGCGAAGAAGCCGCCGAGCGTCGCGGCTATGCGCACGCCCGTCATGACGTCGTACGTGGCGTAGAATTCGATTCGAACGCGATCCCGATCGGCCTGGGTGTGGTCGGTCGTGTTCTCTGCGACGGTCTCTCCGCTCCAGCCATCTTGCCGATCCATGACTCGGTCAAGTGTTCATCGCCTGAAACAATAATATAGTTAAACGGGCCAGCAAACGAGAGTTATAGATAAAGCGCATAAATTCAGATAAACGTAATCAGTTAATGGCACACGCTTTTAAGGATATGGAGTACTTGGAATGTTCGTTATACGAGACTCGCTGGGTAAATGTTGTTCCGATGCAACGAGGCGTGGCTGGCAAACCGAACAACAATGTCGTCGCTGGGCAATTTCCGTTTTCCGCAGCGGCCGCACTGTGCCGCCCGACACATCTGGGCCGCGGCGCATCGCTCACGCACACTCCACCTACATTCGGATTTCTTTAAGCGTTTGGATTACTTAGTAAGAGGTATATATCTATGAGAATGATACTTAGTAGTAGTAATAATAGAATGTTATGCTTAACATTGTATTCAATTATTAAGTACTTTTTTTATTAATTCAGACAATACTTTAAGAGGGAAAAGAATTCAACCCGGGTAATACCTACAAAGAAAAAAATGTTTTCGCTGACTTTGTGCCCTCTCGTCCGGCGTTCTTCGACAGTAAGAGGATAAACATACTTTCACCAATGGTAAAATCTTGTAAATAATTTGCCAACAATTTTGGTTAGTAATATTTCTAATTAAACAAGAACTTTTAAACTCAGCTTACAATTTGCAATTCTCACCGAACTTGCTAAATAGCCTCAATTCGGGGTATGAGATATCGACCGACGTACGTAACACGTAAATATCCGAGTGAGAAAAGAAAGTATATGTGAGTAGTAATCGTTCAATGAAGTTCGGATATACAATTTGAGGGGTTCGATTTCCCTTGATTTCTCAATGATTCCATCATCAAAAAAAATGTATAACTTGATGACAGTGAGACCCCCCTGGGAATTAGAACATTTTGCATTACAATAACACTATTTTTGCGGATTTCGTCGTGGTTTATTTTACTATTTGACTAGCGGAATAATATCATTGAAAGCAGTTTTATTGTGATGAATACACATTTGCGTAAACATAATCAAAAAAATGCCTTAGAAACCTCGATAGCATTTAGGAAGGCCACTACAACAATATGGGGTATCCCATTATTGTACTACATAATTTTGTAGTGCTTCATGAGACGATTTCCAAATTTCAAACCCTTGTTTACATTACCCAAAATCTCGTAGTAAAACGTCTGTGAATACAGACGGACGGGTTCCGTCACCAAGGGGCAGAAAACGTAATCCTTAAAATTTCTATGTTTTTCTGTACGTTTCCATACCGTGTGGAAAATTGAAGAGTAATTTTACCTGAGACTGTGCTGGGTAGGTTTTCGAAATGTAGGTTTACTCTTTAAAGCACTACTAAATTAATGGTGTAAGTAGTAGCATTTTGTATTAATAGTACTACCATTAATAGTTTTATATCCCAAATATGTAGTTGAGGGGGTGCAAAAATAGCCACGCGGAGCCTTGTGTAGGTTTTTGTAAATGGTATGGAAGTTTCTAAGAAAGTTTTTGATTTTGCCGATATTTGAGATACTCGCTTCTAAAGTGGTAAAAAGTGTGCCCCATCCTAACTTCTGAATTGCGAAGGGGAAAATTGTATAAAAATGAACTTAAAACGAAAATTCGTTAAAATCAATTTCGTGGTTAAACAGATATGGGGTAACTACCGAGCATTCAGTTTAGTGCCTGCGTGACTGTGGCTGAGTGTATGTGACTGGAGCTGCGCCTGTGTGACTGGAGCTGCGCCTGTGTGACTAGAGCTGCGTCTGTGTGACTGGAGCTGCGTCTGTGTGACTGGAGCAGCGTCTATGTGACTGGAGTTGCTTCTGTGTGACTGGAGTTGCTTCTGTGTGACTGGAGCTGCGTCTGTGTGACTGAAGCTGAATCTGTGGGACTGGAGCTGAATCTGTGGGACTGGAGCTGCGTCTGTGTGGTCTGCGCGACTGGAGCTGCTTCTGTGCGACTGGAGCTGAACCTATGTGACTGAGGCTGCGTCTGTGTGACTGGAACTGCTTCTGCGTGACAGGAGCGGAGTTTGTGTGGCTGCAGCTAAGTTTCTGTGTCTGGAGCTGTGTTTGTGTGTCTGGAGCTGCGTCTGTGTGACTGGAGCTGAGTCTGTGTGGCTGGAGCTGAGTCTGTGTGGCTGGAGCTGAGTCTGTGTGACTGGAGCTTCGCCTGCGTGGCTGGGGCTGAGTCAGTGCGACTGGAGCTGCACCTATGTAACTGGAACTGCTTCTGCGTGACTGAAGCCGATTCTGTGTGGCTGGAGCTTCACCTGTGTGGCTGGAGCTGAGTCACTGTGACTGGAGCTGCGCCTCTGTGACTGGAACTGCTTCTGCGTGACTGGAGCCAAGTTTGTGTATCTGGAGCTGTGTTTGTGTGACTTGAATTGTGAAGAATTTTTCGGTGATAGATTTAAATTGACTGAATTGTGTAAAAATGATGATACTTAACAAAACAGATATCAAAAATTGGGAAAAATTTTGATACGCAATTTCGAAGTAACACCCATACGAATATTATTTATCGCACATATAGGCATTGCTGCTTCATATTTTCTTTTGTCATTATTCACTCTTATCATCATTTATCTCACGATTATCTACTACAGGCGTGAAGAATACAAGCTGTTGACAACAGGCCGTGGGGCATGGATGCCGCAGGAAGGCTGAGTGGTAGCAGGTGTTGCGAGCTGGATATTATGATTTGATTATAAATAATAACTGGTTGATGCATGCGTGCATAACCAATGGTTAAATCAAGTGTGGTGCCTTAAAAAATATCATGGCGTTCTTTGAAACTACACATTCTTTAGACAAAACAAAATCAAACAAACATACAAACATATTCAAAACTATACAAATTGACTGATTGTTTGCTTTATCCTATAACATATACAATTTTTATCGAATCAACTGTTCGTAAAATACGCGATGCACCATTGCAGCAGTCAGTTGAGACTGTCCGGCGTCTCACCACAAAACTCGACGAATTCTAGCCACTGGAGCAAGCTGGGTTTCGCAGGGAACTTAGCATCATAGACCACATTTTCACCATAAGGCATTTGTACAAGACACATGAGTACAATCAGCCGTTGTGCCTTGTCTTTGTGGACTATGAGAAAGCTTTTGACTCTGTCGAAACCTGGGCTGTTCTGGAAGCTATACAGATATGTCAGGTCGATTGACGATACGTCAAAGTACTGGAAGCATAGTATGACACTGCTTTAATGTCCGTTTTCTTTCCGGTAGGTCAAGCAAGGCCAATCCAATTGCATCGAGGAGTGCGACAGGAGGATATAATTTCCCCGAAACTGTTCACTAATGCTTTGGAGGACGTCGTAGACGAATACGTCTGCCTCGGGTAATTATTGCAATTACGTAGCTATAACCTCGAGAAGGAAGCCGATAGAAGGATTCAGTTGGGTTGGGCAGCATTCCGGAAGCTTCGTTACATTCTCACGTCACCAATACCGATATGAGTATATGAGCTTGAAGACGAAAGTCTTTAACCAATGCGTTCTCCCCGTGATGACATATGGGGCCGAAACATGGCCTCTTAATTTAGGACTGGTCCGCAAGTTTGCGGTAGCTCAGCGGGCTATTGAACGTGCTATGTTGGGTGTTTCTCTGACTGACAGTACGAACGAACGAAGTCATAAGGCAGAGAACTAAAGTATCCGATATCACGCGACGAATAGGCTCGCTGAAGTGGCAATGGGCTGGTCACACACTCAGAAGAACAGATGGCAGATGGGCCAGAAAGGTTCTGGAGTGGAGGCCGCGTTTAAGAAAACGAAGTGTCGGTCGACCGTTCACCAGGTGGGAAGACGATTACAGTGCAGTAGCCACCCCGGAATGGATGCGAGTGGCAGGAGATCATTCGTCTTGGCGTTCATTGAGAGAGGCCTATGTCCAGCAGTGGACCGATAGGGGCTGATTTAAACAACAATTCCTTTACTATGTAATGAATAAATGTATTGATAAACAATCACAAGCCATTATGCTATTATTTTTATTACCCACGCCATTAAAATTTTACGAGATAATAATAAACCTTAGAACAACAAACAGTTCATTCGACACACGAAATACGACAGACGATGGGTTAGAGAATATATGTTGAAATATATGTTATTTACTTTGACTAAAGTTGAACTGTGATTTACAAACATGATTTAATACCAGCCATATAGTTTTAAATGGATCCAGTATTTTATTTTAAATAAAATGGTGAAACTGTTAATTAAATGAAATTCATTGCGTTGGCAGTGGAAACATGGAACCAAATTAAAAGTTTTAGCAATTATTATTTTTTTACGCGCGCCCATCGGTCTTGGGTGGGATCCGATGGCGAGTGTGGGAGTCGCGGATGAACCGAATACCCACTAAAACCTCGCGGGTGACATCGACCGCCAAAACTGAGGTGCCCCGGATCTGTCATCAACAGGGCACCTCGGCGACTGGTCAGTCCCACACAAGGGACCGGACTACTCCAAAAGGGGGACTGATACGACATCCAAGACCAGCCCGCTACTACGTTAGGACCGCCGCATGATTTCAGATGTCCATCCTGACCCCTGGTCCCAGTTAGGGTGGCGGTATAAGCTACGGGTAGCGGCTTTCCCGCGCTTCCATGCATCGTCTGCGGCCTCCTTCTGGGATATTAACATCCCACAGAAAGAGGCCATCGCCTCCCTGGACCTGTCACTCTCAAGCATCGAGTACATCACGCTTGGGAGCGAGAGGTCCATCCCTACATACTAGCAGCTAGCAAATGTGTAGGTAGACAATTAGGTAGACATAACTTCGAGAAGGAAGCCGATAGAAGTATTCAGTTGGGTTGGGCAGCATTCTGGACGCTTCGTCACACTCTCACGTCGCCTGTAATGCGTTTTCCCCGTGATGACCTACGGGGCCGAAACATGGCCTCTTAATTTAGGACTCGTCCGCAAGTTTGCGGTAGCTTCAAAGGTAAGGTGTGGGCAAGGGTAACTGTACGTCTTTATAACAGGGACGTATAATGGAAATGTTTTGGCTCAGTCATACGGTTATCAATTTCACTATTACGATCATAATCGAGAGTTAATGTGTATGTGTACTATTTTAGTACACGTTTGGTTGGAGCACGGTATAATATGTGATTTCGCTCAAAACGTCAGGACGAATATCTCAAATAACATAGTTTCAGTAAAAGCAGTAAAATTGCAGAGCTCTTCGTGTCCCTTTTTCTTCGCTTAGAAAATTGCTTTTAAGTGTCTGACTATCCTTGTTCTCCGACCTAATGACATGGCTTCTGCATATTTTAATCAACTTAAAAAAACAAGATTTCGACACCTACGTATGTAACATTAGCGGAAGTGGAAAATATTCACACGCTATGACAATGTGTCAGGGTTTGTGGTAATACGTTTGTCCATGTATATCTCAGAAACTATGGATAGGATTTATTAAGTTACATTTACTTCAACTTAGGGAATAGTGAAGATTGTATTGAAATCGGTTCAGTTAACTTTTAAACTAAAAAATACGAAACAAAAAAGTATCTACAATAATTAAACCAATTTTTAAATCTACATTAAATTGTAAATTATTAATATTTTTGAAGTTGGTGTCTGAGGAAATTTTATTTCATTTAAGTGTTGGCACCGAACTATTTCAGTTTTTTTTGTTGATTTTTGAGGTCGGTTTAATTTTTTTATTACTTCTTTTATAAGTATGTAGCCGTATATTTTAGCCGTCAACGCGTAACCGACAAGACTATCGAAGATCAATGATGACACGCAACCTCTTTCAAAGATGCGCCTTCGGAAACACTATAAACATTTCAGGTTTCTGTCTCTTACGGTTCAAGATAGTAGATCCCTGTCTACTCGATTGCGTCAGAAGGTGGATAACTTTTTCTTTGATTTTGTATGTATGTAGATTTGTATGTTCCCTCCTACATCCTATACATCTTGATTGATATTCACGTGTGGGTAGTGGTGTTGGAATCGTCGCTATCGTTACATTCGTTCATTAAGAAACAGCAGATCTTAGGTGAAATTAAAATATTTCTTTTGCCATTGAATATATCAAATGAAGTATCAAAGTGTAAGTTTCCAATGAATGAATGAAAATGAATGAATGATAAAAATGTTATAACTTGTAGTTTTGTAAGTAATTTATCAGAAACTAAAAAATATAATAAGAGAACGACATACTGACTGAAAAGAAATAAACAAGGCTATATTCGGGACACATTTAAAATGTTGCCAAAATTTAGTAATAGGGTATAAAAGGCTATGCGAAAATTCAATAAATTCAGCAAGTATCAAATCTGTATGTTTGATTTATAAAATCATGAATGCATACCTTGCAACAGGTATTGAGTGGAGGACTAATTTGAGAAGCGTCGCTCACAAACACTTCGTTACCGAGCGGCAAGCGGCACGCGAGATCGCCATCCATCCGTGGGACCAATTGACAAGGCTGTCCGTTGCCATTTTGAAATTCGCTCACGTGGAACACACGGTAATATTTTATTTTCAGCGTCGAATATGTTACGCGTTTCTTTTAACATAATAAAGAATTCAATATAATTAATTTCACAGTAGCCGTAAATAGTTTTTTGCATTTATATGTGTCAAAAACTAAACACAATGAAAAGTCATACATATACAACGCACATAGTAGGTAAGTATTAATGAGGCCGGAGCTTATATTTACCTCTTTGAACCGTCGGAAAAGTCTGTCGCGCTTAGTTCGAGTTGTGGGAGTGGGGAGGGCCGGATTGGTAAGACCAATTACCAATCCGGTGGATAAAAATCAGCAACGCTCAGTACATCTACAGTTATTTCGGAGGTACCTGCGCGTTTGCCTATTCTGTGATAAAAATTACGTCGCTTTTTTCGTCAAAACAATATAAACTATTGGTTAGATGTGGCCCGAAAACTTGATAGCGAATTCGCCACATCTGAGAATTCCATTTCGGTGTTCGTTTTGTTTCCAGACTAAATATCAACCGTTTTTATTGCCTTCGCCATAAAACTGCAATAAGACGTTTTTGAATGCGCAGACTTAATGATTTACGGCGAATCTCGTAGTTTGAAGCGAAAAGCAATGTAGGT
>JAFELO010000877.1:123706-139445 GCA_017140195.1 Eumaeus atala
AAACATGTCAGTACCTGCAGTTACCTGTGCGATTTCAGTGTTTTTCTATGAAATTATCAACTTTTTATTTTTAAACTTGAGATAGTAATCATTATCTAAGGATATTTTGAGATTATTTTAAATTTCGGAGAAATATTGGGGCGTTTAACACGACAAATCACTTATCACAATCTCAATTATTAGCAAATATGTCTGATGAGAGGGCTGAATATAACCAAGACCCTAGAGTAATTTGTAAATATGGTGAAATGTGTTACCAGAAAAATGAGGCCCACCATAAGAAGTACAAACATCCTCCACCTTCGAAGACAGTAAAAAAGCACAATACACATCGATATTTGCCGTATAATAAGGTTACAAAGGTTGATAGAAAGAAAACTGAAACTGTAGGAAAAAATCAGTCGAGTGTTTTAGTTACTTCACCTGATAAAGAGAAAAACGAACCCTCTGTTTCAAAAGGAGAATTTGAGGTCGATAAGGAGTCCAAGGTGGAAGAAATAGCAGAGCATGATTTCTCATTTTATCATATAGATACTGATCCAAGTATATTAAAGGAACTTTTTTTGGTTGATATGCCCAGGGACTTTTTTAAATTTTTCGAGTGTCTAAAAAAGGATTCCGAGAATGTTGAAAACATTTTGAATGAAGTAAATTTACAACTAATTGGCCCTTATGATTTACTAATGGGAAAATTACCGAAAGTGATCAACAAAGATAGATACTTGAATCATTGGAGATTTTTTTATGATCCTCCAGAATTTCAGGTATGTATATAGTATGTATAAGACAAAATTAAAGAAATTCAATATATATATAAATATATATATATTTAATTCTATAATAAAAATGTATTTTAAATGTTATATTCTTATTGTCTAGTACTTGTAACACAAGTCCTTATGGTTCTTACCAGAAGACTAGACGAGACATTATCATAGAATAAGCTGAATATACCAATGCCTCTGTTGGCATGTGTGTTTCATTACACTTGAAATTACAGCAATTTTATAGCCACTTTACCTTTTTGATTTCAGTCTGTGTTAAAGAAGAAAGGCACCAGTCAATTACATATTGGCTACTTTAGAGACGATCCTAAACAGGAGCCAGTGTTTTTAGCTAAAAATGACAGTGCCAAAGATTGCATAATAACGCCAATTGCAGAAAATGTATTTGGAGCTGTATAGTAAGTATAGACAATGTGACTTGTAAGAAATTGTATATATGAGGGTGGATTGAAGATTACTTGGCTTGATACAGATTCATTCCATTCTAAAAATCAAATTTAGTCACATTATTTGGTTCAGCTCAGACTAGTTAATTGTGTGAGGCTCGAAACAAGTGTGATAATTATTGTGATTTTATAAATTTTTTAACAAAGGACATTGTTTCCGCAAATGGAGCAAATTTAGCAGTGTGCTGTCATTAAATACCTCCATAAGAAGGGGCTACCACTGAAAGCCATCCATGATGATATGGATAAAAGTGCATAGCAGAATTCAAGTGTGGTAGAGACCCCGCTCTGGAAGGCCTTCGACTTCCACTAGAGGCAAAAATATAGAAAAAGTACTTGATTTAATTATGGGAGACCACAGATTAAAAATCAGGGAGATAGCAGAGATTATAGACATCTCCTATGAACTAACTTAGAACATCATAGTCAATGTATTGGGTTTCCACAAGGAGTCTGTGAGGTGGGTTCCACAACTGTTTTCAGTTGAACAAAAAAAGATGCAATTGACTATTTCAAGTGACTGTTTGAAGTTATTTGAAGACGATGCAGATGATTTTTTGGATCAGTTGTTACTATGGACAAAACATTGGTTCTTTACTATACTCCAGAAATGAAACAACAATGGAAACAGTGGAGAAGACCTGGTTTACCACCCCCTAAAAAGGCTAAAGTGATTTGGTCGACAAATATAGTAATGGCTTCAGTTTTCTGTGACTCGAAGGGTGTGATTATGATTGATTGTAAGGGGTCCGACTGTAAATTCTGATTACTACGAACTTATAAAAGAAAAGCATCCAGGAATGCTCATGTGTCTTTGAACTATTACCCTATCCATCTAGTTCACCTGATCTGGCACCGTTAGACTTGTTTCTCTTCCCTAACCTAAAAAAACACTTGGGACATCAAAGATTTTCGACAAATGACAAGCAGATACATATTTTGAATCTAAGGAAGAATATTTTTTTTCAGTGGTCTAAATGCTTTATATGGTTGATGGCAAAAGTGCACCGACTTGATGGTGATTATATAGAAAAATAAAAATGTAACTGATTTTGTATGTGTTTATGTTCTTGGTAATGCAGAGTACTTTTCAATCCACACTTGTATTTTAGGGTTTGTTAGGTAACGATCCAATGTAACCAAGAAAAATACATACAAACATAAATATACTTTGCTAATTACATAGCAAGCTTATGTACATAGCAAATTTATGTATTTTCGGAATTAAATTTTAATTATTATGTAATTTTCGGAAAATGTGTGCACTGCATGAAAGTGATATAAAGTCTTTGGCTTTTTCTAATTTTATAATTTGTTGGGTTAATTTATGTTATATCAAAATCTTCAATTTAAATAAACTCATAAATGCAGTAGAAATTTTATATTACTATTTTGTAGACTAACCCTTACCAGGAGATCCAGAAGAGGTAAAAGAGATATGTTATTTTACAGTTGGTTCCTACAAAATGAATCAAAATCATCTCCATTTGTTAAAATTGCCGCTCAAAAACTTATGGCCAAAGTTAAGGTGTGGGCTGAGGAAAACAATTACAATATAGAAGAGTATGATATGAAGAAACGCTTGAAACAGATTGTTTGTAGAACATTCCACGGTGCTGGCATTGTGGTACCATATGACAAGAAAACTCAACTCGGATACAGACCACTTGTAGAAAAAGATGGTATAACCTCCTTCCGTTTTGCTGTTAGTCATTAAAATCTTTTGACAATTTGATATTATGACTGTCTTCAAATCATACTGCTATATAATATACAATAACTCTAAGTTCCACCGTCACCACCCTGATGTCCCAAAGTCTACAATTGTGCGTTTCAACAACTTCCATGTGGAACCAGCTGCCACCGTCGGTATTTCCGAAACCATACGATATGGGATTCTTCAGGAAAAGAACTTACTCCCATCTTAAGGAACGGCAACAAAATGTGTTAATGTTGTTTTCTTGTAACATTACGTGACTTTGAACTCGCGTTGCAAAAATGCCTTGAGACAATACAATAATTCATATTGTATAATATATCTTCAGTTTTTGATTTTGTATAGAAGACTGATTATTTGATTAGTTATAATTCAACAAATTGTAGGTCTTACAACCATAAAAAACAAATTAACTTTTCAGTGTAAATGACACTGTGTAATGTCTTAGCAATAAATGGCTAACATCAAATTTTTTCTACAACTTTGAATATTTGTTTTCATACAAAAATAAATTTTAACATAGGTAAAAAATGGTCCACTTGAATGTTATAAACTCCAAATGTTGCAGAGTGGAACTGAAAGCGAGACGGCGCTTCTGAACACAGACTTACAAATGTGTACTGTAGTGTGAACTTTGTAAGTCTATGACAACTAGAAAAATCATTAAAATTTACTGTATTAACTTGTGGAAAGTTATGTAAGAAAACATGTCATCTATCTATTCCCAAGAGCTTGTTATTTTAAAAATAATCTGTTAGAACAGTTCAACCTAACTTTACAGGAAAAATTAAAGAAATGTTCAAGAAATTGAAGGATGCAAACGAACAGTCTGAAAAAGATAAAATCTTAGCTGACCTACAACCAATGATAACTTATGCAAGTATTGCTGTTGATGAGTGTGACTTTGGTACTGGCCTGGAAGCCGGTATTGCTCTTTTCTGCTCAGGCTTGAAGGAGCTTCAAACCAGCGCCCTGAAATGCTTAGAAGTTGCCTACACTTTGCTAGGCAGAGAGGCTTTCAAGAAAATAATTCAGGTACTTTCGTTTGCATCATAATACGGATGTGAATCTGTATTATGATGCAAATATTAAATAAGTGCAACTCTTAGAAATTTTTCTTAACAATGTAGGTGGTTAGGACCTATTTTTAACAACAAAGGCAAAGCAAACTTACTCTGAACCAATATTTCATCCCAAACGGGGCGAACTCTTAACACTACAGTGTACAACTTTATTTCCGGTATACAAGTTCTAATTCAGATCAGATGTGATGGGACTACCGATGCAGATACAGGACACTTGTGGCGACATAAGACTCAACAGCCTGGGAGGACGAACAAGCACTTAAGTCCTCTGGTGGTTAATTGCGGCGCAACCGAGGGTGTACCTCTCGCAAGCATGACACCGCCGTAATGTAACAGCTACGCTGTCGCGTTTAGAGTGCCTCTTTCCCATTGGAGAGGAGAGGGAAAGAAGGCCAATGCATTTGCACGATAATTATGACGATGTTTATAACCATCGGTAGTGCATAGCTCATTTGTTATACTATCCGCTAACACCACCAAGCACCTACAAAGTGCACGGAACGCGACTTCAGTTATTTGTCGTGCCATAAATGCTTTATTTATTATTAGCTTTATCCCATTGGTGTGAATAGTTGTGAAATAAATGAATGTTACTGTTGTAGGTACACCTTGAGAGGCGACACAAAGGAGACAGTATTATTAATAAATTGTCAGTATTATAAACTGTTCCCTATTTAGTATCTCGATGTTGTCTTCTAAAATAAAATAACACAAAATGATTACTGTTTTATTCAAATCAGTTCCATAAAAATCAAGTACATTGTAAGCTTCTACTCCTTAGGTTTGTCAGCGCTTGAGAGATGAAGGAACAGCGAGAGCGGGCAGTGGTCGCTGCCCAGCACTCTGTCCCTGATCACACTGTCGCAGATGGAGGGCAGGAGACGTTGCGATACAATAAAGTAGTCCAGACGCCTGGAAAAATATTATTGCTTCAATTTTTGTAAACAAATCACACCATGTTAGCCTTACTGAGCTCATCAGAGCAATCCATCCAGCCTTGCAGCCTCGAAAAAAGTATCGCACGACGCGAGTGCGCGGCGTAGGGCTGGTCGAGTCCATAAGGACATCGCCTCCCCGGCCCAGGCGTAGCCGAGGCTCCGCGCAAGAGCAGTCATAACCAGTCTGCGCCCCTAGATGGAACGAAGTTCTGAAAAATAACCGTTGACGACGGAAATCATAGTTTTAGTCGGTACGAGTCCGAAATAACTAGTTCCCCATTTCCGATATGATGAGTACCCTATGAGGATTACGCCACGTGAAAAAAACATCATTTCATGAGATGCTGATGATGTTATCTAAACTGAAAATTTTACTACATTAGCAGTCCTAAGCTATTATCGCTGGCATCTGGTTCTTTCCTGTACGACGGCATCAAGTATTTCGTCGTGTATCATCCGGTGAGATAAGGCATGAGGTAGCGCAACGTAATTGTGAAATATAAATTTGTATAATAGAACGTGTAAAGATGTCAGTACTATGACTCAATTACAAGGAAATTTGACTCACCACCCAACATTTTTCGCTCTACTGTTGAACATGTAGGACCAGAACGTGTAGGCGCCGCTCTTGTCGGGGTAGAAGTGCCGGTACACATCGACGAAGCCGTCCCCCAGCAACTCACTCATACCGGCTCTTTCTTCCTCCGTAAACCCAGCGTTCTTTTTGTTCGTTTTTGGGTTTGTTAAATCTGTATATATACAATTAAAGTGCTTACTCTCGTCTTATGAAGAACATTATCTGCATATGCGATTGATGGCCTACGATGAGCCATCGGAAACTCAAATCACACGAAACGCGACAACATAGGTGTCACTTGGCGGCGGTATCATGTGCGTGAGAGGTACCACCCGATCGTGTCGGCCTGATTTGATCGATCGAACAGATTTCACGTCAGTGAACGAGATATTCCGAGAAACTATTTTTTGCGCCCTTTTTGACCTTGAATATCGAAGCTGCATCAGACCCGCGCAAGCAACCTATTGTTCCGTAGTTCTCGTCGTACTCTCTTCGTGCTGTGACCGGACCTGTGCTTCGTCTGGGACCACAATGCTTGTGGGCGGCGTCTATGGGGTTCCGGCTGGGTGCAGCGCGCACGCCGAGGGGCCGGTGTCTCCGTAGCTACCTCCATCACTACTTATATGTACATGACACTAACAGTACGAGCGATACGCGACGGTACCTCGTGGCTGTCACTCGGTTTTAATACAGACAAAAATTTTGCAAAAAAATGCCACTAAGGTTCCAGAAGGAGGGCATAACGCAATTCTTTTTCCCTGTGCCTTTCTCTCCAAAACGGCAGTGTTACCGTAGGAACTAGAATGGCACTCGACCAGCTCGTTGAATACATGCGCGTGAACTAGTCTCGAGTTAAGTCCCGTGTCAGCCTGTATGAGCCTGAAGTAGATGAAGGAGCTTCCGATTATTTTGTAAACGTTTCCGTTTAGTTAAAATAATAGTAAAATCGTAACTTTTATTCTTCATAGCTAATATCATCATCAGCCAGAAGACGTCCGCTGCACACAGAAGGAAATGTTTAGTATGACTACTATCATATCGCAACTAGAGCATGCAACGGGTCAGTCACGATGTTAGCTTAGTACAAAGCTAATAAGAGCTACTATCATTGAAATAATAATAGAAACTGTGTTAGTCACTTCTTTCTCGTGAATCTACACACCAATTTTTAATGGCTACAGCTAATAAACTTACAGAGGAGTAAAAGCAAAAGACAATGAACATACCTATTTCGTTGTGTGCAACATTCATGTCTCCACATATTATTACAGGTTTCTTTTTATCTAACACCTGAACATGTTTACGGAATTCCTCATTCCACTTCAACCTCTTAGGCATAGTCACTAGCTTCCGGCCCGCATTTGGAACATATGTACATATTAAGTAAAATAGTTCATATTCAGCTGTGATAATACGACCTTCGTCATCCAGCTCCTCATTTTGAAGCCCATATTGGACATTCATTGCCAACTTTGTGGTATAAACACCCACACCAGCGTAACCATCCTTCTCACTACCCAACCAGTAAGCATGATAGCCAGGCAAGTTTGTAATTTCTGAAGGTAACTTCTCTTGCGAGCACTTGGTCTCTTGCAAACACAATATGTCCGGTTTCTCAAACTTGATATATTCCAAGCCGCCTTTGCCCAACCAGGCCCTTATGCCATCTACATTCCACGTAGATATTTTAAAGTTCCATTCTTTACCCTGTGCAGTCTTAGAAGTATTAGAAAAGTCAAGAGATTCATAATTGGTTACAGATTTTACAGCCTTCTTTACTTCTTCGGGGGCTGAAAATAATTGTACATTAATTAACATCTCTACAAGTTCATTACATCTCAAATGTCTGATTCACTATGTACTCCTGAGACTCTTCAAACTACATTTTATCCATTTACAACATGGCATTGATAATATTAATTATCAATGTATGTGTTAGCTATGAGTCACATTGATAACAAGTTTATATATGTGTATATGTTGTAAAATAATGGATGTGCCATACATATTAAAGAAACCTACAAGTAAACACCTCACTACTCTACAGACATACAATACTGATTGGAAATGTTTAGTGACCTACTTCCCATGTTCCACCTTAGGCCTATGGATTAATTTGGCAAGTTCCTGCCTGATGTACCCTGCACATGTCCCAGGATTAATACCAAGCAGAACATGTATGTTCTCCTCAGTGGTCAGTGCTAAAGTACCTTGTACAAGTTATACTAATAATCATTCCAAAGGTTTGTGTGAACATGTTTTAATTATAAATTACCTGTTTCTAGACAAATAATGCTTTCACCACAGTTACATAATTTATTAGTAATTTGTTCTGATAAGTAATAAAATGATGCTGTCATATGATTTAAGCAAAAGGTTTCTTGAAAATAAAGCAAGCATTCTAATTTTTGAAAACTGTTTATTCATAATAATAATAAAAGAACACACAAATTGAAACAATTGTCACCAAGAAGTATTAATTTTAATATAAATCAGAAGTAGTTACCCTTGTCGTCAGCCTTACGCCGACGTTTAGAGACCGGCTCTCCCGTATCCTGTACATCTTTGGGTTCAGTCTCTTTTTCTACTGCTTTCTTCCCTCTTTTACCTTTTGTTGGTTTGGCTTCAGGTACAATTTCTTCAGTTTCTTCCTCTTGATTTGAATCACCTGAAAAACATTGAAACAATCAAATTTAGCAGAGTTTCTGTATTTAGCACAGTAAAACAGTAGTTAGTTTCAAACAAAGTCAATCCATGCATCAATCCATAACTATATTACAACATTACAAGTGCAAAACTGTCTGTCCACAGACACTGAAGCAATATTCATGAAATCTTGTTTGCATGTTGTTGAGGAGTTCAAACATAGGCTATTTTATTTTCAAAAATCAAACTGGAAACAATAATGGAGGGAGTGGTGAGGTGGGGTGGTGGCGAGGGTGTTGTTTAGTGTTGTGTTTGTTTGTCAAGAGTTTGTGTGGATATAAAAGAATTATTGCTAGTTTTCCACTAATGTTATGAAGTTTACTGTGTACTACTAATAGTATAAAGGTGAATACAATAAGTGCTTAAGTATGAAGGTCTGGATGGGTGTATGATAATGTTTCATGTAAGAACTCCTGAATGGATTTTAATGAAACTTTACAATAATAGAGATTATACATCAGAATAACACAGGCTATAGAAATAATGACTTTTGCATGTGGTTTTGTCTATAGTCCATGCAGACAAAGTCAGGGGTATTTCATAAATTACCTTTACCTTCACCTTTTTTTACTTCTTTCTTATCCTTTCTTTTACCAATAGGTACCTCATCCTTCACATCTTCATCCATGTCTTCAGATTCCTGTTTAGGTGGTGCTTTTTTCGATGCATATTTACGACCCTTGGTCTCCTTTCTTTTGGGTACTGGTTCTGGCTTCTCGTCATCATCTTCTTTTGAAACTTCATCTGACTTATCTTGTTTACCTTTCTTCCTTCCCTTAGCTGCTGGGTCTGGTTTGAATTCCTCCTCGTCATTGTCCATTGATTCCTCAGGTTCTATTTCAGCTTTTGGTTTTCGGCCTCTGCCTTTTGCTTTCACTTCAACCACTTTATCACTATCTCCATCTTGCTGAGAATTTTTCTTGCCTTTAGCTGCGTCTTTTGGTTTCAATTCCTTTTTTGGCTGTTTTTTACGACCTTTATTGGTCACAGCTGTTTCAGAATCACCATTTGTGTCTGGTTCATCCCCATTTCCATTTGTGGGAGAAGATTCTTTGGAATTATCCTCTGTGCTTTCTTCATTATTCTTTTTTCGTCCCTTTTTGGCTATTACGGCAAGTTCCTCATCAGCTCCATTTTGCTCATCAATATCATTCACTGTCTTTTTACCCCTTTTTGTTTTTTTTTCAGGGACTAAACCACTTTCCTTATCATTTTCATTTTCCACATCTGGTTCTGGCACAGCTTTAGCTTTGCCTCTTGTTTTTTTGGGGGCTTCACTTTCTATGGATTTGACTTCAGTGGCTTTCTGTAAAACAACAACATACTTAACACTTTTCCAAAATATTCATGGGAATATTTTTTGTGCATGGACACAGGCCATTCCTTATTTTAACATTTATAGGAATGTATAGAGAATGTAAATTATTAAACTACTTAATTGGAGTTCTGCTCAATGGCCATTGTTTTGTCATTCCTAGAGTCCAAACAAATCATCTCAGCTCAGCTCTGGCCCACTCACCTCGTAGCTCAGTCGCCAACGCTTAACTCGTTACAACAAACACAACACTGAACTCGTAACTACAAACATGCAATCACAAGTACTTTGAAGTAAACCTTATACGTAAAATCGAAAATATAAATGCTCTATTTGATTTTATGAAATCTTTTATCTATTTAGGTGTTAAGATAAATAACGGAATAGCTTGAAAGCATTATAAGCAGGTACATTGTTCTCGTCACGCGGGTTTTACGACTTTTAGCGGTTTTCCTGAACCAACCGGCTAAGGATAAAAGATAAAAATACCACGAATTACGTTAATATATTTAAATGAAATATTAATTTGAGTGAGTATAGTACTATACCAGCAAACGTTCAGGTAATATTTAAATAACAGTTAACATTTCGTCAAGATATGAATCAGAGCTTCAACGTTAAGTATTGTATAATTAATGTACATACCTTTGCTTTTGCAGTCCGTGGAGCCATTCTCACTTATGTTTTTAACTAACACTATATTAATACTTTTTGCTAGACAATACCGGCGATCGCTTCTTTACGCGCCTTGCAAATGGACTTGCGAAATACCGAAATACAATTAGCCACAGAAGTTTCCGGTTAAGTGACAATGACACAAAAGTCAAAACTCTACAATAAGCGCAAGACTGCCGCCAATTTCTGATATACTTTTTTAAGATCTAAAAGCCATGAATTTAATAACAATTAATGTCTGAATATATGGAACCGTGCTGGGTTTTTGTGGCTATAAACCAATAATAGACGGATAAATTGTATATTATCATTGTTACGAAAAGGGAACGGAAAAATTATTATCCGCATCTAGCGAGAGAAACGAAAAAAAGAATTTGAATTTGGAAAAAGAACTGATAATTAATTGGGACCAAAGTAAGCAAAATAATCATGACTGTAAGCGATCACTCATCATCATCACAATAATCAGTCACATGAAATCGGAGATACTGGAGGTATGTCGGTCAAGTCCGACAACAACACATACGTTAGACCACGAACGGTTCGAAATACACCTTTAGAGCAGGGACTAATCCCAATATGATCCACGTATTGCCTAGCTTATATAATACCGTCGTAGCTATTAGGTATTCAGAGACCGGTTAGGTATACTGAGCGCCAGTCTTTCCATCCGCCAGGAGATTAAAGTGGGGGGAGGGCACTACCACCAGGCACGATTCCCTCCATAAGCCAATCGTTCACGTCAGCGCCGAGGTCATTTTAGCTGCCGCGGCGATTTTCAGGTCAGGGAAGGAGGGACCTCTCGGTCCATCTCACCATGTCGGTCATGATAAAACTAGTGAAATTTGCTGTTATAAACAATCTCATATCGGGATGCATTTGTCGCATCTGCGTGCGAGTGGGGGTCGTTCCCTGTTACGACCCCGAACCAAATCTTGTTGCCAGACGAGCACTCTTAGCACTCCGATGAAGCGGTATTAGGCTTCTTATCATTTCAACAACACACAATATACAAACGTTTTACACTATTAATCAATCATCACGGTACGAGTCCTGTATTGGTGTAACAAGTTTTACCGCGCAATGAACAGATGTATATAGGTAGTAACATAAAGGAAGTGTTACAATGCGTCACATCATAATTTTTATTATCAGCAGATGTTAAAGAAATATATAATCTGTTTTTAATTTATTCCTATCTTCAAAAGTGACAGATATTGAACGGTAAATTACAGCTTCCGCTGCAAAGTACGGCTCAGCGACAGCGCCAGCATGCGACGTCACCTGGCTGCATACCTCAGAATAAGAACGTACTTCAAACCTACTCTGGCTCGTTGCGTTCTCGTAGTTACCTTATAAATTCTATTCTATTTGTATAATTAGTCAATACAATGGTTTAGAAATATCAATTATTTTATTGTCTATGTGTAATAATATCACTGAAAATACTCCAAAAATGATTTTTTTCTGTACCACGTGGTATAAATATTCGAAACAATGGTTTTAAGTAATGAAATGGGCAGATCCTCTCAAAGCTTCTTCTCAAGTGCATTGTTGTGAAGATAATTTCGACCCATGTGTTGTGCTCATTATATGTAGGCACATTAAAAAAATGTTCCTTAGACCTAATCTCAAACGTTTTAGATAAATGTGCAGATTAATAACTTCGCGGGTTTCGCTGCAACCGGCTGTAGCCTGGACGCTAAAGGATAGAAAAACAGTATGTTTGCCGGATTTCCGCGATCTGTGTATGATTATTTATTATGTAGGGTTTTTAAAGTTTAGGGGGAGCCTTTTGACGACTACCTACACACATCACATTTTTGTCGTGGAGGTGAGTTGCCTTCGATTCGTTTCAGATTCACTGTAATGTTCAGATTAACTTGAAATTCATTCAAATAATCTCTCCTCGCGTATTATTAATTAATATTAACTATTCAAGTCTGCAATCCCTTGGAGCAGTAAAAAACTTCTAAGTCAATGCAATCAAATGAATCTGTTCTTAATATTATTGAAATATGCTTAACCAACACCTTCGCGTTCACAGAATTATATATTTAGGAAAAACATTTAGCAAAAAGTAGCAAAAATATTTTTATAATAAAGGCCCAGTTATATAAAAAAGGAGTCGCAACTTTCAATAAAGTGGAATAAACGAGCAGTCAGAGTTTTTTGAGGAGCCAATCGGTCCTTCCTTTCCTCTTCCTCTCCGATGAGCCACCAGCTACATCCAGACTGCACGAAACGCGACACTGAATATATTGCAATTAATTTTATAAAACTAAGATGATTGATTCCGAACTGAAGAAACGTATCAGAAGGGGTTCCACGGTTGGGGCTGATGCTGAGGTGGACCGTTCTTGCTAACTCGTATCTTTCTCCCGAAATTGTGTTGAAATCTTGCACCCTGTGCGGTACAGCTAGACAAGGCTGTGGGCACACCTGGGTTTCTAATATTAAAACTTAATTAATAAAAATGTCGTTTTATACAGTTGTTGGTGATATTAAAGGCAAGTAATAAAGGCGACTGTTGGAGACTGATGTCGTACACTGCGCTGAAGATGAAGATCAGGACCTAGTCTTCTGGTACCTGTGAGAGCACAGATGGTTTGCATTGCCTCTGCCAATGATCTACTACGCCGCTTCCAATAGTACACGCTTAGAATGGCGCATGTATTATATGGTTATATACGTAGGTATCGCAGTATGATAGATACCATAGTTATCTTCAGTTTTAGCTTTAAGGGTTGCTGCATGGTAATACAAGAACTAATTTCCTGAAGGTTTTTACGATTTATTGAGTTCGGGGTGAGAGTAGGCTATGAGCTTCGATCAACAGTAGTGTGACTGAGCATGTCCAATAATTTAAGTGCTTGCCCTTTCAAATGATCCTTTTAAATGAAATGGATACAGTGAATTGTTGTGTCTCGATATAACACTGATTAGGGATTAGGACAAGATAGCTGCCATGAAGAATTTCATAAGAATTTTGTTCACAGAACAAGTGGCCTTGGTAGATTCAGGAAAACTGACGGTAACTATTTAGGGAAAGCATGTACAATAGTGAGAATTTTTTAAATAGCAACTAAATCGACATGCAATAATTCCAGCGGTTTGGATGCGGAAGGGACTAATTTTAATTGCTGTCTTAAAGGATGACGGTCATACTTGGCTTGTCCGCATATTATACCTACATGAATTTATAACTTTTACAATACTTTCTTTCATTTTTGACCAAAAATAGTTATTAGATAGTGCCAAATAAGTTTCGTTATTCCATAGAAGGTTCGTTTTACCATCGTGGTATTCATTAAATATGTCTTGATGTCCGAGATATTCAAGAATATTTTCAACTTCGCGTTTAGTGAGGATTAGGAACATAGAAGAATTTTGAAAATTTCTTTGTATTATAGGAATAATTTTGCACATAGCATCATATGGATGAATTAGTAAACCGGTTTTAATTTTGGGGTTGACGTACTCTTTTACGGAATTAATAACGTCTTCTTTTAGCTTAGATTCTGATAATGAAAAAATATACTTAGGTTCGTGTATGGTTTTCAGAGGGTTTCGTAAACAGGACGGTCTTTAATATCACCAACAAATGTAAAAACGATCTGCCTACTAAATCTATTTAACGGATCTTCTGAAATGGGAATATATATAATATAGGTTCTTTGTCACTATTGTATGTAGTAGCAGTCCTTGTAGAGGATGCGCTTGCCGTTATTTTCCAAAAGTGTTCCGATGAATTGGAAGATTTCTGTGACATATTTACAGCTATGGAATTTATTTCATCATTGTGGAGTTCGATTCTAGAAAGCGCATCGGCATTGGTATTACTTTTTCCCTGTTTATAGATTACAGTGAAATCGTTTTCAGAGAGCTTAAGATGCCAGCTCATCAGACGAAAGTTGGGTTCTTTTAGATTCATAACCCATTGTAGGGGCTTAAGATCTGTAATAATTTTAAATTTACGACCAAATAGAGACTGTCGGAAGTACTTGGTGGCCCAAACTATTGCGAGCAAATCTTTCTCTATTGTACTATAATTACTTTCACGAGAATTAAGGGTTCTTGGGGCATATGCTATTGCTTTATCGGAGCCTATCTTTCCTTGAGACAGAACTGCTCCTGTGGAAACATTTGACGCGTCTCTGAGTATAAATTCTTTTGAGAAGTCTGGATACTGTAAAATTTTATCATTTCTCAAAAGAGTTTTAAAATGCTCAAAGCATTTCGTGTACTTTTTTTCTTATATAAACTAATTTTTGAACCTTTTTATAGACATTGGGTAAGTGGTTTAGTTATACACGCGAAATCTGCTATAAACTTAATGCAATAACCGAGTGATCCGAGGAAACGCTTAATTTCGGTGGTAGTTTTTGGTAACGGGTAATTGTATATAGCATGAATTTTATTCGGGTTAGGTTCAACACCTTTGTTACTTGTTATATGGCCTAAAAATTTAGTTTCAAGTTTCAGAAATTCGTATTTGTCCATTTGTATTTTAAAATTGGATTCTCGCAATTTTTTGAAAACTTTTTCTAGATTTTAAATGCTCCTGAAGGGAGGTACTATAGACAACAATATCATCGAGATATGCAAGACGTACTTGGTTTTGTCGGTCTTTTAGAACATTGTCCATGACACGCTGAAAAGGTGAAAGTGAGTTTTTCGAGCCCATAGGCATACGTAAAAATTCGAAATTTGTGTTTTCTACTTTAAATGCGGTTTTATGAATATTCTCAGGATCCATTTCTACTTGATAAAATCCACTTGCCAAATATACGGTTGTGAAATATTTACACTATCCAAGTTTGTCTAGTACATCAGTTATGTTGGGTATAGGGCATTTGTCATCTATAGTTTTTTTCATTAGCTTTTCTGGAATCTACGACCAGATGCCACTTAGCTTTACCTGAAGCGTCCACTTTCTTAGGTACTACCCATATCGGAGAGCTCCATGCAGAATCGGAAAGCTTAATTATATTTTTAATTGAGCATTTTCTGGGCTTGATTTTTCACCTCCTGCAAGTGGAAATAGAGATATCTATATGCTTTTGTGTGCACCAGAATTTCATCTGTTTTTCGGATCGCATTTAAATGCTGGGTTCTTAAACGAGAAATTACTTATTTGGTGCGTTCGGGAAAAGTTTCAATATTAAATAATTCTGCTTCTACTGGTCTATCCATCGAGAATATAATATCGTTACTCGTAGGGTTGGTTGTTTCGACCCATCCACGTATTCATTACTTTAGTAAAACATTCAAAAATATGACCATTACAAATTATCTGATTTTCGATTAAAATATCGCCATCTAAAGTATTAATAGGTAATCTAACTAATTTTGATGAGTTAGCCGTAATGATCTCTTTATACAAATTTAGCATTACAGTAATTAAAATTTTATTTCTAAGATCAATATTTGACATATAGGTGTCCAACAAACCAAAGTCCACTAACCCGTTACAGTATTTATAGAATGTGCAA
>JAFELO010000877.1:139471-156002 GCA_017140195.1 Eumaeus atala
ATACATTTTGGACAGCTCTTCGAGAAAAACCCAACTGCAAACCCACGTAACGCTGAGAACGTCCTTCTTGAATCATAGTTATGGCTCTGGTTGCTGTAATTGTACCCATGTGCCTTTGTACTGGTGGCATAATTAACGCGAGATGATCAATGAATCAATTAAAATTGAAAAAGTAACACTTTTTTCCTAAAATAACCGAAACAAGTTAAGAAGACAATCAAAGAAAAACAAAAGAATAACATCCAATTATTTTTTTCTTAAAATAATGGTCAATACTTTGAAATTAGGAACACGAACACATAAAATAAAAAAGGCATAAGAGAGATCAAACACCAAAGAGTTCGTAATATGAATATAATGCTACTTATCAGTTACTTTCAGTTTACTAAATTGCACTTAAATGTAAATAAACTGACAAATGTTTTAAAATAAGTATCTTTTCGACTTGAATATCCCGGACAAACACCTTCTTAATTTTTTTACACTACCCTATTTGCTACCCCATTGCAGAAAATAATTTTAAGGCAGAGACAACTGCAGCTATTGAATTATCGAACTACAACGTTTGACCTGGTGAGTACAGTTTTTGTATTTAAACTGACAGCGGAAATGAAGAGATCACTTTCCAAATTGGAAATAATTGTTGAAATGAATACACCACCAAATAGTTTTGTCTCACGACGGCACTTGGAGACCTGGATAGTGGACTATCTAATTTTATTTTAAAAAGGAGATACTGCAGATGATGTCTGAAATGGGTTTAGCTCAAAAAGAAGAACTTAAACAGATAAGTAGGGACTGAAAAGAAATCAAAGCTACTAATTATAATGTTGAGAACTCAATCTCTTTTCTCATGCAGCAAAATAAAGAACTAAACGACAAACTAAATAGACTAGAGGCTAATAAGATGATAGGGAATCTTTGAAGATAAAGTAGGAGATCTACAAAGAGGTATGAAAAAGGAAACTTGGAGATTAAAAATGTTCCAAGAGCAAATGAACACAAAGATCACCTAATCGAATTTGTAACTAATCTTGGTAAGGTTATCAATTACAGCATTTAAAAATATAACATTAAGGACATTTACAGGGTTCTCGGAAGAAAACCGGGCATACCAAACCACACCATAATTTCTGAACCAAGTTCTACAATCCAAAAAACATAGTATCTTAAAGTGAGTAAATCTTTTAACATTAAAAGCAACTTTTCAGTAGTAAAGTCACTCCTATTTATATAGCTGAGCAACTGTCTTCTAAAGGATCACGCCTATTTTTTCTTGCTAGACCTGCATAAAATCAGAAAAATTGAAATACTGTTTGACGTTTTCGGTACAATACTCATTCATAAAGATGACAACGCCCCGATCATAAATATTAAAAACAAAGCTCAAATACATAAACTAGTACAATAAGCATGACTAAAAAGCCTAGAGACACTAGAAGGATTACTTAATTCCATGTTTCATTATTGATTGATTGTTAAAATTTAAGCTAAATTGTACACTTCACATATAAATACAGAGTGATTAGTAGCAATACTAATTAAACCCCTACGGGAGCCTTCAGCTGCTATTAGTGGAGGGTCCCGGATCTGCAGGCAACAGGACCCCTCCAGCGACAGGCTGGCCTCGGCGACTTGACCTCCTCGGGGACTGTCCGGCTACTCTATGACAGTCCCCACGACGTGATGAAGTGGACCGGGTTCCCATCCCGGCCCGACACGGAACACAGGAGCACTACTGAAGGCGCTGCAGAGAGCGCCTCCTTCGCACCCCATTTGTCGTCGGCGGGGGAGGCCGCGTCGGCAGCCTCCTCTCTCACCCGCTCGTCGGCTTCCTTCTGGGACATGACTGTCTCGCAGAAGGAAGCCATCGCCTGGTAGGACTCGTCGCTGCCGAGCATCACGACGATGATGCTCGACTTTGACATGTCCCCTCCGACAACTGATGTCATGTCGTAACGCGTGTCGTCGATGTCGTAACGCAGCTAGGGCACTCCTCGAGGGTGTACTGGACCGAGTCCACCATTCGAGGACCGGGCGCAAGGCAGCCGTTATTTCTGTGCCGTATGGCTGCCGCGTCAGATCTTCCCCCACCTCTGCATTAACGCCACACGCCCTAACCGGCAGACTATCAGAATCTCGTCATGCGTGGGGTTCAAGCCGAGAGCCCTCCTATCCGAGACATAGGAGTAGCTCTCGGCAAGAACATCCGCCACGAGTGCCCACGGGGCGTCGCCAGCTAGGGCCGTAGCTGCAGCCCACGAAACCGTACTGTACCCGCGAATCGACCTCACTGCGACGGCCGTCTGAGCGGAGCGCAGATGGGCCTTATTTCTCGCAGCGAGACGATCCGCCCAAACCGGAGCACTGTACGTCGCCATACTTCGATAGACACCGGCGACAGGCGGCGCTGGGTCCTTCGAGGTTCACGCCACACCCCACTCGCCGCCACTTAACGGACCCCGACCGGTTCTCGGGAGCCACTCTGCGACCGGGGAAATACGCTTACAGGACATGTCCCCCATGTCGTGGCCCGCCGGCCAGCCGACATCCGCGCACGCCGCACAATGAGCGAACACCTTCCAGCCTTATGACCGGGCTGACCGCAGACCGCGAGGAACTTGGATGCCTCTATGAGGTGAAAGAGCTCCTCTGCATGACCGGAGTAGTCGTGGAAGGGTGGATAGGCAGACAGGGACCAGCAAAGTGTCACCGGTGTCAACTCTTCGGACACTCTTCTGCGCACTGCCATAAGGAGATTCGGTGCGTTCGCTGCGGAGGCGTCCATGTAGTCGGGGACTGCCCGCTGCAGAAAGGAGCCACCCCGACCTGCGCCAATTGCAAGGGCCCGCACACCGCCTACGACCGAACGTGTAAGGCCTTCCTCATTGAGGCCAGAGCCAGAGGTATGGCCATCCGAAAGCCCGCTGTGCAGGAAGACCAGTTTCGACTGGTTCCTAACGGCCGACACTACGCCGCCCCTGCGCAGACGGAGGGAGGGGCAGGTCCAGAACGGCCCAGGCTAATCCCTTACCGCCCCGGCCAACGACCCCAAACCAAGGCAGGTGACGACGGCCAAGCCCAAGTGGAGGCGCACTCGCAAGTGGAAGGCCCAAGCTGTGGCCGTCCAAAGCTGCCACCCACCGCAACAGGAGACCGCCGTGACCGCATTGCGCTGAGTACCCATATAAGCTAGGGACCCGGAACACGCACGCTCATCAACACGCGCACCAAGTCACCACATACCGCAGACACCGACTCCAACACCACGGACATAAGTCCCCCCACCTGCGCGGGGACCGGGGCGCTTCGAAGGGGAGCGGCGCCAGCGCGATGAGCCCAGGGTCCACGCTGACGATCTCAGGGAGCTAATCCGAGAGATCGTCAAGGAGGTGCTGAGGGCGGTCGTGAAGGACGAGCTGTCCAGAGTGGTCAGGGACCCGCGCATCTGGGCGCAAATCTTGCACGCACGAGGCCTACCAACGGGGAGCCAGTGATGGATCGTGACGAGCTTGGCTGAGGCCGCCGCAGAGCCTCCGGCTACCGAATTATGTCGCGTATCGGAGGGATGTGTTTGTCGCCGAGCGGGAGGCCGTACAGAGGTACGGCTGTGCTCGTTCGGCGGGACGTCGTCCACGACGAACTGAGACAGGGCCCCTTCACCGGACGCGGGTGATCCACCACCTGTCTGTAAAGATGAACAAGGGGAGACACTCTGTCGCGGTCTTTCCCGATATGGAAGGCCTTCGACGGGGTGTGGCACCCGGGACTCCTGTACTAGTTGGTGGACGCCGGCGTCCCGCTGGCGCTTGTGAGACTAGTGGCGTCATTCTTGGAAAGTAGGACCTTCCGGGTAGCGGTGGAGTGGAGGCACTCCTCGGTGAAGGCCTTGCCTGTATGCGGCCTGTATGGGTAATATATTTGGTGAGGTGTCCCGGAACAGCAAATCATCAGGGCACCTCGACAGCTAGTCAGCCCCCTGAAGGACCGACGCCACCTCCGCATATAGGGTTGCCCACACCACAGGACAACCCCACCAACTTTGGGACAGTGCAATGGGGTGAGGTTCCCATACTCGCCCCTTGCCCCGCGCTCGATAGCGCCGCCTCATTGTTTTTTCCCTTTGTCCCCTCTTCTTATAAGAGGGGTATAAAGAGCATAAACCTCCTCGGTTCAATTAGCTTCGCCCAAGGTGTGCCCTAGGCTACTGAGCCCCACCGCCACGGCAAGGCTTGAACTATGGTGGGGATGGGGTTGTAGCCTAGGACAGACTTGTTCAACATTTTTGGTATAGCAATCGCCACTCTAGCAAAGCTGTTGCTTTAATTTCAGGAATGATGGATGGTGTACTTCCCTGAGTAAAAGCGACCGCTGTTCTTCTAATGAGCTTCACTAAAGCCAGTTATTCTGGACTCACACCTCTTCACTCGGTGACCAAGACCAGTGTTTTCCCGTTGCCTTCTGCCCCAGTTCTTTTTGAGATTATTTTCACCTGAAGGCTGCCGTAGCCTCCTCCGCCTTAGGTGGGTTAGAGGTTATACCACCACTTGCTCGGTCGTTTATTTTTTTAATTTCTTCGGTTCAAAGAAAAGTTTGCGTTCTCTACCAAACCGCATAAACATCTATTTAATCTAGCAAGCGCAGTTTTACGTAACATAATAAAAAATAAATAATTATTTATTTTATATTCTATCCAGCAGTAGCTTTTTTAGAGCACGTTTAAACCCACAATTATTAGAATGTTGCTCAGTGAAATCGTGAGGCAAAGTATTATATAGCAACACCACCCTGCACATACTGGTACGCTCATTGAAGCAATTTTTATTCTCTTAACTTCTAATTGCAGCTTACAAGCATGATGAATTAGGTAGTTAAAAACCTAAGTATTTTGTGTTCATAATACATAAATTTATCTAAAATTATAAGAAAATCATCTTTTATATCGACCGGTAAGATCCTACACAATTTAAATAGTTCGCAATATTCTTTATTTAATTTGTCTTTAATTTTTCTACTTACTAATTTGTTTGTAATTCTTAATTATATATTTTTAATTTGTTTTAAACATGTCCCAAAAGTGAGGCCATAGCAATTCAATTCATAGTTATCTAGCAGGAGGTACCACTGAAGCCAATTGTCTTCCGTCGCCATCCGGCGCTTCCCGGTAAGGTTGACATTTAGGATGACAGAAATGTTGATATATGATAAATAAGCGAGGTAAAGGGAGAACCTCTTACTTCCCTTATTTATGTTTTAGGACAATAAAATAGAAAAAAAATGTTACGTGTTAAAATTAAGTGCTTCGATGCCAGAAAACTGTCAACAATAAATAATTAGATTCAAATAGACGTGTGAGGCTTTAAAAACCGACCAAAAGTTAGTCAGACTCGCCTTTAACGGGTTCCGTAGCAAACTAAAAAAACACATATCTCTTAAACCATCAATTTCTTTTTATTGAGTTATATATATGACGATCGCTACCACCGATTTGACCGGACTACGTATAACGGACGAACGCTTCGGCTAGATAACCACTTGGTTGAGCTGGAGGTGGAACAGGGAAAAATCCGATGGCTTGTCCTGGGGTTATGTGTAGTCCGAAGACAAGGTGTAGACGTATCTCTGCTTCAGGGATCATCGAAATCTCTAGTGTGTCGGGTAGGGTGGAGCATCTCGTACTTAAACTCATTGAGAGGTGTAGCCTCAAAGTGATACAAGTATACGCACCAACCTCGACACATTCCGATGTCTCAAAGGCCTTACATAGCACCTATAATTCCCACTTTAATGTTGTTATGGGGGATTTAATGCCAAAGTGAGAATACGAAATGGTGTCGAATCGAGTCTGGGACCACATGGAGTCGGAAGTCGAAATAATAACAGAGGGCAAATGCTGGTAAACTTCCTCGAGAAGGAGGGCCTCATCTTAATGATCTCTTATTTTAAGAAGAGGCCCATAGGAAGTGGACATGGCAGAGCCCCAATACTGTGACAAGGAGCGAGATTTACCTTATTATGATGGACCGAAAGCACATTTGGGGATGTCTCCGTGATCAAAATACTTAAAACCGAAAGTGACCACCGATCGGTTAGAGGCTCTCTGAGTGTAGGCTTTCGATGTGATCGTGTCCGATTAGTGCAGTCAACACTCCGACCTAACTTCCGGCGAACCATGGTAGGTACCGAGAAATTACAACTGGAATTAAAAATCCGGTTCGATGCCCTAGATACGTCGGAAACTACAATGGCAATTGACGAGGCCATGAGTGGCATGATTGGTTGCATGCGGGGCGTGGGTGAAGGATACTGTAGGAGTAACTTTACGAGCAGGAAAGCTAAACTCTCGGATGAGACGGTTGGCCTTATGAGAATATTGAATCCGCAAATTAAAACGCCGAGATCCTCGCAGCTCAAGTACGCGATGGGTTACCGAAGCGATTGAGCAGAATAGAGGGTCGAAGGTTTTTGTGGGGAAGCTTGAAAGAAGTCATCTGACAAAGGTTAGGACTGATTCTGGGGTTACCGTTTCTTCTAGGCCTGAGATGTTATCTGAGATCGAAGCTTTTTATATCAAACTATGTATCGCACGAGTTAAGTGTGACAGCCCTGGCCAGATCGCCTTTGTCAGCGATCTTACTTAATAGGAATATTATGAAATACCATCATCTGTCCTAGTCAATCTGTAGTCGTAGCATTTTAGGATAATATAAATAATGTATGTTTTTAATCAGGACCATTATCGCTTTTGTAACAGAATAAGCTGTAACTCTGTTGAAATAAGTAATTAAATGTTTCTTTATAATAAAGTCCTTACCGAGTTCTTAATTGGCGCAGTCGGAGTAGGAATCCCTGAGTTGTTTCTGTATAGAACTCTGAAGACTCAACATATGTTTCAACGTTTAGCGGGGAATAAAACAAATAAATTGATTAAATACACGGGAAGACTGAAGAACAGAATTACAGCATCAGGTGATAATCCGGAGCATGAGAGCAACGACTGGGCAGTGAGTGATCAAATTCTTATTCACTTTATTTTCATTGAATTTCCTTTTGCCTCCGATACTTGTTTATTGTTTTCATGTAAATGTGTTTTTCTCTACGCAGGATATAGATAAAAACTTTTCTTGAATAATTATTTTAAAGTAAGGAAGGGAAAGAATTATAAGTATAACGAAAGAATTTTTAAAGTAAAATAATGTTATTTTTTATACATAAATACAGATAGTAGAAATGTGGAAGGAATTAATCGGGTATCCAATGAAATTGTATAACACTATTCCACTATTCGAAGAGGATTCAAGAATACTACCCTATTCGTAAAAAGTATGAATGTGTTTTACGTACAGTCCAGGGTGACCAAATGCAAAACGAATACTTGTTTCATTTACTAGTAGGTTGACCGGAGAAACCGCTAGGCAAGTTGGAGAGCGGGATCAACAGTAATTGGGATGAATTAAAATCTTTACTAGAACAACATTTTGGTGATCCTAGAACGGAAGAGTGTATAGCGTTAGAACTACAAGCTATAAAATTAAATATGGGCGTGAATTACTTAGAGTTCTGCCATCGGATCCAGCACATTAGGAGCATATTTTTTTTAAAATAGAAGAAACTACGCCGGACCGAAATATTCGCCTGGCTAGACAGCAAATTTATACTAACACATACTTTAATATATTTCTCTACAATTTACCATCCTATCTAGTTAGGATAGTCAGATTAAGCCCTAGAAGACGCCTTAAAAATCGTGTTAGATGAACAATTTTTTCAATTTAGAGGCCATAGTTTTAAAAATAACCAACAGAATAATCCATTAAGATTTCATAAAAACTCGCCACTAACTAACGTAGCTCGAGATCTTTTGTATTCCCACAAATAGCTAATAATTATTATAGTAATATTTAAAGGTCATCAATCAAATCACGCATCGAGTGAACATAATCAAGTAGTTATAATCCCGTTGCCAAAAAATTTCCGAAGTTCACAGTTTCATAGGTTTTATGTTTAGTGTTGATAGCCGATATGACGGCATAATTGGTAGTGGTTTATTAACTCAAATTGAGGCGAAAATCGATATGAAATATAAAGTTTTGATAACACAAAATGCTTATATCCCCATAGTTTACTCATCTCCTTTAAAATTAACATGTACCTTGCTACCGCAAACTGAACAAGGAGTAAAACTTCCCACTAGTGTAAAAAAATGGGGAAGCTATTTTAGAATTCAAGCAGTTCACAGATGGACTAGGATGCCTACATGTCATTCAAAACTGTGCTACACAAGAACTTATTTTAACAGTTACTAGCCCCTTTGTAGTGTACCCATATAACCAAGACTATCTCAATACAGGCTGTGTAGTTAATTATGTTCACGGACAAGGCAACACAGACCACACTTTGAAACAAAGTTTGAAAAAACTTAAGTTAAAAGTGTGTGTCATATAAAGATATATTTTACTGTGAAAATGTTCCTTTGACGTTTACCCCAGCGAGCAGAAACCTTATGGAACCCCAACTCTTCCGTTATTATGTGTTGCACCCGGCCATAACTAATGTTTGTTATCTCAGCTATCTTACCAATGGTCAAACGTCGGTCACCCAGTACGAGATCACAAATTTTATCGATGTTTTCTTTCGTGGTAGAGGATGTAGGCCTTCCACTCCTAGGATGATCTTTAATGCCCTCACGACCGCGCTTAAACTCAGCTACTCACTTCTTGACACTGGAATACGATGGAGCAGACTCCCCCAAAGTGCTCAGCATATCTTGATGGATGTCTTTTGGTGATAGGCCTTTTTTATTGAGGTACATAATGACTGCCCGGCGTTCAATTTTCTCCATTATTATAAATGGCGTCAGATTGCTTCAAACAAATAATCACAGAAAATTTATATTGTGCAATATCGGAATGAAACTGCGCACAATAAATCAATATGACACATACTAATAAATGACGGTAGATTTAGATAGATGTTATAGCTCCATGTAGGTTAGGCCACGAACTTTTAGATCCACCCTGGTAGATAATTTGGTTTAAAGACAGCGCCTGCAACATTTCGCCGAGCCATGGACAATGTGCTGAGAGGCTCACAAGGCATACATTGCCTTGTCTTATTTAGATGACGACATCATATTCTCTTCTAGCCTAGATGAACATAAAAAAAAATTAAAACTATTTTTTGACAGATTCAGACAGAAAAGTTTAAAAGTTAAATTAGATAAATCACATTTTCTCCGTAAAGAACTATTGTATTTAGGACATACTATTACCAGTGATGGCCTTGAGCCGAATACTGATAAAATTGACGCTATTCTAAAATATCCTTTGCCGACGACAATAACAGAGATAAAGAGTTTTCCGGGCTCATTGGGTATTATAGGATATTTATTAAAGACTGCGAAAATTGCCAGACCATTGACTTTATACTTGTAGAAAGGGCCAGAAATAACATTTGACGAACTATATTTAAATAGCTTTGAAACATGTAAAAAATTATTAACAAATGCCTCACCATTACAATTTCCGGATTTTACTAAACCTTTCGTACTGACTACTGAGGCATCAATCGTCACAATAGGTGCAGTTTTGTAACAAGGATCTATAGGATCAGATAATCCTATAGCCTATGCAAGCAGAACTTTAACACACACGGAGGGAAAATATAGTACGATAGAGAAAGAACTATTGGCTATTAGAGGGGCAGTTAAATATTTTAGAGCTTACCTTTACGGGAACAAATTTACCATTTATACAGACCACCGACTGTAAGCGTGGCTATATTCATTGAAAGAACCAAATAGTACACTAACTAGATGGCGATTACGTTTAGAAGAATATAATTTTAAGATAAAGTATAAAATACGGTCCCAAAACACAAATGTGACAATGAGTTAGACAATGACTTAAATATATTAGCTGCTGAGGATCCGCCAATAGAGACGATAGAACTCTCGGACTCTGATGACGGAGCCACAGGTCACTCAGTGCCCAATAGGGAACATGAAGGGTTTCCGATACTTAAGGAAGTCATAGACAATAAAAATAAGAAAATATTAATATATTTTTGGCTAAAAAACGAATTAGCAGTAAAAGATATATCCACTAAGACACAAAGAATCTTAGAAGTTCATTTCCCTTTATGTAATAATTAACAACAAGTTAAGGAACTTTTTAAAGAATATATAGATTTTGAGCACAAATATTTTATTTACTTCGAGAGTGAAAGTTTTAGACCTGTTTTTTCCAAGGTGGAGTTCCAGAGAGAGTTGTAAATTTGACACAACCTGAAGTCGGCCAAAAAGAGGTAGTACGCCAATATCAGGAGGGCAAAACATGTCGACGTGGTATTAACGAAACTTTATTAAAAATTAAAAGACATTGTTTGTGGCAAAATATGAAACAAACAATATGCAGCCATAATAAATAGTTGTGAAGAATGTAAAAAAATGAAGTATGAAAGAAAACCATTTTAACCTCATGTACAGCTAACACAAACTCGAAGTAGTCCAGGAAGTATTCGTAGATTAGTTATACATAGAAAATAAGTATCATTTAACCATAGTAGATGCCTTCAGTAAGTTAGCACAGACCATAGACGTTATTGGGTAATAGAAGTACACCAGAAACAGTTAAGGCCATAATTAAGAATTTAGCATGTACAGTATACCAGATAAAATTAATAGCGACTCCGGTACCGAATTTAACAATGAACTTAACAGGGAGTTATTAAGTTTATATAAAATAGAAATTCACGTTGGGACACCAAACAATCCCAATTCTATGGCAGTTGTAGAACGATTCCATTCTACAATTATTGAAATTTACAGACTAGGCAAATACGATAAGAAAGAATTAGATGCTTGTAGCGTAATGACATACGCTATCATGACTTATAATAATACAATCCATACCGTACCAAATTTTACACCATACGAAATGGTATTCGGGCATACAGATTCAGGGAACGTATTCGATACAGATAGAAAGAGGCATCTAATCCAAAAACTACTTCAGGATCATAGAAAACGCCTAAAAGTGTTATATGTTAGATTTACAAATTCAAATTGATTCTTTTATTGAGTTAACCCAGGCTACATTATAACAAATTCTCCCAAAAGCTAGGGTAAAAAGAGGTATTTTCAATCCACTAGGTTCATTTATAAAACTCATGACTGGTAATTTAGATAATAATGACGCTATTTATTCGCTATAGAAAGCAGATTTTGAAACATTTATAACATGCAAATAGCATGTTATAAATTAATTAATATATCTAGTGATATGAATTTTACCGTTAAACAAAATTTTAATAAGACATCTGAAATACAATATTTACATAGTAACCAAATTATGTTATTTAATTATACTTCGGTAATTAATAATTTATATCAAATGCTAAATAATTTTCGCACTATTTACAGCATAATAATGGAAGTAGAAACGCCAATTGCATTTAGTAAGCTATATACTCTTCATCAATCTATCATTAATTAGCCTTAGAACGCTCGTTAAGTCTAAAAGTCATATTTACATCCAAATAAATTAGTATTTATTTTAGAGGTACCATTAGTAGATAAAAACACGTATACATTTTATAAGATTATTCCCATTCCTGTATATGACCGCAACACTAAAACCACTATCATTATATTTCCCGAATTTCCTTACCTTATTGTGAATAACTCACAGTTTGGAACCATGACCAGTCCATGCGAAGAGATAGATAACAAGATGTTCCTTTGTAAGGAGGACAAGCATTATTTGTTCTGTGCACGTTTATCTCTATGGAGCCTACAGAGAAACTTGCACAGAACAAATAATGCTTATAAAAATAATTACACAATCTGCCAGACAAATCAAATAAAAGTAGAAAATAACAGAACCTTTAGAATCAGCAACAACAAATGGCTTTTATTTAGCATCAAGGAAACCATTATAACAGAGAATTGTAAAAAATAAATAATCAAGACCAAATTCCATTGAACATCTATTTTAACAACTGATCCAGAATGCCAAACAGAAACTGGTGACATATATGTCAGTCAGACAATTAATATAACAATGGACAACCTGCCAGACGTTAATATCCCCTTGCCATAAGTTCATTTGTGAATCACCGAGTACCAGCACTACATGGTTGGAACTTCGTAGACAAAACAATTAGTGAACAGTTTAAAAATAAGATATAGTGAAAAGGAAAGTGTTGAAGGCAATAGTTTAATTATGTAAACCATAATTTTGGGTGTTATAATAATTGTAATAACTGTTGTAATTTTTGTTATAATTTCTGTATTACCTGGCTCTTACACTTGACTCTGTCGAAATCTGGGCTGTTCTGGAAGCTTTACAGCGATGTCAGGTCGATTGGTGGTACGTCGAAGTACTGAGAACGTTATATGACGCTGCTTCTATGTCCGTTCTGATTCCGGGAGGTCAAGCAAGGCCAATCCAATTGTATTAAGGAGTGCGATAGGGGGATGTCATTTCCTCGAAACTGTTCACTAATGCTTTGGAGGACGTCTCTGAGGCTTTAAATTGTGCAGAATGCGGCATAAACATTAACGGCGAGTTACACTCATATTTTCGTTTCGCCGATGATATCGTTGTGTTGGCCGAATCGTTGGAGGGCTTCAGGATGTGTTGCACAGTCTAAATGAATCCTCCCGACGTATTAGCCAGAGGATGAACTTGGACAGGACAAGGTCATGTTCATCGAACATGTCCTCCCTAGGCCGGTCAACGTCGATGGCGCTATTGTCAAAGTCGTGGACGAATACGTATACCTGGACTGGTCCGCAAGTTTTTGGTAGCTCAACGGGCTTTTGAAGGTGCTATGCTGGGTGTTTCTCTGTCCGACCGATGGCAGGTGGCCCAGTAAGGTTCTGGAATGAAGGCCACGTTTAAGAAAACGTAGTGTTGGTCAACCGTTCACCAGGTGGGAAGACGATCTCCGTGCAGTAGCCGGTCCGGGATGGATGCGAGTAGCAGGAGATCGGTCGTCTTGTCGTTCATTGAAAGAGGCCTATGTCCAGCAGTGGACCGGTAAGGGGTTGATAATGATGAAATGAAAAAAAATATGATTAGCTCTATGATCCCATCACCAAATTTTTAGTTTTAGTGATTAGGTTTCTTCAATCTATGAAAAATCAACACCCGCATTATTATCCGCGTGTTGTTGTGGGTATAATATTTTATAAATATTTTTAATCAATTGTCAACATAGTCATAACATTGATGTGAAACACGAAATGAACGACCGATTGACTCAGTTGTTAGAGCGGTGGTAGGTAATGGTCGAATGTAAATATTAAAACTACAATGAAATGAAAATATTGATCAAGTCCACAGAAATTTTCTAAAGCGTGACGGCTGTACAGGCGACCGCTGCTCGCTCGGTTTTGGTGACCATATAGTAAGAATTTCAAAGACAACTACGAGAAATTTTAGTCACCTATTTTTACATATACGGAATCAGAACCGAGTATTAAATAGATACGCGCTGTGATTTTTGTAGTGTTCAATTATTATAGGTAATGTTCTTTTTAATGAAAATATTTTATTCTAAATAGGATTCTCATTTCTTAGATATCTCTGATTGAATGACAAAATTCTACTAGCAGCAGTTGTATCTGGAAAAAAATCATTCCTCGAGTCACAACAAGACGAGGAAACCTGTTTGTACGGTCTGGCCTCGGGCACCGTCCTTTTTTTTCGGGACCGAACTTATGACGGAGAAGCAAAAGGAAACCAAAGACAGCTTCATGCCAATATGGGAGTGTTTGTATCACGAACAGATGATCTTCCGCGACTCTGACGTCGTGGGCAGCCCACGCTCTCGCACATGGCAGTTAAAGTTTAAATCTGAGAGTGGCTGTTTGAGAGCGTGTTTGCTGAAAGTGTTTGTGATGTAGTATTCGTCCAACAGGACGTGCCTGGGACGACAACCTGTGATTGTAGAAACAGAATAGCCACGAACCATCGACTATAAACTTTTCAATAATACAGGTATTATTATTTTTTTTTTCTCTGCCTACGCCATTAGGGAGCTGCCGTGAGGATGAGTTGTTGTATTATATACAAGTATAAAAGTTATAGAAGATGTTAGACGAGATAGATCTCTTTCCAACTTATAGTATTTTAACGTCTCTCCGAAAAAAAAGTTTATCTTTTGCATTTCTATCAATTTTCTACTTTGTCATATTAATACTAGTTATTATTAATTATTGCTTATATTAATAACCTGGTGTCCCGCTGCTGGGCAAAAGCCTCTCTACTCTCTCTCTCTCTCTCTCTCTCTCTCTCTTCACCAACTCTTTCCACACCTCTCTGTTTAGCTGGATAGGATCATTTCTTCCCAAAGGAATCCAACTCGTCTCGCCATCACCGACGGGGTTGCTGAGTGGTCGCCGGAAATTGATACTAATGTATGAAAATTATCTTGTACAATCTTGATAAATTATGGGAGTCACATATTATATACAACACTAAATATTGCTAAAACACTAATGACGTCACCGTCCATACGGGGCGAAACATTTAAAAATACTAATTCAAGTTCCACTTCACTTTGTGCTCAGATCATTCAATACTTTTACATAATATCTTTTTGTCTTGTTACTAACAATTTTAATCAATAATCAATCACATTTTTCTAACTTCAATGGTATTCTTGGTAAAGAATGCTTGAATTTTGTATTTAATAAAAAAAATTTAAAAGCAATAGCAAAACAAAAGCATATGTCCTATTGTTTTACGAATATTTATTCGTAAAAATAAAAAATAAAGCAACCTCGTATTTAATTATGGTAAAAACAAGTGAACGACTTTGACAGTTAACAGACGATAGAAATGATGACGTTAGCGGGATAATGATTTATGGTTGTCTTTTTGGCATTTAGTACGAACATATTGAAGATATTGCACACTGGTGGAATCGAATTCAAATTTTTAATATAAGTTTCAATGTACTGATATTAAATAGTATTTTTAAACCTGTTTACGACTAAAATGGTACGTACGTATAATTTGTTTATTACTTAACTTAGAATCTTATATCCTATTAATAATCATAAATCGTTTTAGGTTAAATTATTTTAGAAGTCCATTAAATTATTATTTTAGATTATATTATATACGCATGTGTAAATTTACATATAAATAACTGAACTGATTGTCTATTAAAGGCTGCACTCGAACGGAAGGGAACTTTCAAAGTCGAATATCTGCAACACGTTGAGAAAAAAGTACAAGAAAGATGGGAAAACGAAAAAATTTTTGAAGTCGAAGCACCTGACGATGGAAAGAATTACGAAAAATTTATGTGCACATTTCCATATCCATACATGAATGGCCGTCTTCACCTCGGGCATACGTTTTCCCTTTCAAAGTGCGAGGTATGAATAGAAAAGAAAGCAAAATAATTTAACTAAATCGCTTGAGAATGGTTGTTGTTGTTAGAACGGTGACTAGTTGATATAAACAATAACGTACATATATAGGATTGTAAATTATTATAACTGTAATGATGCAATGTGTTTTCAATAGTTTGCAGTTAGGTACCATAGACTGAAAGGCCGGAAGGTCCTCTTTCCTTTCGGATTCCACTGCACAGGAATGCCTATCAAGGCATGTGCTGACAAGTTAAAGAGAGAAATGGAACTCTACGGATGCCCACCAGTTTTCCCTGAAGATGATGGATTAATTGTCAAAGAAGAGGGGGATATCATTCCTAAAGATAAAAGTAAGGGGAAAAAGAGTAAAGCCGTTGCAAAGACTGGAAATGCAAAGTATCAGTGGCAGATTATGAGAACTCTTGGGATTCCAGATGAGGAAATTCAAAAGTTTGCTGATGAAAATTATTGGCTGGAATATTTTCCACCAAGAGCTCTTGAGGACTTAAAGAGAATGGGAATACATGTAAGTTGGCATATTTTAATCACAAATTTCAAAATACACTAATAGAACTCAAACAGATTTTGAAATTCCATACGTGTTTTAATGTGTTCATAACATTAGTTTTTCTGTCTTTGAAAATAAGCATTGTTTGTTACAAAGATTTTGTTTATATTGTCAATTAAGCTTGTAAAGTTACAATTAATTAAAATATGTAACAGGTGGACTGGAGAAGGAAATTTATTACTACCGATGCAAATCAGTTTTATGATTCATTTGTGAGATGGCAATTTATCCACTTAAAAAAAAGAAATAAGGTTTTGTTTGGCAAGAGGTACACAATATTCTCACCTTTGGATAAGCAAGCATGTATGGATCACGACAGAAGTACCGGTGAAGGAGCTGGGCCTCAGGAGTATACACTGGTTAAAATGAGAGTGATGCAACCCTTCCCTGATGTTTTAAAGTAAGTTTGAATTCAACTTTAATGTAACTGTTTCCCCAACCCTACTTTACTTTCTCTATAAACTCAAAACAGTGAAAATAATAAAATAAAATAAAAAACTGCAAAATGCTATGTCTGCACCATTTAACACTTCACTATGCACTAAGTAGTTAAATATTACCTAATTGAAAAC
>JAFELO010000877.1:156159-173587 GCA_017140195.1 Eumaeus atala
ATTTGTGCATATTTTGTAAGAGCTAGTGCCCTGCTGTACTGTAGTGGAATTAGGCTGGTGTGATGTAATGTGCTTAGGATACTTTATTTAACACAAAGTTTGAATTTTAGGTGATCTAAAAGATAAAAAAACGAAATTCAGTTCACAAAATCCTTATTATGTCAAAGCATGTGCAACTTTGTGTCCACCTGAGGCAAGTAAAAGGGAAATTACAGGTATTTTCACGAATAACACTTATAAACAGGTAGTAAAAGTTCGATTTAAACGGTTTCTTTATTAATGAGCATAAATCAACATCAAATATTTGTATATGCCTCGTCACATTATAATGTCCCACACTATAAAATCTTTTCGATTGAGAATGCTGGCCATAAGTGCCATAAGTTTCTCAATTTGAATTTAGAAACTGTTGTGAAAATTAGAATGTACATTTTTTGTAATTTGCCTTTTAAATATGGCACAATCTTGAGAACTTTTTTTGACCCTGAACTTATGCTGTGAAAATAAAGAAAGTGCAACACTGCTGTAGCATCGGGTTGCTACGATGCTCGTCTGCCGTCGACACTAGGTTCGGGCTCGAGACAGGGAACGGCCCCCCTCTCCCGCACAGGGGAGAGCACGAACACCATTATCTATTAAAATACAGTATTTTAACCAAACCATGACTGAGGATGGGTGGGGACAGGATCGGTGGATTGCTTCTTCTCTGCTAAGGGCGTACACCTTGTCAATTTGTTTGCTGTAGCTCTCTTCGGTGGTACTAATATTGTCGTGGAAAAAGAATATGACGGTTCTTTTTTTCCTGCGTACCGCTTCACTAAGCGCGGAATCTCTTCAGTCTCAAGTCCATTTTTTTGCTATAAGCTCGTCGCCCTAAGAGTCGCGAGGACTGCCTGGCGCAACTTGTGGAACTTGTTTCTGATGCCACGTTCCATACCCGCAACCTGCCCTTGCATATTTCAGCAAGATTCTGCGCCAGAACATAGAGCTCGCAAAGCTGACTGGACTGCGCATCCAACTGACTCCATCCGGCACGAAGACTGGCCCTCCAGTCCAGACTTGAATCTGTTCCAAAATTCTTATGTTGATCCCAAAATGTGTCAACACTTCAAAACTCCAACAACTAAAATTATAATTCTTCGGTTACTGTAATAGACTTACAACATCAGGACACCTGTCAGCTCCGTGCACCCGAGACCACGGTGGCTGTAAAGTTGAAGCGTCGGGATACATAAATAAATAAACCGCGATACAATCCGTAAAAATAGTTTTATTGTAATGACATTTCATTTGATATTAAGTACACATCTATTAGACAGAATATTAATATAAAAGATTAACAATGAATTAAAATAGAAAAAACATACAACTTAATAATTAGTAAAACACAACGTCATTTAAATACTACATTATAAAATTTAAAAAAAATGTGAATAGGGTAACGATTAAATTGTAAATCACAAAGGTGTTATATATAAGGCGTTATGTAAGAACTTTGTAATGGACGTCGCGTCAGGCACCTTTATCGGATAATAAGAAATCCAATGTGTTCTTGCGAAACTATCTAGGAGAATCAAAGTGTAAATCTACGACTTTGCTGCAAGTTAATAATTGTAATCATCCTTAATGATGAAGGAGAGTTGGCGTCTAGGTTGTTTTTTTTAGGTTGGCAGTACAGGGTCGTTATAGGCGTGCTTAGATATCTGATAGGAACTCTAAAACCAATCATTTCTAAAATTTGCAGACACGAAGTTTTATTTCTTATAATCTTAAATAAAAACAGTGCATCAGAGATTTGTGACCGGATGGTGAAAGATTGAAAACCGGATAGGCTAAAACGTGAGAATTACTCTAGTCATCCGTATACGATATAAAGAGCTTAGCCTTGCCAACAGAAAATGTCTGCTCAAAACCTCATCCCAATGTAGATTCGATCAAGGCTTCCCTGATCAAAGCAGCCGTCGAAATCGGCATGGAGCTCGTCCACGCAGCTGTACAAACAAGTTTCTTCCTAAACAAGGGCAGGCACATTCTCTTAAGACTACTGATAGAGAGCAGACGAGTTTTAACTGTCACAGTAGCTGTTACCCGGCTCGGTATAATGTTATATTGATGCTTGTAAAATAATGTAAAAGCCTGCAAATTTTATAATATTTAATACAATATCTCATTTTTGGTCAAATAAGCAATCGGACCCTTAGATGACAATCGACGCCCATAAACATCCGTACCGTAGACATTTTGTAACCCCATTCCCTGCATCCCCTAATAGGCCAGCGGTCTCAATAAACTACATAATTATATATATATATATATATATATATATATATATGCCACGACATGACATGACACGGAGTTATTACGTGAGCGAGAGGTACGTCCCCGGTCGTACTCGCCTAATTCAGCTGCAATGGAGCAATGATTTTACCTGTTATTGTTTTTGTAAACGCATTATATATAATGCACTTTTGATCCCGCTGTAATGTTTGTGCAACTTATGGATTTATACTTTTTAACAGGGGTCTTGTGGACTTGCGTATTAGCTATATTATCAGCGGTGAATTAGGAATGATAACACCAATGTCTCAAGAGGTGACTTGCTCAATAGCATTACTATTTGATTACAATCTACCTGCCATTAGTAAGAATTGTTACAGCATTGTTTGAAGAGTGGTTTCTATAGCACCTGTAGTATTAGCCAAGATTTAGTCTACGTTTTTTTAGAAAACCACTTGCACGTGTACTTCTTATGTACTTAAAATGACAATTCAGCCGAAAAACATCTTCGGCGTCACGCCTACCTTAAACAAAATACTCTGGACGTGCTAAAGTGAAACAAATGTTTAATGTATTGACGTGACACCAGTAATAAGTTTCTAGTAAGGGGTAGTGCCGTGCTGCATGTTCACATGATACCGCCGTAACTAACGGCTTTGCTATCGCATTTCATGCGGTTTGTGTGTAGCAGGTGGCCTATTGGAGGGAAAGAGGATAGGGGACGCTCGTTTACATATTACAATTATGCGGGATGTTTATGTATATGGCCTGATTGACAAGGAGTGTTAATGAGATTGTTTGCGCAATAAGTCTCAGTCTTTCCAGTAAAAATCAAAGAAATGAAAGGGACGAAAGACTAATCCAACACGATATCATAATACGCTTTTCTAAGTATATCAATACACTTGGAACTGAAATTCTCCTGAAAATAGAAGAAAAATTGAAATCGATATTATACTGTGCAATGAGCCGACACAAAACCTACACAGAAGTATTGAACACGGTGACAGATTCCACCAGTTACACCTTAACAATGAAGTCTCATAAACCGAGTAGAAGAACCTTTAAAGCTAAACCAAAAACAGACAATGGTTATCAATATACCTAAAAAACCGTACAGTGCAAATAACTTCAAACATATAGCGCCATACTCGGGAACACAATTACATACAGTCTAAGAATAGAGAGTATAACATAAACAAGAAAACAAGAATACTTAAGATTATAGAACAGAATTTGAAAGTTGACCGAAGTACTACGACGCAGGAACACGAGAGTCTTCAGACTGGATTGTGGGTACACAAACTAAATCAAGGATCTCAAGTAAGCAAAAGAAGAAAATACATTATAGATCATACTAAAGAAACAATATGGCGTAATCACAATTATTTAGCAAACAAAGAATTATAGAACCGTATAAAGAAATTAAATCCATAACAACGACATATCAGCAATGTCCCTTCAAAAACTAAACCGTTCATCCTAATCATATATTGAAATGGTGCTATAAATCCTTAGGAAACGGTGTGCTAAATATGGATGTACAATATGGTCCTTGCAAGAGAAGTCCCTAGACAGTGATGTGGCTCAGAGAACATATTTCTGTCCAAAAAATGGAGACCCACCAAACATCGAGAACTACAGGACTATAACTGTCCAGGATTGATAAAGTTCCACTTCAATGATACTAACTGTTTAGTATCATTGAAGTGGAACTTTATATACACATCAAGTGTAGGCAACAACCAACAAGTTGAGCAAGCGGGCTTTCGTTCTTCTATCTCCACACACCCCAAAACCAATACTCGAAAAGTACAGGGAATATGTTACAGAAACTGCAACAGAACTAGAAAACATGATGTAGGATCCCGATATAGAAAGCTAAATAGTAGGCTTATACATGAATGCAACCAATACCAAAGTCATGACAAACTACAAAGAAGAACTAATCTGCGAATATATACATGGGTAAACAAGTGTCCCAATTCGACCCAATAAATAACGAAGATGAAATGGACAGGAGGATCAACAACACCTGGAAAAAACTCTGGGCGCAGAAAGAAATCTCGAGAGGACATTACAATGTAAATTTAACAAAGTCTGGGACTACCTGCATCCTGCGAAGCTTAACATGCGGCAGCCAAACATGGCCGGTTTGGCCAAAAAACCAACAACGTACACAAATAAAGGTAAACTAAAAATAAGAACTTGCCTGCGTTCTATGGAACGAAGAATGCTGAAACTGAAAGTAATACAAAAAACTAGCATTGAAGAGATCCGAAATGAACCAAGCTAACACACGCTTTAAGTCATAAATGGATATGGGCAGGAGATATCACAAGGAACAAAGAAAAAAATGGACACTGGAAACAACAAAATGGATAGGATTAGTCGGAAAAGGGAAAGTAGGTAGATCTAGAACATCATAGAAACAGTTGTTAAGAACTGAATGACGGACTGCAAAGGGCAGGAAAAAATGCTTTGGGCTGGAGAGGCTTTTACGCAAAAAATACATTTTTAAATGTTTCAACTACGTACTAACACTAACAATAGGGTATTTTTTTTCTCCTGTAGCTGCTAGCACTACTAATATAGAAACATATCCTATACCACACAGAGTAATGCGTAGTAGTACACTGCCTCTGCGGTGGATATTGTGTGGTTATCGACAACTGCACGCTTTATTACAATCACAAAGTGCGCTTACACATACTCCAAATATATATAGTCCTATTCGTATTTATTTCCTATTTAATTACATAAAAATAAACAACAAATTATCAGATACGTAGTTCAGACGGCGTCACAGGGAGTACGGCACGCAACATTTATTTGTGTGTGTACGTCTTCTACATCGAGGTATTGGTAGAAGTAATTTCGATGATATGAGTGTGATAGTTTAATTATTCTTAAGTGCTTCTTAAAAGACGGCCCTAAATGGGCACGCTGTGGGCACTGGACGCTGTCATTCAAGTTTGAATATATTTTTTAAATATGACATATTTGTTCCAGAGCACTGAAGAGCGATAATGTGAGTTTGGTGGCGGCCACTCTGAGACCAGAGACAATGTACGGTCAAACTAATTGCTGGGTCTCTCCTGACATAAAATATATTGCTTTTGAAACAGTCAAGGAAGGTATTTTCATCAGTACTAGGAGAGCCGCATGCAACATGGCTTATCAAGGATTCACTGAGAAAGATGGCGAATTTAAAGTACTCCTCGAGATAACGGGACAGGATCTCCTGGGAGTAGCTCTCAGCGCGCCGTTTACGTGCTACGAGAGGATCTACACGCTCCCTATGTTAACAATAAAAGAGGACAAGGGCACCGGCATCGTGACGAGCGTGCCGTCGGATTCACCCGATGACTATGCGGCTTTACTGGACTTGCAGAAGAAACCGGCGTTTAGACAAAAATATGGAATCAACGACGAAATGGTTCTCCCATATAAACCTGTGCCTATCCTAGAAATTCCAGAATTCGGCAATATGGCGGCAGTGCATTTATATGAAAAACTGAAAATACAGAGTCAGAACGATAAAGACAAACTGATTCAAGCCAAGGAGATGGTGTATCTCAAAGGTTTCTACGACGGAGTTTTGTTGGTCGGAGAGTACAGAGGCAGTAAGATACAAGACGTAAAGAAAAAACTGCAGACCAAATTAATAGAAGAAGGCAGCGCCGTCGTGTACTACGAGCCGGAGCGGAGCATCGTGTCGCGCTCCGGAGACGAGTGCGTCGTGGCGCTGTGCAACCAGTGGTACCTGGACTACGGCGAGGAGCAGTGGCGAGCGCAGGTTGAACAAGCTTTAGCTCACATGAACACGTACCACGATGAAGTAAGGAAGAATTTTGAAGCGACTCTTAGATGGTTGCATGAGTATGCATGCTCTAGAACATACGGGCTTGGTAATTTCCTTTATTCTATTATATTTTATATGCATGCAAGAAATTTGTTCTCCTGTCAAAGTATTCATTGATCGTGACAACCGGGAGCATATGTATAAACATTGTTAATTCTGTGCTGTATAAAACTCTAAAGAACATTCTTCACCACAAAATACTAACAAGTGTATAAGTACATCAATGTAGTAACATACTCGAGAGCTGCGGAGCGGACTCCCGGCGCCAGGAGATGGGCACGGCGCCTTCCCCCAGAGCTCTTTGTTGTATGGGGATAATTGGAAGTATAAGTAAAATATAAAATGCAACAATAACTTCACTCACATATTTTGACCAAGACTGACTCTCAGTTCCAGCAAGGACTTGGCAATGTTTGTATGAAATACATATGTTGGTCTTATAGTACTAGTGCCAACTGGGCTCCGCGGCTCACCAATTGTATGATGCGTTCTACTGATGGTATGAACCGCGCGCAAAGGCATTTACTACTAGCTGTGCTCCGCGGCTCTAAACTCTCTGCGTAAATAATGAATGTGAAAATGGAAATACTTTCCATTTGCTTTCGTGGGATAAAATTATACGCCTGTTATTCCAGAATGTGCTCCGTGATCACGTGAAAGAGTGAGCCGGACTCGCCTATGAAGGCTTCAGTATCAGCTAAACAAGTCGCGTATCTCCTAAATTACCAGATCCATTTTGTTGAAACCAATTTTCGTTTGAAGTTTTTATTGAAATTTGTAATCCCATTTTTTAAACTTTCAACTCGGTTGTTAAAAAGTTAGTGTGGGGAAGAGGTTTATAAAATACGTGTACTATCGTACATGGCTTCGGCACCCTAAAAACATACTTACACTTTTTTGTTACTTTTTTGACAAAAAAATATTTTCCTTCAGGAACAAGAGTGCCGTGGGACACGCAGTGGGTGATCGAATCCCTGTCGGACTCCACCATCTACAACGCCTACTACACCGTGGCGCACCTGCTGCAGGCCGACACGTTTCGCGGCGACGCACCGAACGCGCTCGGCATCTCCCCGGAGCAGATGACCTCCGAGGTGTGGGACTACATATTCTTCAAGGATGCACCCTTCCCCGAGTCCACCGACATAGCGAAGCAGTCCTTAGACCTGATGAAGAAGTCATTCCAGTTTTGGTGAGTTGTCATATTCAAACGCGCAGGGGCAGTATAGTGTATGGAGACCGCCTACCGCCGCCCGCAGACATTCGTGTTATTGTCTCAAAGCAAATGCGTAGTCCCCCTTCCCTCCTCCTGTCCAACAGGTCTTGCATATTTTGGTGTCTACCCTCGCCTGTAAACATCCACATAACTAAATCTATGAAACACCAATGGATCACACCGCACGACACGGGACAGTAGCAGTAACTGCACACCGATATCATGTGAGCGAGACGTAAGCGAGGGTCTTTCTCTCACCAGCGTTTGTTGGAGTTCTCCACAAGAAACGATATTCGGCTGCAGCCCCACAGTTTTTTTTTCGCCCTTCCTGCTCACTGCCCTGTGCGATATTTAGCTGGATTTATGTTGGCAGTTACATTTTGATTAATGACTTGCCCAAATTTTTATTAAACATCTATATTAATACTAGATCTTGCGGTCTCTTTAATCTCTTAAAAGTAGTACTTGGCTGATTTCTCATTAGGCATCTTGCCAGTTCGTTCGGATGGTTTTGCTTGCGTTTCTTGTAGGTTTTTAATGTGTTTGCCACCTCCACTTTCACGGGTTTTATCTTTAGCTCGCGATGCAGACGCTCGTTATTTATAGATCAAGGCGCATTGGTACTATATCATTCAATGCGGTCCCCCATAGTTGCAAGCCATATGTGCAAATTGGCTTTAGTTGTACAAAAGCAGCTTGTTTTCTAATGTTAGTTGTGATTTGCGATTTAATAACCAGTACATCTTCCTGAGTTCCTTTTTGAGAAAATGTGTTCCTGGTTAACCGTATGTCTAGGTGAATTTTTAGGTACTTTACGCTATCTGATTGTTGAATTTGTTATTCGTTAAGTTGTACTTTTGGACATGTTTCTTGTCTAAGAGTGAAGGTTAGGTGTTTAGACTTTAATTCATTTGCTTTTATCCTCCAGTCTTTCAGCTACTCGGATACACCATTGACACTCTTTCGAAGCTTGGTGGAGGCATTGTGTGAAGTTTTGTTGACTGCTAGGATGACAGTGTCGTCAGCATATGTGCCCATTAGGCCGTCGCTATTTGGGGGATCTTATGTATATATTAAATAATACTGCCTTGTGGGACGCCGGCTCCGCTTCTGAGAAGATTCGTTACTTCGTTTCCATACTTCACGTAGAAGTGTCGTTCTTCCAAATATGATTTAATGAATAGGTAGAAGTGGGTCGGAAATTTTGACCCAATTTTGTAGAAAAGTCCATCATGCAACACCCTATCAAAGGCCAAGATCTAGGAATCCATTCATAAATCTATGGACCTGTTCTATTGTGCTATGACCTTCTCTAAATCCAAACTGGTGTTCTGTTAATAATTTAGTCTCTAATTTTCACCATAATGCGTTTAGTAAAAAGTTTTTCAAGAATTTGAGAGACCGTGGGTAAAAGCATCATAGGTAAGATTTAACATCGGTATGGGAATCATTATGATTTCCGCGATCTTCCATTGCGAGGGAACAAATTTTATTCCTCTATTCTTATTAGCCGTGAGCCGTCTCTTCAAATCTGTGGCTAATTGGTTACGAGGGTGGATCTAAAAGTTCGTGGCCTAACCTACATGGAGCTATGACATCTTTTTAAATCTACCGTCATTTGTTAGTGTCATATTGATTCATTGTGCGCAGTTTCATTCCGATACTGCACAATATAAATTTTCTGTGATTATTTGTTTGAAGCAAACTGACGCAATTTACAATAATGGAGAAAATTGAACACCGTGCAGTCATCGTAAGTACCTCAATAAAAAAGGCCTATCACCAAAAGACATCCATCAAGATATGGTGAGCACTTTGGGGGAGTCTGCTCCATCGTATTTCAGTGTCAAGAAGTGGGTAGCTGAGTTTAAGCGCGGTCGTGAGGGCATTAAAGATGATCCTAGGAGTGGAAGGCCTACATCCTCTACCACGAAAGAAAACATCGATAAAATTTGTGATCTCGTACTGGGTGACCGACGTTTGACTATTGGTAAGATAGCTGAGATAACAAACATTAGTTATGGCCGGGTGCAACACACAATAACGGAAGAGTCGGGGTTCCATAAGGTTTCTGCTCGCTGAGTCCCGAGGTTGCTTTCAGCTGAACAAGAACGAGTTCGATACACAATCTCGCCGAGGACTTTTTGTTTGATTTGTTACCATGGATGAAAGCTGGGTTCACCACCATACTCCTGAATCAAAGCAACAATCCAAACAGTGGAAAAGATCAGACTCTCCTACACCGAAAAAGGCTAAGGTCATTTTGTCGACTAACAAAGTCATGGCTTATGTTTTTTGGGATGCGAAGGGCATTATTTTTGTAGATTATTTACCGAAAGGTCAAACTATAAATTCTAGTTATTATTGTAAACTTTTACGAAGACTCCGGGAAGAAATAAAAGAAAAAAGGCCGGGAATGTTGCGTAAGAAAGTTTTGTTTCATCAAGACAATGCACGTGTTCACACTTCGGTTGAAACAATGTCTGTAATCCATGATTGTGGCTACGAATTGCTGCCCCACCCACCTTATTCGCCGGATTTAGCCCCCTCGGATTATCATTTATTTCCACATTTAAAAAACATTTGGGTGGCTCGAAATTTTCGACCAAAGATGAGGTGATTGTCGCAGTAAACGATTATTTCGCCAACCTTCCGGAATCTTTTTTTTTCGAGGGGATAAACAAGTTACAGGTCAGGTGGAAGAAGTGTGTTGAACTAGATGGAGACTATGTCGAAAAATAAAAATAAGTTTAGATCCACTTTTTTTCATTTTCTTGGTCGGGCTTAGAACGTTTAGATCCACCCTCGTATATGCTGTTTTGTCTGCTGGATATATCGCTATTTGCCATCTTTTTCTTGCTTGTCGCTTTTTCTTTTATCAACTTGTGAATAAACGTTGAATATATATATACCTATCTTTCTTGTGTTCAGTCTGAATTGTCGTAGACGCCCAGGCAGCCTGCTGTACACAATCATTAAAAAGTTCTACGGCTACAGTGATTTCAGCACCAGATCGTAGAGATATTTTGCAGTCAAGCTAATTTTTAATATACTCTCTGAATAATGGCCAACTTGTCTGCGTGGAATGCAGTTTATAAGGTGATGTAGGTGATACCGCTCACCAATAATTGCCCAGCTAAGTTCTAAGGTCGTATGCAAGGCAAACTGAAGTCATTTAAATCTGGTTTTTTGTTCAAATCAGATGTCGGCTTCCCATTGGATGCGACTTCGAACTGAAGCTTCGTGATAGTCTTCCACAATTCGCGCACTTTAGAAGTTGTTAGTCTTGGAACCCATCGTGTGTGCTTTGCGTTGTAATCACCTGCTGCCAAGAAGCGGTAACCAAGGGTTTGGAAGAAAGTTGAGTAATCAATCTCTTTAAGGTTGTGTCTTGGCGGGATGTAGAATGCTGTTACATTTAGTTCGTAGTCGCCTGTATTCGTTCAGTACAATATGCATGCGTCACGTAGTGACGAATGTTACTTCGAATAAGTTTGGCTTGCGATGACAATAGGCTTTTGTGTGTCCGTAGGATTTTACAGTTTGCACATTGTGGTAGCAGTTAAGAAGGCCCTTAATGTCATAAACTGATTTATTGATTTGTTGAGGGAAAAGTTCTACTGTAAACATGGGCAACGATTTTTTGGTGACTCTATGTTGGAGCACGAGTGAAGCAGTAACGCTCAGCGTAGAGCTTACCTTTACCGAGCGCACATCTCTTCATTTCAGAGTGAACTTATGAAGAACTTGAGGAATGAAATTCAGTTGGGTCACTGAACACACGCACACATACACATATATACACACACATACACATATATACACACACACATATACACACACACACACACACGTATATATACAGACACACATATATATATATATACACACACATACACACGCAAGCACTCAAGCACGCACACATACACTCACGCACGCACATACACACACCGCCATGATATATATACTATAAAATCTTGAAATATTTTGAAGCTTGCTATTTAAGCGGATCTCATGTTCATACAAAAGACAAACGTGCTACGTGCTTTACTGTAATTATCATATCTTACAGCTGACATGACCATAACACCTTTGGCTTATCGTAGAAGTACTTGACGCGTGTCAAGAAGCACAGCGACAGATGACGTGATACGTGTGGGAGCAGTTCATGTTCACTGTTGTAAGGACATGTCATGTTCATGGACATTATCATTAGTATACTGCGTATATCTGACTGACGGAAACTTGTTCACGAACCTCCGAAGTCGACAACAACGACTTAAACTTACTTTATTTATAGCCGTATGTGTGTGGCCATGGAAGGACAGGCAGCAGACGCCAATGTAAACCATGTGTCGCAGGTACCCGGTCGACGTCCGGGTGTCGGGCAAGGATCTCATACAGAACCACCTCACGTACTACTTGTACAACCACTGCGCCATCTGGCCGGACGAGCCAGACAGGTGGCCGAGAGGAATCCGCGCGAACGGCCATCTCATGCTGAACTCCGCTAAGATGTCCAAATCCGAAGGCAACTTCTTGACGCTGGCGGAGTGCATCGACAAGTACAGCGCCGACGCGATGCGCCTGACGCTGGCGGACTCCGGAGACTCGGTGGAAGATGCCAACTTCGTGGAGAGCTCAGCCGACGCCGCCATACTCCGGTTGTACACGTTTATAGAGTGGGTCAAGGAGGTCGTCGCCAATAAGTCGGAGTTGAGAACAGGTACGCGCGGCAGGGCTCGTGTGGCTGTGTATCGTCACTGAACAGGTACGCGCGGCAGGGCTCGTGTGGCTGTGTATCGTCACTGAACAGGTACGCGCGGCAGGGCTCGCTGTGAACGGGCGCAATGACGCGGCCACATGCAGTCAATTAAAATTTATTGATGTAAAATAATACATTAAGGATTAATTATTAAGCATTCTTTACCCGAGTAAAAGCATTTTGATGTAGTTTTTAGGCAGTGCCATTTTAAAGCAAATAGCTGAAGGAACAGACGGAGACTTGTGGGGTCTACCGACGTCCACAAACATAAAGACAAGCAGGGAAATGCAGATAAGTTTTCCTCTCCTGCATTCCTTCTCCACAATGGACAACCGAGCTCACGACTGCGGCGAGGATCTCGTGATCCTCCAGTTGCGACCAATTCGGCTGTATGGAAGCAACTACATACAACAAATTTTAAAACCATTTTTAAAATAACATCTCTTTCCAGGTCCGTATAATTTCCACGACAAAGTGTTCATAAGCGAAATGAACACGAAGATCATAGAAACTGATTCCAACTACGGCAAGATGTTGTTTAAAGAGGCCCTCAAAACTGGATTCTTCGAGCTGCAGGCGGCTCGGGACAAGTATCGCGAGCTGTCCTCCGAGGGCATGCACGCCGAGCTAGTGGAGCGGTTCGTGGAGACGCAGGCCAAGCTGCTGTCGCCCGTGTGTCCGCACGTGGCCGAGCACGTGTGGGAGCTGCTGGGACACGTGAGTACCGCGCGCCGTGCTCCGAGGGCGCGCACGCTGAGCTAGTGGAGCGGTCCGTGGAGACGCAAGCCAAGCTGCTGTCGCCCGTGTGTCCGCACGTGGCCGAGCACGTGTGGGAGCTGCTGGGACACGTGAGTACCGCGCGCCGTGCTCCGAAGGCGCGCACGCCGAGCTAGTGGAGCGGTCCGTGGAGACGCAAGCCAAGCTGCTATCGCCCGTGTGTCCGCACGTGGCCGTGCACGTGTGGGAGCTGCTGGGACACGTGAGTACCGCGCGCCGTGCTCCGAAGGCGCGCACGCCGAGCTAGTGGAGCGGTCCGTGGAGACGCAAGCCAAGCTGCTATCGCCCGTGTGTCCGCACGTGGCCGAGCACGTGTGGGAGCTGCTGGGACACGTCAGTACAGCGCGCCGTGCTCCGAGCGGTTCGTGGAGACAAAGGCCTATGCAAGTGATACTTTTACTGACACGGTAGGCTTAGTTTTTAATTTTATACTATAGATTATGAGCATACTTAATCGTAGGTAACGTATACTTTACTAATTACTTTTTCCTTTTCTTTTCAGGAAACCAGCATCCTACACGAGACATGGCCGGTGGCAGGAGATATCGATGAGGTAGCAATGAAGGCAAGTAATTATCTCATGGAAGCTGCTCATTCCTTCCGGATCTACCTCAAGAACCAGTCTGTGGTCAAGAAGCCCAAGAAGGGAGAAGCGAGCAAGCCGGAGAAGTTTGACACGGCCGTCGTGTGGGTGGCCAAGGAGTACCCCAAGTGGCAGAGCATCATACTTGACACGCTGAGGGAGATGAACGAGGTAGCACATGTCTTTGTTTGTGAATCTATGGTCAGTGTTAGAGAGCATTGTGTTCAAATTGTTATTGTCTAACATTAGGGTTCTCTATGCCAAAACTGTTCCAAATAATGTTATGTGCTGTTTGTTCGTAGTCATTGAATTCGGTCAAATAGTTTTTGCTAAAACAAAAAGGTTTTTAGCTCTAAAAACCAGTGCCTTACTACTTTGAAGCTAAAAAGTTCACTTTTGAAGTGGCCGTGGTCGGTTAGGAATTATTGTGCAACATATTGATCAATCTCTAGCCCTTCGGTAAGAGATCGCGCACACACGACACGAAATTGTGTAAATGTCCCTCTTTCGTTGAGCTATTACATTACGTCTTTTTGGATATTGATATTTGATATAATATTGCACAATATTGCATATACAGTGGGGGAAGACTTTGCTTCATATTATTTATGTCATAAATGGTACCGTTTCGAGTTCGATTTATGTACATGTGACGTCTGATGCCACACAAACGATCATTTACTATCGAAATAAAAAACGAATAAATTATTATTTTTATCCTAATAAAAATTGATTAAATTCTATCTCAACTTGTTACAATGTCCCTTTTATTTTTTTTCCAAGACCCCGTTAGCTATTAGCTATTATGCCTTATAACATAACTGTAACCATTGTTATACAAGCATTTTAATGCATGTCAATGGGACAGTTCAGTGCGCCTGTTCGGGCATCGTTGTCTTCAATCCTACCTCGGGCCATAGTATCATTGTGTGCGTCGTTTCCAGGCAGGCGGTCTGCCCGACAACAAGGCGATATCGCAGCGGCTGTCAGCCATCCCCGAGCTGCACAAATACATGAAACGCGCCATGCCGTTTGTACAAGCGGCAAGGGAGAGCCTCGAAAGACACGGGCCTGACGCACTCTCCGACGCGCTGCCCTTCGACGAGGCTGGCGTGCTGCGGGACAACACGCACTACCTGCTCACCACGCTCGATGTACGTACACGACACTTACAAACACATGCTCGTGCGGACGGCGGGACAGACCGTCGAGCGACACGAATCTGACGGCTCGTGCGGACGGCGCGACCGTCGAGCGACATGACCGGACACACTTTTTCGACATGGGCACCAGCCATGCTTCACGTACGTACACTACACACTCGTCGTTGAACACCTGTATACCCCAATCACAAAGATCTTTACGTTTCAGTTGGACAGCATATTGGTCCAGCACACAGACAGCCCAGACGCGCCGGACAAGAGTCGCGAGGAGTGCCAGCCGGGCCGACCGCATCTGACGGCGGCGGCGTCGCCCGCGGTTGTGCTGTCGCTCGCCAACCCGCAGCCGCGCTCCGGTCTGTTCACGGTGCAGTTGAGGGTGGCTGACGGCGATACCACCCAAAAACTGAAATCCAAACTCTCGAGGGAGGTCAAAGATATCAAGGGTGAGTACAACAAACTTTTTAGAAGACAATGTCAGACGCCTTACGGAAGACACAAAACCACTTCGCGTTACTGAGCCAGCGCGTACAAACCTATCTAACAGTCAAGTGCTTATTACTACTTGTAAGTCGGACCGTACTTCCCAATAGTTATCTATTGAACAGGTGCAATACAAGTTGCAAATGATTATAACATCAAACTAAATATAGTAAGTAATCACGTCGTTCAAAATAGTCAAACGAGTTAACTATATAAAACATTGCTTTTGATTAACAGATATTATACATTAAACTACATTATATTTGCCCTGTCACACGACTCTGAAGTACTAACGAAGTGGCTAAATAAAATGAAGATTGTTCGTTCATTTGAATCGGTTATATATTATTTCTCCGAAAGCTACACATATTGTCCATATCAGTTAGCCAGTTGAGTTGTTCCTCAGACTTGACCGCACTCAAGATCTGGCGGTACAGGGAGCCGCTGCTGGGGCCCCGCAGGATCCCCGCGCCGGGCGACCACGTAACCGCTTGCGAGCCGCTGGCCGAGCGGGCGCTGTTCAAGGTGGACGTCGGCCGCCGGACTGTGGCGGTGCTGCAGGACGGACAGACCGCGGACATGGGCCCGCAGCTGCTGTATACCTTCGACGCTTAGCATTCAATAAAGTTTATTTATTATCCGTATACGGCGTTTTCTTACTTTTTATATTTAGTTCTGAGGTTCTTGCTTATTATCGACGTTTATTTTTATACCATAAAAACATTGATAACTCCTTTGCCCTCCTATAGGGAGCAAATGACCAATCGGAGACTTTTCAAGACTACTAATGGCCATAAACAACCGCATCCTTACTGTGGCGATGCGTTGCCCTCTTTTCCTTCTCCTCTCCAATGAGATAAAGGAATCGGTGATGTACTTACCAGGTCTCTCAGAAAGTATTGCGAAAAAAGATATGAGGATAAAATTGCCTGGATAAAATAAGTGAGCTTTTATTTTTTACTTAGTCGTGTCTAACTGGATAATGGGTCTACTCCTGGAATATTTTCACGTCACCTGAAACCGGGCGAATCCTACAATAAATTTCAAATAGCATTTACGGAGGTCCTCCCAAGGTAACAGTGTATTGCTGGTATAACGAATTCAAGCGTGGTCGCCCTTTAACGGGTATACGGAAGAAAACGTGCTATCAGTTAAAGAAATTATTCAAGACAAGAGGCAAATTACGTACCAGTAGATTCAACCCATAATGCAGATCGGATCGGGAAGCGATCATGAGATTTTACAAGAACATCTTCGCATGAGGATAGTTGCACGCTGGGTGCCGCAAGACCTCACCGCGACACAGAGCAGGTCCGGACGGAGTGGTGCCGGACGCGGGAGATACATTTGACGCGGCGTGATACGACATCATCACAGGTTCTGGATTTATCAATATGACCCAGAAACAAAACGGCAGCCGACTGTTTTGATGTTTCAAAACGAAGCAGCACCTACTGAATTCTAGAAGCGGTATCAATTCGTTTACGAGCACCACATGACAACTCCACCGACTTTGGGACACTGCAATGGGGTGAGGTTCTCATCCTCGCCCCTTGCGCAAAAGCGCCGCCACTTTTTGTTCTTTTGTCCCCTCTTCTTATATGAGGGGTACAAAGGACGGCACCTCCTCCTGCTTTTTAGTCCCCTTTTCCTATAGGAGGGGTACCAAGAGCCGCCACCTCCTCGGTTCAATTGTCTTCGCCCAAGGTGTCTCGGATCACCCCAGGCTACTGAGCCCCACCGCCACGACAAAGCTTGAACCACGGTGGGGGGCTACTGACCCTAAGTTGGTACGTCTTAGTAAGTCATTGTAACAATTATGTTTTGAGACTTAAATATTTTATAAAAAGGTATATCTGTCGTCTTTGACTGTAAGGCTTAATGTGCTCTGTGTTGAAGAAATGTCACGCTTTTTCCTTTTGGCGATATAGTTGCGTTGGCTGACGCTATCTGCCATGGCCAAACTGTAATTAAATAGTTTTTTTCTCTTCAGATGGGAACATACACATTCGTGTCACAATGCACAAATTAATATTTCATTAAAAGGGTGAGTTCATGATTTTTTAACGACGCTATATTTTATATTGTTAAACTCTATTTAATTGTAACTGAGTTTATATATTGCCTGATTTTGGTTGGCTCATGAAGCCAAGAGAATGTGAATCTTATTGGTTGTGTGTTCCTTTTCAGAGCTCTACTCCTTTTTACTTTTCATTTTTATTAAACACAATATTATTCAAATATATTTAATTTAAGGAATGAAGGAGAATCAACACAATGAAAGAAAACAAACAATAAATAT
>JAFELO010000877.1:173625-225015 GCA_017140195.1 Eumaeus atala
ATATATATATAAAGGACAATCCAAGTTGCAGCCGGGAGTCTCGGACAACTGCCAGATAAGACGTCATACCCTCACCTGTTTACTAAGCAGTATCAAAGACTGTATTAGTCCCATTGTTGTTCTTGTACTATTTTAAGTCTCTCTTGGATTGCGAATGTGGAGGGACCAATCAAATAAATGTATTTTATATAGAATTTATAGAATCGAATAACATAAATTTGTAACATCATGGAATACTTTGTCCGGCCATAGATGCTATTACAATTAAAATGAACAAAATATTGCTCTTTGATTTGAGATCAGTCATGTTTTATGAAAATTATTGTTTTCTTATTTTCGCGCCAATACTTTATTAAATATTTTGTGATATTATATCTGGAATTGGTATTTTTCTTTTCTCGGACCTGAACTTGTGCTGTGGAATCGAAGAGAAAGCTCAATAGAGCTTCATCGCATTATTGAGAGCTGCTCACGCGCGGTAGCTAAAGCGTTTGGCCCAAGGAGAGTGAGTGGCCCTCTGACGGGTGAAGTCTCGCTCGCGGTAGCACCAGAATATCTAACCAGTATGGTGGTATTATTTGAGCTAAGCCAATCGCAGATCGTATTGAGATTAGTCTCTACTCCAAATATGTCGTCAGACACGTGATCCTACGTATGTGTAGTCATCTGACCTGACGTGTATCGGGGATGTGTGCGTGTTCCTACACCGGATGTGCCGTGTCGTGTCTGAGAGCGTACTTTCCGAGTGTTTGACAGTTGTGATGCAGTCGTATTAATTAGAAAGAACTTGTCTGCCACACAATTGGGATCGTAGTCCACTAAGCTTGTGACGAGATGGAGGTGGATGAGCTCCCGCTCGAAGTCCTCTGTTAGATGTCTTTTAAGTGGGGTGCTTTGGGTCCCAAGCAGAGCAAATAGACCAGCCATCGTTTCTATTGAAAATAGTTCTTTTTTTTAATTTCAATAGCCTCACTGATCACCCTTGGAAGAAATCTGTGCTCTGTAGAGAGGTACTTTCATTACAGATAAGAAAAGGTATCTAAACATCAGCACAATTCTACCAAGATACCATTCTAGAGAAGGTAGTTAAGCATACCACACCATTTGAATAACCAACTACGGTTCTGTCAGCAAGACGACCGAAGAAAACTCGATTCAGCCGATGTGGGTTAGAAGTGAACGTTCCGGACTTAATCAGAGCTGAAGACTGGTCGTCTATATGTCTAGACCTGATCCTTATCTCTGCTTGATACTTGAGGCTTGCTTTGGAGTTTTTTTTCATGCAGTGCTTCTGTCGATCAACTGGCCTCAACGCTTAAAATAGAAAATAGTTGTTCTATAGTTTTCGAATATTCGACAGAATCCAATGTCTCTAAGATGCAGCAAATTAACTTTTGCTGCTTTTTCGTCGTATATACACATGATACCTGGTCGTTTTAGACTAAGTGGTAGGTTATAAGAATGTTACGAGGGTGGATCTAAAAGTTCTAAGCCCGACCAAGAAAATGAAAGAAAAGTGGATCTAATTTATTTTTATTTTTCGACATAGTCTCCATCTAGTTCAACACACTTCTTCCACCTGACCTGCAACTTGTTTATCCCCTCGAAAAAAAAAGATTCCGGAAGGTCGGCGAAATAGTCGTTCACTGCGACAATCACCTCATCTTTGGTCGAAAATTTCGAACCACCCAAATGTTTTTTAAATGTGGAAATAAATGATAATCCGAGGGGACTAAATCCGGCGAATAAGGTGGGTGGGGCAGCAATTCGTAGCCTCAATCATGGATTACAGACATTGTTTCAACCGAAGTGTGAACACGTGCATTGTCTTGATGAAACAAAACTTTCTTACGCAACATTCCCGGCCTTTTTTCTTTTATTTCTTCCCGGAGTCTTCGTAAAAGTTTACAATAATAACTAGAATTTATAGCTTGACCTTTCGGTAAATAATCTACAAAAATAATGCCCTTCGCATCCCAAAAAACAGAAGCCATGACTTTGTTAGTCGACAAAACGACCTTAGCCTTTTTCGGTGTAGGAGTCTGATCTTTTCCACTGTTTGGATTGTTGATTTGATTCAGGATATGGTGGTGAACCCAGCTTTCATCCATGGTAACAAATCTATACAAAAAGTCCTCGGGATCAGTCTCAAAAAGTTCCAAACAGTCTCGCGAAATTGTGTATCGAACTCGTTTTTTGTTCAGCTTAAAGCAACCTCGGGACCCAGCGAGCAGAAACCTTATGGAACCCCAACTCTTCCGTTATTATGTGTTGCACCCAGCCATAACTAATGTTTGTTACCTCAGCTATCTTACCAATGGTCAAACGTCGGTCACCCAGTACGAGATCACAAATTTTATGGATGTTTTCTTTCGTGGTAGAGGATGTAGACCTTCCACTCCTAGGATCATCTTTAATGCCCTCACGACCGCGCTTAAACTCAGCTACCCACTTCTTGACACTGGAATACGATGGAGCAGACTCCCCCAAAGTGCTCACCATATCTTGATGGACGTCTTTTGGTGATAGGCCTTTTTTATTGAGGTACTTAATGACTGCACGGTGTTCAATTTTCTCCATTATTGAAAATTGCGTCAGATTGCTTCAAACAAATAATCACAGAAAATTTATATTGTGCAGTATCGAAATGAAATGCGCACAATAAATCAATATGACACATACTAACAAATGAAATAGATTTAAAAAGATGTCATAGCTCCATGTAGGTTAGGCCTTTTTTGATTAGAACTTTTAGATCCACCCTAGTATGTAAACAGGTTTTGTAATGTGGCTTTGAAACAGTTTATCAACAAGTTGTAATTGGTTGGTTTTAATTGTTAAGAACAAAAGAAATTTTTGTCAGTATAATTTATTAACATATAAACGGTTATTATTCACAATGAACGTTAACATAGCGAGTAGGATATGGCGGCTGCGTGCACACTGCATGCGCGGACGCGTCCTACGTTCACGTCACACGCAACGAATCGAACCTCCACATATAAAAATATCCTCTCCATCACAAACACGGCAAACCAACATCATACAACACACAACACGTCATACAACACTCACAGTTCAAACCATTTTTAGATACGAGTGAATTTATTCAACAATTCATTATCAATATGATAGCGACATATTTTATTGTAATAAATTTTATTTATTAAGCGCCATTTTACGATCGACGACTAATTTATCACGGATAGCACGGATCCTCTACAATGACACGTGTAAGCGGCCCCCAGGCGCATCGGGAAGACCCTCTCGCGCCACGAGTGTAATGTGGGAGTGGTTTGATAACTACCAAGGTCAAAAACATACATATAATTACTCTGCCGATTCATTGTCCCTACCTCCCATCTATCTAGCCATCGGCCACTCGCACTTTACAGCGGTTTCGTGTGAGAGAGGTACCTCCGGCCGTGCCGGCACAATTGGGCTGCAATGCTGCACTATATCATTGTGTAAAATCCAACGGCAAGGAGGGTGCTCAGTGGAGCAACAACCCCGTGGCAATCTACACTTACCACTTCTTTATACATGGCCTAGAGTAGAGTGCACAAAAATTTTAATAAAATAAAATAAAAAAGTTTACATCAACTAGCAGAGCTTAAGACATTGTGCAATTCGAACTTCAATTCCAGTTGTAGCCATATAAAAACGTAAGATCTATGTAAGCATACCTTTGAAGTAACCCTAAACGGCTCATTCCATAATACATTTCAGTGTACACTCGAGGAACGATTATTGTCGGTTCTCGACGAGTCCGCTAGATGGCGATTCAACCGGGTTTTTCTTTTTCAGTTGATTTGGCCCACGAAACTACCCTTGAAACCCGAGTGCGCATTAAAACTATACAATATATCAGTGAAATACATCATATTTTTTCCCATAATTCTAGAATGAACAGAACATAGGAACCGACTCATAGGTGGATCCATGAAATACTTATTATTAAAACATACGCTGTACATGATATCAAGATATATACATGACTACAGAATCCACTTTAAGGCAAATTATAACAGTCCATAGCCGTTAATACATATGTATGGTTCACCCCACATGCTGGCTCTTTATAACTCAAAACTTTCATCCGCTGACTCCAATGATACCTCTATGACTGCAGCGTCCTAACCGCATACTCCTAAAGCAACCCCTTCCAAATTCACAGTTAGCAAAGCGCTCATACAACAGACACAAGCAACGCGTACGCCACTGCTGCGTCTGTTAGCACATTGGGCTAACGCACGTTTTTATTTCCGCGAGTCCAGTGTGAGTACCGACTGACAGCTAGGATTACGCGCCCGCACTGATGCTGCAGTAAGGACAGCGTTCTGTACCAAACCTCCGATATGTGGTCGGCGATGCCCCAGGCATATATAGAGGCGCCAGGACGGCGTGCGTGCTCGCCGAGGGGGCAGCGGCGCTCGCAAGGACGTCATGCGCGCTCGTCGAGGGGGCGGCGGCGCTCGCTAGGACGTCGTGCGCGCTCGCTGAGGGGGCGGCGGCGCTCGCTAGGACGGCGGCGCCGAGAAGAGGTCTTGTAAGGAGGCGGGGTCGGGCAGCTCATCGGGTCGCTTGTCACGCGGCGCGGCGGGGGCCATGGCGGGCAGGTTGAGGATGAACACCTCCTTCTTAAACAGCTGCCCCACGTTGCGACCGATCAGCTGAGCAACAATATTACATTTAGTGAAATAAGCTACCGACTCAATTCAAATGTCATTAAATAAAGGTGTATTTCTTATAATAAATGTCTTAGCAAAACATATTTTACAGAGTTTAATTACCAAAGTTTCAAGATTAATATAGAAATAAAATATTAAAAATGTGTAGTTGTTATTAAAAGAAATGCCAAAGACACTATCAGCCAGGATGTAACGTCATACTATTGCTAAACTAGAAGTCATCTGAGTGTGGCTGTGGCACAAGCACAAAAACTTCATGTATCGTCATTCTTCTCTTCAGAAATAATAGTTTAAAGTAAGGGCTAAAGTGTGAAGGTGGTGTTTTAATGTAATAGACGCTTCGAATTGCCGGCAGGCACCTACCCTCCATGTTTTGAGATTTTTGAGTGAAACTTCTTCCACAAGATAGGTTATGCCTACGTAGGTATTTTAAAAAGTATTAATATTATACTATCGACTTCTAGATAATCGACTTTTACGAATAAAAAACTATTTTTATTCAGCTTAGGCAAGAAAGATGGGTACTTCGAAAACTATAGAGATTTTAGGATACGTGTTCCGACGGGGAACTAGCGCGGCAGAAACAGCTCGCAATATAAATGTTGCGTTTAGAGATGGTACTGCGTGATGGAAACTTTGATTATTAGAACTAACCACAAGGAATACCGCCCACACACAACGGTGGAAGCAAAAAAATAGTAATAGACATTGTACAACTAATATTAACTAAAACCTATTTAAAAAAAGAGGTCAGCCTGTAATGAATTACTAGCGCCGTTACAAAACAGGTCTGGTCGTACATTGTGCATGATGCAGGAGTTCTATTTTAATTTATGTTACGTATGATCACGCATATTCCTTCCGCAAATGCTACGCGCAGTCAAATCATAATGAGTGAATGACTTTTTATTTTATTAAATTTTTTATTAAAATCTGCAAATCATATTTAAGTTTACAAAGAAAATTCCTAGATAAAAGAAACGAAAAAGTAGAAAAGCTGTACAATGCGAATGTGGGAGGATATAGGTACCGAGGAAGACCAAGACTGGAGTACCACGATCAGGTCGATCAGGTACTGTCCGGGAGTCTTCGCCACCGGCGTGCCTGCATGAAGAGAGGAACGAATGTGGAGGCGCGAGGCAGGTATGTACTGATCGTGATGTATGGCACTCCGTTCACTCTGCCTACCCCATTAGAGAGCTGACGTGAAGATGTGTATGAAATTCCTATTCAGAATAGAAAATAGTTACGTAAATGAAATTCCTATTCATAATGGAAAATAATTGACATTTCAAATAAATGTTTATAATAAGGCCTGTTCCAAGTCTTTTCATTAATTTGACTAATGAGTTGCCATTCCACACGTGGTACTCCTCACGTACAGTCCATCACTTACATGTGAGACGGCCCTCCGCATGTAGTCGTGACAGTACAGCAGTGTCGAACGACACCAGGTCGCCGTCGCAACACGTGCGGTGCCGCGCCGCCCGTTCAGAACAACTTATTGTAGAGTGGCCAGATGTGACTCGGTCGATACTTGCAAAGGAGTTGTGAAGATAATGGGTCAGGTCATACGGCTAAACGAAAAACGTTACTCACGGCACTTCACAAATAGGAAAAGAGAGAAATTCGCTCGCGATAACTGGGCTGCTGATCAGTGGCGGATAATGATATGGAGCGAAGTGATGAAGAACGGAAGACGATTATAGGGTAGTACTGTACAAGGAAAGAAATCTTAAATAAAACCAATCAATTTCAGAACAGAAAAATTTGAAATGACATGGAACTGATGAACTAATCATTAGTTTCATTTAATTTCAAACTTTTCTTCTTTATATGGCAATTAAATAAACTTGTTTACAAATACTGTTTTTAGCATTATTTATGGTACGACGGTGAATTGAAAAGTACTCGGCCTGACACAGATTCATTCGATTCTAAAAATTAAATCTACCCACATTATTTAGTTCAGTTCAGACTACTCATTGTGAAGTTCGGAACGTGTGCCATAATTAGTTCTGCTTTTATGTGTTTCTTAACAAGCAATCGGACACAGTTTCCACTACTGACGAAAATGTTAAAAAAGTACCTCATTTAGTTATGAGAGACCGCAGATTAAAAACTAGAGATAGCCGAGATTATAGGCATCTCTTATGAACGAACTCAAAACATCATAGTCAACGAATTGGGTTTCAAGGTGCCCGCGAGATGGTTTCCGCCGAGTGCTTTCAGTTGAACATCTTTTGACATTTTTCATTTACAATTTCTAGTGAGCGTTTGGAGTTATTTGAAGCCGCTGCAGATGATTCTTTGAATCGGTTTGTTATAATGGTCGAAACATGGGTTCATTATTGTACGCTAGAAACAAAACAACAATCGAAACAGTGAAGAACGCCTGGTTCAACCGCCTAAAAAATGATAAGGCGATTTTGTCGGCAAATAAGGTAATGCCTTCAGTATTCTGGGAGTCGAAGGACGATTGATTTATCTTGAAAGGGGTCGGACTACGTATAAAATCTGATTACTACTGTGTCCTACTTTCTACGTCGTTTACGAGAGGAAATAAAAGAAAAGCGTCGAGGAATGCTCAGAAAACAAGTCCTCAAGATAATGCCCGTGTTCACACGTCTGTGCAATCAATGGCTGAAATAAACAATTGTGGCTTTGGACTGTTACCGCATCCGCCTTAATGACCCGATCTGGCACTTGGGAGGTCAAAGATTTACGACAAATGATGAAAGGTCAAACAGCAGTAGAGATAGACTCTATGGAGGAAGCATTTTTTTTTCAACGGGCTTTAAATGGGAAATGGCAAAAGTGCATCGAAATTGACGGTGATTATGTAGAAAAATAAAAATATGACTGGTTTAGTTTTCAATCCACCCTCGTATAAGAGGACAAATGATCAGTCGGAGTCTTTGAATCACTGCCGACGCCCACAGACATGCGCATATTTTATTATGCCGGTGCGTTGCCGTCATTTCTTCTCCCCGTGCAAAGGAAAGCGGTTCCATTTCAGTGGGCCAGTGGCGGGTAGCGCGTAACAAACCGCACGAAGCGCGAAACAGCTGTCACCTCACGGCCGTATGGTGGGCGCGGCCGGCCGCAACCCGCCGTGGTCATCGGAGTACGACTGCCACTTACTTCTTATAAAGAGCTAACATTTGGTACAGAGTTAAGAGTTGACTGCCCGTATAAGACGAATATACAATGAAAGCTGTTGCACATTCAGTCTTCACTAAATTTATTACCTAATCGTGGATAGACCTTGCTTTTTTAATTTAAAAAAATTGAACGTCTGGTTTATCCGATGAAAGATGTAGCCTCCTAGGGAGCTCAGCTAAACCATGAGAGATATGGAAATGGGCTTTGATAAAAGTTAGTCAACGTGATGGGCCCCTACTATTGATGTCTCCCCTACTAAGAAAGTAATGCGGCAAAAATACCTGGCTTCTTACAAAAGGAAGTGAAATCACAACAAAAACTTCCTGCATAGAACTAGCCTATTCTCGATATGAGTGCTTGTTTCTCTATAAAAAGTAATATCTCAAAAAAAAAAAGCCAAGTCCAAGGTTGTTTGCTATGGTTTCTTTTTTATACTTACATTTTACGTGAATTGGTTGTGGAACATTCTATATACACATTTACTCGTTGAAACGCCAGTCGATGGCCAAGTCACATGAAATGTAACTGCCTTATCCTGCCTTATAATATTAATAAAAATATTGCAATACCTTATCCTGGCTGATTTGGCTTTGCTTAGAGATTTCATTACTTTTTATATAGCAACAAGCAGCTCTACCGAGACTTGACTAGTGTGTACAGGATGTTTTTGGTGGGATTTAGATTACTAATCTGAAATTGACTTTAAAACTAAGTTACGCTAAAATTACATGACACTGCAGCAGGGCTCGTATATATGTTTGTAGGCTGCGCAGCGCTAGGAAAGTGTCGACTAGGCGATAGAGTTAGCTGCTTGTTGCGCCTACTCAATTTATACTTTGCTCTAAGTTTTACGAGTAGTCCTCTTTTCGCTTTTTTTCTAGACCAAATCCCTATTGATTACATAAAATCATTAATATTTCTATTGAATTATCAAAATGACACAAAAATTAGTTTCCCTGCAGCCCGTGAGTGGGTTGCGTGCTCTGCGCGTTGTCCTGCTTCTGTTGCTTCTCTTCTCTTGCTCTCGCGCCGTTATTTTTATTCTCTCTATTACTGTTGATCTGAATAATACATTGGTTAACTTCTTTTTCCCGACTACTGCGTCTTTGTCGCTTATTTTGAAAAGTATTTAATGCACAAACTTTTTTGTTTATTAATTTTATATAACATGTTTGTTTATTACTTTAAGAAATTGTGAACCGTTGAATAATGTCAAACCACTATAACTCCATCTGCCTAATCAAGAAAGAACCGAAAAAAGGTGGTTTGACATAATGGTTCTTAAAATAATAATACCTTGGCGGTGATCTTCTTGAAAAGGTCCCTCTTGCTCTTGTCGAGCTTGCTGCGCGCGGGCGGCGCTGCGGACAGCTTGTCGTCCAGGCGCCGCAGATCGTGCGCGTCCACGTCGGGGATGGCGCGCAGCACCGCCACCACCCCCGGGAACTGCACGCGCAGTGCCTCGTACGTCTGCCAGCGCAACAAACGTACGTCACGGCCCGACCAGCCAATTTTTACATTGATTTATCAATTACGGTACGGTCCCTAACAAATGAGCCCAAATCATTGTCAGCCCAATGGGAGCCGGTCCCTTGATCACGCATCGAGAGAAGCTTGGCACCCTCGTAATGCCAGTTTTGTCAAAAATAGATACAATTCAAGAGAGATGCCGCTTTACATCGCTACAGGGAGGCTGGTGTCGCTGTGTGTATATTTATGATAGATGTGTTATCATTCCACTCAGACGCTATGCGGCATTTTTTGTATGTAAATAAGGCATTAAAATGCCTCGCAGTTGGTCCTCGTGGGATTCGCATCTCTATTGTGATCAACGGTAATCTAAATACAGAGTAAAAGACTCTGTACTTAGATTCTTCAACGTCATTAAGTATCAAAATAAGGCCGGTTCCGCTGTATATTTCAACAGCCCGCTACGATTACCTGCACCGCTAGCGCCAGCAGCGCCGCCTGGTTAGCGTCGTGCTGTCCGTGCAGGCGCAGCGCGCTGAGCACGGCTGCCAGCGCACCGTCGGCGTCCGCTGCGCGCACGCGCCCGCCCGCCAGCGCGCAGCGCAGCGCCGGCAGCGCTAGTGCGCACGCGCGCAGCGACGACGTCGAGTCGCTCCACGTTAGTGCACGCAGGATCTGCACAACAAACGCTTTACCTAAAAAAAACTTATTTAATAACAACTCGGAGCACGAACGAGTTTCATGATGTACGTGGGACAATCCAAATCATTTAATAAATATTCAGTCTATTCATATTACTCTCCACCAGCCTCAATACAAAGTTTAATGCGTCTAAACCATCGAAACATTATTCCATTCCGCCGTCGACCCCTCCTTTACAGCCTGTCAGACGCAGAGAGCGCACCTTCCGGCGACGAAAATTGTATCGCTTTGAGCAGATTATTGAGCAGTCAGGGCTGTCCATGGAGTCCCTCGTGTTGCGGGCGGTGTGCGCGGGTGCGTCGTAGTGAAGCAGTAACCGCGGAGTCCTGTTCGGTCGCTCGTTGCTCACAACTGGACAAACTGCTAAGCGTTGGGTAGTATACCAACTGGCATTAACGCGATTTTGATCATCGTATAGTAACTGACACCAGGAAACCAGTTATATTAAAGTAGCTTCTTCATCCCGCACAGTTAGTACACCACGCTTGAATTCGATACACTAAGGATACACGGTTGCCTTGGAAAGACCTTCAGCCATAAATTTCCTTTCAATCTGTTGTGTGATTCGTCCCATTTCAGGTGATATGATCTTTGAAGATTATAGCGCGATAACGATCTCGGAGTAGTTCTACCTTTTCATAAGACGCGTCAATTTTAAATAACTCGTAAAAATGCAAGGAAATTTAAAATTGGAACGTACCTTTATTTTTACTTATAAACAATTTTATTCACACACATAAAACATTTTTCTCGCAACTTTCTAAGTGCCTGGTCCAACATGGAACATTTTTCTCGCAACATTTTCTGAGTGGCCAGCAGGTACATGGGCGTGGCCGCAATCTCGCCCGCACACTCACCGTGTGTAAAAGCGGCGGCCCGGCGCACGGGTCGTTCAACAACAGCGCGCCCAGCTCCGACACGTGTTCGGGCGCGCGTCCCGGCGCGGGCTGCTCCTCCTCCATGTCCTGCACATCGGAGGCCGCGCCCCCGCCTACTGCAGCGCCGCCCACTCCGTCAACTAGTGACACCTATATGACAATCAATTTCTTAAACTTAGCGACAAACCACCGATACACGTGGTGGTAACGAAAAAGATATTTTCAATGAAAATCTATTTTGCATCAAAATTAACATTAAACAACTTTTTATTCATATAACAGGATTCGTTATTATGAAACATTTTTAGAATCAGTATTAACGGGCAATGTTACTGTAATTGCCTATTATCTATTTCTTCTACGCGAATTATACTATAGTACATTTAGCATAGTGAATGATTTAAGTTAAATCCGAGATGAAAATATTTTTTCTTCGAAATGTCTAAAATGGGTGTAAATGATAAGATGTTTTTCTGTTGGTAAAATATAAAGCTATTGTAGCGTATAATAGTAAAGGGAATAGAAAATCACGATCTTGGAAACAGAATTCTTTGAAAAAATTAAACAAAGAAAAAATTATGTAACCCTTAGGTGACAGTGGATAAAGAAACCTTGCCTTCACTTCAACGTTATACTGGCCTTCTTGAAAACAGGAAACAGGTCCACTGCTCCTACCACCATCGCCCTTCATACCAGTGCCCTGACTTCAACCAATTTAGTTTACCATGTGCGATAGGTAAGTTTACATGCGGTTAATATTACTCTTAAGCACAGATGAAAAGCATTTTAGGATATATTTTCCAGTTTAAAAATGTAAGTCGCATTTAGGCGACTACTACCTGACACGTACCTTGAGCAGCTCCAAATAGTCTCTGGTCAAATGTCGCACGAGCATGTCCTCCAGCACCTCCTGCGACTCGCTGCCGCCCTCCTCCTCCAGCTTGCCGGACTCGTACAGCGACGACACGTATTCCCAGCGCGCCGACAGATGCGCCAGCACTGCGGGCGAGTACACAGTCACGCAATAGCAGTTTAGTGAGTCACAAAGTGCGTGTATACAGGAGGACACGTACGGAGCGGAGCGGCGTGCTGCAGCAGCGGCAGCGCCACGTCGCCGTAGTGCGCGGGCGGACAGTGCGCCAGCAGGGGGCGGAGGGCGGAGCGCAGCACGCGCCGCAGCCAGTGGTCGGGCAGCGGCTCGGGCGACAGCAGCGAGTCACACAGCGCACGCGCGAGCCCCGGCGCCGCGAACAACTCGCGCCCCAGGCCGCCCGCCGCCGCGCCCACCAGCTGGCACACCTAATTGAATGATTCATAGGTCATTAATCCGAGACAATTGCAATATACGTACGTATAATGAACATATAAATCCGAAAAAAAACTGACCAAGTCTCGATGGAGCCGCTTGTTGCTCTAGGTAATACTTTTGTGACATTGTATTCACTGTTTGTTAACATAAAAACTTATTTTTGTATGCTACTGTTATGTGTAGCAAAACATGTGATCTCTATAAAATTGTGACATACACTGTGTACCATGTTTTAAGGCAAATAAAAATATTATTATTATTATAAACAGTAAAGAACTCTAAGTGCCATGGGTATGCCAATTTACTGGTCAAGCGTCGGTTGTCATCCTGCATCCAATAGCTCCCACCATGAGATTGTTCTTATACCATAAAAAAATCCAATTCGCGCTTTTTCATTCGGTTTATTCCATTTTACAAGTTACTTTCGAACAATGTTTTATGTTTATATGCAGTATCCTTTATGGTACAAGTGGGAAAACGATATCGTGTGAGCGAGACCAATGCAGCACCATACTTAGAACGAATCCTATTACAAAGTTCCAACTATGGACACTCGTGTACACTACAGGGACCACTGCGGCGGCGGTGCTCATGTCCAGTTACAAGTCGAGTCCTCCTGCCGAGCTTGGCATTTTTGAACTTATAACAGCAGTTCGAAGATTGCGGTGGTACACCTCATGCTCAAGCACACATCAAGCCGTCGGTCCTGCGCCTGATTTCACTCCGGTCGGGTCGAACCACGGCATGAAGTAGGGGAATGAGGAATTACAGAGGTCACTTGTGCCTGTACTATACGTCCCGCACAGTTGGGCTAGTTTATGTAGAGTTAGTTACATTATCGTGCAGCGTGTGCAGCAAATTCTGCATGCGGTCGGTGGGCGGCGCGTCGTCGGCGGCGGGCAACCCTAGCAGATTGCGGCGCTCGGCGGGCGACGGCTGAAGCACGCGCGCGTGTGCAGGGTGCCGCAGTGATGCGGCAGCTGGCGCGTGCAGTGCGTGCAGCGAGCGGCCGAGAGCCAACGCGTGCGGGAACAACGGCAGCACGTGCGCGCCGCACGGGTTACGCCACACTGGGTTGCCGCTAGCGGTCACTCCGGCACTGAACCCACCACGAGATGCCCTAACAGAATATAGCCTTAGTAAATACAGAAGTACTAAAAACTTCTCTAAAATATAGACGTGTGCGTATGGAGCGAGGGCCGGGCCTCACTTGTCGGGGTCTTCGGGCAAGTGTCGTGCCTCAGTCGTGTGCTTCACGACGCCGAGCAGCAGCGACAGCGCCTTGCGTAAGCCCTAACTTCGACATGTTATGATATGATGTCGTAATTTGTCAGATCCGACAACAGCGATTCCTACTGCCAATCGCCTGATGATATTCTTTGGTGGAAGCGGATATGACTGGCATAGACTGGATTTAAAAACGCGGTCGCACGTTGCAGAGTCGGCGCTTGGCGTCAACATCTTTGTGCCGGCTTTCTTCGTAGTCTAGTATACGTTTGCATATGGTGGAACGCCACTCCGATCTCCGTGAAGCGATCCCCTCGCAGCTTTCAGGCGATATTCTGCACTGCTTGAGGTGGCGTTTTAACACGCCTTTGTAACGCGGATATTGGCCACCTTGTTTCCGTTTTCCGGAGGAGACATCTGCTTAGAAAACCATTTTCGGTAACCTCTCGTTATTTATACGCAAAACGTGTCCACTCCACCTCCGCTGGTATTTCATAATAAGAGCCTCATGCCTGGCATGCATGCACGACGCAGCACTTCCGTGTTCGGTACATGGTCTTGCCACTTGATGCGCAGGAAGGAACACAGACAACGAAGGTGGCACGTGTCTAATTTTCCTACGCCCTATTTGTAGCAGCACCAAGTTTCACTGGCGTTAAGAGTGCAGGAATAACCATGGCATTATAAACTGTTATCTAAGTTTTAAGTTCAAGGTCATGCCAGTTACACACACATTAAGCTGGAGTGATCAGCATTCTCATTTCTTGGAGGCTGTTGGCTTAGCTCTAAATCGAAATAAATCTAATAGACGTGTTATACGTACGCCATACGTATACGTCATTCACGTTATAGCGGGGCTTACTTGTCCGGATCGGCAGGCACCTGCGTGCGCTTGACGACGCCAAGCAGCAGTGTCAGAGCGTGCAGTAACGTGCGGCGAGCACGCGCCCGCTCCGGCTCATCGCTGGGCGGCGCATCCAGTCGCAGCAGCCGCGCCAGGGCCACCGCCGACGACACGTGGGCGCTCAGCGCGGCCCACCGTTCGCTGCAGTCACCCAGCACCTAAACGTGCAACGTTTTACTGTTAATGAAATATAAGTTTTAAAGACCTATCAGATGCACAAAAGTATCGATTTGATTGCTATCGATATTTTTCAGGATCAGAGCTCTTCAGAACAGAGACGACATAGAAGGCTTATATGTATTCATTTGTACGAGGACCAGTGTCGGCATACACGCACGTTTACGTGCAAACGTGCGTGTTTACTTATTATTCAACTAAATCCCGTAATTATTGAAAAAAAATACTACAAATCACATCGCTCAAAATTGTCTATATATAATTAAACCATATTTTTATTGCACATTGTCAAAATGAAAAGAAAATTGAAATTTGACTGCCTACTTGGTTGGTTGTCAAAAATACGTACACGTTAGGATGACATAGTAAAAAATATGTCTATGTAACAATGACAGTTGAATATGAAAATGTCTATCTTGTGTTTTTGTAAATAAATGATTATACCGCAATATTCAATATATTAACCTAATGTTAAAGAATTAGAATTAAAAGTGATATTATAATGTCACAACCAGTGTAATACCTAAATATAACGATCGCAGGTATTACAAGACAAAGTAATATAACACAAGTAAATATAAGGTCCCTGCGTCAATATATCCCCTGGTTTTAATGATACAAACACTCAAGTAAGGGAAACTATATTATAACATATTTTATTTCCGTGCTAACAGTATGTAAACATTACTATCGCCGTGTTTACTTCTATTATTTTTAAATACGAATTTACGACCGGCACTCGTCTCGTATGCCGGTAATGTATCCGTACAGCATCGACGCGCTGTCTCAACTCATTAATATTTGCGGTTTACTATTGCTTTTTTGATTATTTTCTAACATTTGCTTAAACCTCATTGTTACTCTTAAGAAGCGTTATGTATTGTGGTGAAACAAATTATTATTATTTTATGAAAGTTATAAATCCTACCGTGCCTTCATAAGGCAAATGTCCATTTAAAAACAAAACATCTGATAAGGTCTTTCAATTTGCCTACGTCCTGTTAGGATATACTGCAACACGAGAGAAAGAGGCTTCTGTAAAGTCGGACCCTCAGTCGTTATCTCAGGAACATTCAACTCAATGTCAAGATTTCAAACGTGTCCACAGTGTAGAACCCTCTTGGTTTTTTTTTCAGTTAGCAGTCAGGCCCTTTTGTTTGTTATTTTATATTTTCTGTTTTTGTTAAATTAAAACAAGTTATACTCTTTTGGAACGCCATTTAAATCTCTACATTGATCTCTACTGGATGAGTTTGATAAGAAAAAAATTAACTACTCGAATTGGCGCCTAGAATCTGCCAGTCAGTTTATTTTTAATACACCTCATACGTTTAAATACGTCGAGCCATTAAGCCTATAGGAGCGAGAATTGAAATTTACATACATACAAACATACAAACTCGGAAAAACATTACCCTCCTGCTCATGCAGTCGGAGCATAAAACATTAATACGTCGTACTAAAAGGAAAATAATAATGAAATTGCTTGAACAGTCGGTGCCACGGACTATTGGCAGGCTTGCTTTAAGAAAGAAATTTATTTTTTTAGTTTAAAGTCATAATTATTTTTACCCGATTTTAATCTTCACTGCGCCCAAGTTAAAATGTAAATAATTAAAAAAGAATTATCAAATTACTATAATACATACATAGACACAGACAGTACACCTGTCAAATTTGTACAGTAGTTTGTGACCCTTAAGAGAGCAGTCCTTCGGTCGCGTCCCGTCATTGATTTACTAAAAGTACTGAAGTAACGTTGCAAGTCCTCTGATGTACGCTACACACACTCGTCGAACTGATAAGTGCCTTTAGTTTATTTTGTAAATTTCGTTGACGATTAGGCCATTTCCGAACGGCTCGATCCTGCCCCATCACGGAGAGCTGTCGGCTCGCCTGCGGACATCGCCGACATGTCCCAAGACCAACTGCGCGTTTCCGGCACACTTTCCTATCGCGCACATCGTCGCTGTAGAGCCAGCTGCCCCTGGGCTGGCAACGCGCCTGCACCACTTCGGGTGCTGCGGGTCTCTATGGGCGGCGGCAGTTACCTACGACCCGCTCGTTTGCCCTTAATCATAATAAAACATATCTTTTAAGACCATGGGTCCATGTAAGTTAGTGTTTTTTTAACTGAATAATAAAATATATTGCCTCGGTGGTGTGGTAAGCATGTTGAACCACAGTCGCGAGGTCCTGGGTTCGAATCCCAGGCCGGACCAAATTGTTATTGGTATTTTTCGATTTCTAATAACAGTCCTAAATCAGAAGGTTGACGCACGTTGGAACAGCGAGTGCACTTGTGCCTGCGCTATACTATGTACAAGTTGGCTAGTATATACACTTCAGTAGTGCTACATACACTACTATGAAAGACATTCATTTCTGTATCGGCTGAAATATTTGAGTAATGGTTATTTTTCAGTTTATTAGATAATCCTTATTATTTTACGTATAGATGGTACATAGGCCTCCACTGGAGAGGTGATTACTTCGGCTATGAGTTTACTCTAACATTGCACAGAAACGCGGTCTAATATGCCACGCGCACGTAACATGCCCAGAGGTAGTATTGTCCATAAAAAAAGTTGAGGTCCGCCCTTATGAATGTAATACCTCCGCGACGAGAGCGCTCTGTCGCTCGTAGCAGCAGAAGTGGTTGGAGACGAGCAGCAGCGCCTCCTGCAGCGTGACGCTCTCCATGGCGCTGAGGTCGGGGCGCGCGAGCGCGGCGCGACACAGCTCGTGCACGCGCCCGAACACCGGCAGCAGCAGCAGCGGGTACTGCGGACAGTAACGTGCGGACTGAGAGCCGCGCGTGGGTACCAACCGGCGCGCCACTCTCACTGCTCTCGGTGTACAAGTCCCGGGGCCGCAGCAGTCGCAGAGGTGGGAGTGTGGTAAAAAAGCAACGGTAGTAATCTATTGGGTAATTGCTCGTACTATTTTTTAAATTTATACTATTCATTAGCATTTATATTATCGATATTTTTTAAACGAGACGGCTTAAGAAAAAAACGAAGTTTATCGAGATTTTCATACTTAAAATTAAAAGATAAAAAGAAAGTAAGGTAAATAAGTACCAAAAATTAGCTATTTCCATATCTTTTACACTTTCATCGGGCACTTAGGGTTCCACATGACGGAGATCAGCCACGAAAATAAATTAGACGTTATATGTGCCAAGGTTAAATATTTTCAAAACAAAAAATAATCAATTTGGTGACAAACGTTACGAGCAAATGGTTTAGTAATTTTTAGTGGAATTATAAAACGAAATAGGAGTGATGGAGCAGCAGGTGTGTGGAGTCCGTACCCCAGAGCTGTGTTGCGCTACATTCTCGTATGACGTAACGTCCGGTCGCCAAGCAGAAATACTTTCGTAAAACTGTCGTCCGTGAGATGCTGCGAGCCTCTCCTCTTGTACATAGCGTGTGTGTGTTTGTACCTTAGATCCGAGCTTGACCATGAGCCCCGCGGCGTGCCGGCGCACGTTCTTCACGGCGCGGTCGGCGCGGTCGGACGCGTCGTCTCTCACGAGCACGCCGAAGATCTTGTCCAGCACGCGCGGCAGCAGCTCCGCGCCCATGGACCCCACCCCCGGGCCTGCAGTGGCGGTAATGAGATTATTTATCAACAACCTACGCCAGTGTAATTCGCACAATAAAATAAATTCACAGCGATCCTGTGCTCAAAGCGCTGTCGCGAGGCATGACTGTTAATAATAAACGAGTGGTCTGCTGAATGATGCTATTTATTTACATTAATTGATATCTGCTAGATGATTTAGGCGACAATGATTGATGTTGGGAGAACACTAACAGCAGTACGACTCAGTGTTAAACCAATTGAAGTCCAGGGGTTGCCGTCGCCGCAGCATCTACCGCCAGACGTGCAGTAGACGCTACAGCTGCGGGTCCGGTACGTACCATGCCTTCACCATAAGACACTTCCACATATGGCTTATAGAGTTCCGTATTCGATGCAACATATTAAGTACAATTGCGCCTCATTAGAACAGTATATAATATAGATATTTTAAAAATATATACAAAATGAGCGTTCACATGATATCGTGTTAAAAGTGACGACAGTGCTCTCGCTTTCCTTTCTGAGTACCCGGTGGTCCATTGGGCGTACGGGTTGACGGAAGGGCAACGCATGTACATATGCGAATGTTAATGCGTTTCAGTAGCCACCGAATGATTCCGATTGCATCGGGTGATGCAGCAGTGCGCTGCAGGTGTTACCTGCCAGCTGGCTACAGGCGCAGCTGAGGAACACGAAGAGCGCCGAGATGAAGGACAGCAGCAGCGACAGCAGCAGTGGCGCGCGTGGCTCCGCGGCCACGCAGCGCGCCAGCAGCCGCAGCCCCTCGGCCGCCGCCGGCCGCGGCTCCGTGCACAGCAGCCGCGACAGCACCACGTCCAGCACCTGGCGCACGCGCCGCACGGGTTACGCGCAATATTCGCTAAGACTTTTTATGACTAGGTGTTGATGATGAAGGACCGTATTGCGCTTACAACTGTGCCTACGGGAGCGCCGGGGTGCGCGGGGCGTGGCGTATGTCGAGACGACACTAACAGAGTTCACGCGTATTTTAATTACATTGGAGAGTAAGCAGATTATTAGTCAAAGAAAGTTTCATCTATTATAGCGAAGTAGTAACTTGAAGAACACGGCCTACACGGCTACACTCGCGTCGCAGGTTTTCCACGTCCGCGCAAAACACCGATAGTATTACGATCGCCTCGGCCAGGCGTGTCGTAACGGGTACCTGCGCCAGTGCCTCCCACTCCTGGTGCAGAGGGTGCGCCGCGTCCATGTGCGGCGGACACGCCTCCACCTTGTCGAGCGCGCTCTGCGTCCAGCGCTCGACGTGCGCCCACGTCACCAGCGGCGCCGCCGACATGCAGAACCTGCGGCATCATAACGGCACAGCGTTATTCAAACTACAGTTACATGTATACCGGCAGCGATCAACTACAATGTGAGTGGAGCTGAGCGGGACAACATGTATCTGTGGACCGTCCTACTTTACAAGTGCAATTTGATAAATAATTATGTTCTAATCAAGTAAAAAGTAACAGGCCGAGCAATTTTACCAACGTGTAATGTAACATCTGTGTCAAGCCTCGAAACGCTTGAACACTTCTAGAGAAGAGGGAAGTATCGCAGAGCCTCGTTTACTACATGAGGCGAGGCGCTAGTCCACGTCTATGTGGGAACCGGTGAAACCGGCACTAAGTTTATAAGAAACTATAGTGGGCTCCACAGAACACAAAACTTGCGAAGTCTTACTTCAACGGCAAATGCATTTGGTCAAGTTTCAAATGAGTTGATCTCCAAAATACCAAAATGAAAGATGTGGTTCTTTCAAAGAGAATCTGTTGTGTAAAAACTACTTGGAAGACCTTGTATTTTTGTAAATGGATAGAGCTATACATACTTCTATAGCACTCGGTACGGCACCAAGTTGTCCGTTTCATGCCGTCGGCGAACCGCTGCTGACAGGACACGCTAGTTACTCGGATCAGTCTAAAGAAAGTAAAGTGAAGTAACCTGAAGCTGTCCAATATTTCCGTCCTGGAGCGGTTGAAGAATATGGCGAACTCCTGTTCGCTGTCGTAGTCCATGCACGCGTACGCGACCGCGTCGCTGGCGCCGCTCACACGAGCGGACGGGTACGTCACCTGCGGGTGCACACAAAGTGGATGTCTTGAGTTAAGAGTAGTACTAACCTTTCAGATGTACTAAAATAACGAGATGACTTATGTTTGCTGACGACCTCAAACTATTCTTTTATATTGAGGACAGTGCAGACTGCGATGTACTTCAAAATGACATACTGATACACATAGGCTGATTGATAACTGGCCGAAACGACGATCTTAAAAAAAGATAGGCAAACAAAATTTATTACATTATATTCTATCATCTTTTCGAAAATAGAACGCCAAATTTGAGTTTATTCAATCTGATAGAATTTGTGTGAGGGAGAAGAAAAAGGGAAGAGAAGAAGAAGAACTTTCTCTGCCGTAAATTTTTTCAACAATGGAAAGAAACGAAATTCGCGCGGTGATAAAGTTTTACGTTTTAAAAGGGAAAACAGCAATCCAGATTAAAGTCATGCCTGACAGTGTTTTAGATAATACTACTCCTACACAATTCACGCCAACAGGTCTGGCCGTCCAAATGAAGTCAAGAGTGCGGATATGATCAAAAAGATTCAAAAAATCGTTTTGAATGTGTGAGTGTGAGTGCAATGGGGTGAGGTCCCCATCCTCGCCCCTCGTCCCTTGCGCACAGCGCCTCTTCATGTAGCTCTTTTGTCCCCTCTACTTATAAGAGGGGTACAAAGAGCAGCCCCCTCCTCGGTCCAATTGGCTTCACCCAAGGTTCCTCGATTCACCCCAGGCTACTAAGCCCACCGGCACGACAAGGCTTGAACCACGGTGGGGATTATGTATGTACCTGGAGCAATTCATTTAATACATCCCAATGTAAAACTATGACATACACGTGGTCCCGTTCTCGAATAGCGTACACGTACACTCTCGAGGACGAAGATTTCTCGAGAGTAGATAGCGTACGTGCCTTAGGTTTTGTTTGATTCGGCGTTAACATTTAATCAACACATTAAACTTGTATGTCAAAAAGCGTATAAGACAATCGGCGAGGTTTCGTCACAAAACAACTGTTCTAATAAAATTATATTATGCCTTTATCTAAAGTACATTGAAATTCAATGCCTTAATTTGGGACGCACACGAGGAACACAAACTTAGTGGAGCGCGTGCAAAATAAATTTGCTAATTGTATTTTAAAATATATGGATACTATCCCTATTTGTATCCCTCTCTGTGTAAATGGAATGGTTGGCTTGGACACACTGGAGCTGCGGCTAAGTGTGCCCCCTGTGCCACGCTACTACCATTTACTACATAACAAAATAGATAAGCCGACGACATTGGGGGCTTGTTGTATGTGCGCTCCTCGCTGTAGTGTGCTGCGGCGCTGCCGGCCGTACTTCGCGGTGGCGGCCCCAACACACTCAGCACTTCATTTACTCAATGAAATTTTATTTTCAAGTGAACTAATTGGAACAACCAACATGAACTCCACCCAGTTTGATGTCTTAAGTTTACGTGAATATTACCCATTACAATGAAACTACTTTTACGGACTGTATCGCGGTTTATTTAATTATATAACCAACCCGCCGTTTCAGCACCTTCCCAGCACCCACGGTCACGGGTGGTCTGTCCACCATTTTTAAATTACAAATTTATACACGACACATTACTTTAACACGATTCTAAGAATTGAAAACAAGCTTTGTAATGAGTAGATATTTGTTGGAATAATTGTAATTATGTGTTGTTTGTTGGTGTATGTTAAATGTTTGTTTGTTACGAACATTTTATTGGCGCTACTAAAATACTTAAGTGAAAAGAAACCGACCTCTGCTATGCAGGTACATAATACGCAAAATATTTGATTATATTAAATAGGTGTATAGGCATCGATTTTCAATAAAAGTCTTTAACAACAAGTTTTCAAATAAAATTATGAATATGTTAAGCTTTCGTTAGTAAGTAAGGCACACTTTTTATTCATCTCTCTCCTAAACAACTTCATTTAACATTACGTAATGTTTCGTCAAACTCAGGTTACTTGTGTCGGTCAGTCGTTGTACACGTTCGACCGTGCGCCGCAGCCCCGCGTGCGAGTTGGCCTCGTGCGCTGAGGACTCCGCCCACAGGAGGTACGAGCGTGGCAACTTATACTTGCGAGCTACATACATACACTTTGTATAAAACTAACTTGTGACAACATTTTGAATAAACTCTTATAAAGTCAGCCAACACATACATTGACATCATTCACATTTTCGTTGAAATAAATCAGTCGTGTTAACCGAAATGTGAATCATACCGTGTGACGTCACGTCTAGTTAAAAAGGACAGTTTTTTACCAAATGGCGAGTGTACCTTACCTTGAGTATTTTAGGAGCGGCGGCTTGCAGCCAGCGAGGCACCATCACCAACACATACGGCTGCTTGGACATCTGCTCGTGCTTGAGGAAGGCGAGCCACACAGAGTTGGCGGTCTGAGCAAGCGTGAGCGATGGGTGCGAGGTGAGGAGCAGCATGGTCTCCAGCAGCACGGGCATCCAACCCTCGGGGGAGGACGCGAAGCTCCACAGTGTGGTCAGTTGCTGAGCCAGTCCGGCCAGGACCTGCAAAGTTATATTTACATATTAACATGTGAAGAAAAAACACAATCTTCAAAGAATTGTAGGAACGGAGAAATTGAAAATTCGTACAGTTGAAGGTCATATGCAGAAGATGTGGAAAGCTGATCCCACTAATGTCATGAAGGCGAAACTTCGTATGTATGGATAGATCTTTCATCCAAAAATTAATGAATGCCTTTTAATGAAACTTCCAAATAATATATGTTCAGTATAAAACATAGACCATATAAATTTGCATGTGATTTTGTCTATAGACCATGCGGACGAAATCGCGGATTAGTATTACAATATAATAATAGGGATTAGATTATTGAAATTGACAAATAAAATAGAATATAATGGTTAAGATTTTTGAGTGACACTTTTATCACGGAGATTTTTGAGATAAATTTTTACACCTGTTAGTTCTTCTTTAAAAAAATGTGCAACAATCGATTCATCATCGATCATCTATTGTTTACTTATATTTCAAAAATTCAAGGGATTCTAAAATATGTGTTCGAACGCGGAACTGACGTGGCAGAGACAGCTCGCAATACCAATGCTGCGTCTAGAGAGCGTACTGCCGAACAAGCGCACGTCACGTGCAGGACCGCCCGTGGTAGAACGTTGCCTGACCAACAACACTGACCCGATTGCGTCAAGCCGGAAACATTGTCCTCACATCTGTTTCCTTTTCACCCGGTTATTGTTGTTTGAAAAATGTTTAGTGTATAGATTTATTTGGAATTCGGTAAGTTTTATCGTGAGTTAACCATTAGCTCGCATACGAGTAGGTAGTCGACATTAAAAAATATATCATAATATTGTATTAAAAAAACCATATATTTTGATTTACAATAAATATAGTCAGTTAATTCGATTTGCTAGCACTATACCCAATTAAACATTAGTCGTGTTTGGTCCTTACTATAGTCCTCTAGTGGTGCTAATGTTAGCTAATACTAGCTGACCCGGCGAACTTTGTTCCGCCTTAATGGCAATAAATAAGCAGATTGTTTTTTTTTTATTGGAAAAAATACAAAAAAAAAATTAATAACTACATTAATCATTCATTATTATTTCTGTATTTTAGTACATAGGTTGCTCTTCACTTAACTACCCTGTGATGCACGACATTTTTTGTTTTATTATCAGGCGCAAAAACAAACAACGCAGATGGTCTTACGACCCGTGAACATGCCACGTATAATTGACCATGGGAAAAACATGAATGTTCTAGATTTAAACCACAAACTTTTAAGGATTGGTCTTGTGATTTGTTGATAGTCATGGCAAATGCAAGACGTATCGGAAATTGAAGTCTTTTAAATTCAAACGGCATATCGGTTGGGATCTTCGGGATCCTTGGAACGAAAACTTCCTCACCTTTGAATTGTCCTATCATTATCGTAGCGTAAATTACATTGTTCATCAATTTACTAACCACCAGACGCGTACCGTTGCACAGTTTTGGTTGGTTTATGTTTCGAAGCGTGATTACTACGGAGCCAACCTTTAGGCGTAAATTATGGTAAGCCAGGCACGTCCAAAGAGTTTAAAAATTCAATTGGATAGTTGGTGGCTTCATCTTCATTTGTGACGCAGTAAATAGATTTGAATGAATGCATTGTTCCAATTATCTTATTTTGAATTATGTAGGTCATCTACATCTTTATTCTTAGCCGCTAAAATTGCTCGCTCACTCAACCATTCATTATTTTTGTAGTTAGAAATAATATTTGGAAATACATTGTTGATAAGTTCGTCTTTTGATGAAAATTAATTACAGAAATTATTTAGAAATGATATTAATCCGCTCGATTCATCGACAGGTACTTGACCATTACCGATAGTCAGCAATTGCTCCTAGAAATCTTCAGCAGATGTATCATTAAGCAATGTAACTCTCATGTTTGTTGTCAGCTGCAGTTTCTTCACATAGCGCCATAGATTTGACGATTTGAGGCAAGCGCTTATTTCATCGGCAGCCGTAGATCTTTGAATTACTGGCAGTATTTGGCGGAAATCGCCTGACAGTAAAATCATTGCTCCTCCAAAACATCTCGATTCATTGCGTAAATCTTTTAATGTTCGGTTAAGTGCTTCTAATGCAAGTTTATGCGCCATTGTGCATTCGTCCCAGATGATGATTTTCGATGCCGCTAAAACTTTGGCCATTGCTGAGTGCATTTTGCAATATTACACGTTGGTTCTTCGATAGTTTGAAGATTTAACGGTAATTTGAATGCTGATTGAGCCCGTACGGCATCCTTCTAACAATGTGGCTGCTATTCCAGAAGAAGCAACTGCAACCGCTATGTTGGATCTCGCCCGAACAGTTGCTAAAACTAAGGACATAAGGAATGTCTTGCCAGTTCCACCAGGGGCATCTAGGAAATATAAACCACCATTTTCATCAGCGATTGCCTTCATTAAAGTATCATAAACTTCCTTTTGTTGGTAATTCAACAGGGGCACATTCCTTTGAACTACTAAATCTAATTCCTGGTGATCATATTCCCATTTCACGACTTGGCGCTGGCTTTCCTAACCTGATTAATAAATTACCGCACAGGAGGTAACACATATCTTCGATCAAGAGTAAAGCACGATTATGTATCTCCTCATTCATTTCAATATCGTGATTTCTGGAACTGACACGACTTTGATGTAAAATATCTTCTGACACACTATCTTTGTATTTGTGCCACAAGTTACATGGGTTTGATGGAAAACATGTCGAAATTATGATATCGACTTGACTTGGAGATGCAGAGATAGTGGCTTCAGCGATTGTCGTATCCCAATGGGTATCGTTTTCTAATAAGTTCAATTCTTCACATGCAGCAAGATATGTTGGAAATATTACACCATTAACAGTTCGTAGTGTCTCAAATGAAGTTGGACCACGCACATTTACCAGCAACAACCGCAAATAGAAACATTCATCATTTTTTGGATGAACTGTATACATACGACCAAGAGCATCAGTAGAACGCACATCTGGATACCCAGGAACCGCATCACCTTGCTTCCGTCTTTGAAAATTCTGGGATGAAGCATTCCAAGTATAATAACGTGGCATCTCCGAGTAAAGCAAAGTTCGTGCAAACTGATCGCTTTGGCAGATGGCAAAAAAACTGGTTAATGTAGTTGCTGGAGGTGTTTCAGCACGTTGCGTAGCATTCCAAGCCGTGAAATATACTCGTTGACCATTCTCCAGATGCACCGCCATGTATAACAGTAGGATGACGTTCGTGAATTGGAAATGCGAATATACGCCAAATCGCTTCATTACAGTTTGATTTGATATTTGAGGATTGCAATCCAAAAACCGCCATTTCACTGCCTTTCGCGACATATTTGCAAATATATGAATTGCAGTATTCAACGTTGCAATGTGTCTTGAACGCTTTAGGAATAAGTGGCGAATATGGAACAATCCAACTGTTGTCGACAACGAAATCCATTCTTTTCACTTTTGTTGTGACAGTTCGACCGTTGTCATCTGGTGATCGACGCCGATACAGCGGATACTCATCGTTGCCAGTGACAGTCTCCGCCGTTAATTTCCGTGGAGATCGTTCAGAGCACTTTCCATCGACCATGCAAGGTGATTGGGGATTGATGGCACCACACGGTCCATGAATGATGTTAGTAGTAACAACATCATGTAGGTCTGGATCGACTTCATGATCAGGAATCTCGGCACATTTGATATCATCTATTTGGTCAGGCTGAATAAATCTTTCCACTGACCAAATAAGAATGTGTGCGTGCGGCAGGCCTCGCTTTTGCCATTCGATTGAATACATCCAGCATCGCGTATCTCCAAAGACGCGTTGTTTAACAATAAAGTTCATCAGGGACCGAAATTTTTGCCTGAATATACGTGCTGTGATGTCGTGTCTATCATTTGATGTTTGTCCGGGAAGCAGCAATTGAGTAATTTCTATCCATTTTGGATTACAGGTGAAAGTAATAAAGAGATCTGGCCGGCCGTAATGACGAACATATGTCATTGCATCATGTGCATATTCATGCATATGACGTGGGCTACCAATGTAATCGACCAATATTAGCTGCATTTCCTTCAGTACTAACTGCATCACGTAAATGGATGTAATCCTCAGAACGCAGTTTGGCTTGGTTCAACCTAATAAATGTTAAACGTTCCGTTTCTATTTTTACATACATGTCAACGAAATACTGCTGAAATAATCGACGAAACCGCAGCAAATAGTTGTCAGTATTTTGACGAATCATCAAACGATGTGCATAATAATTCATTGAGCTAACTTTCTTTGTAGTTTCTTCACCTGAAATTAAAAATTTCATAATTAACCATTTCAAAGACAAATAATACAGACATGAACCATTATTGAGATACTGATACTTTACCATTCAATGGATTTATCATTTTAATATTAAAATAATATCCATCTTCTTCTTGCCAAAACATCAGTGGGCATTGCAATGCGTCATATGATCGATGAGTTTCAGATATTTGTTGCAGTTGCCCAGTATCGCGACGTGTAAGCACAATATCGCGTTTTTCCAATTGTTCACCAACAATCAGGATGGCAACTTCGTCTACTGTTGGAGCATTAAATGTGCGTTCGTGTGTTCCAGATGGTCGTTTATCTGCTTTGATGACAACTTTATAGTCATCATTTGGCATGCGCTCTAAAGCACTCTTAAACAACCCGACCAACGCATGATGTTCATGAAGCAGACACTGCAAGTCTTGACTAATTGCTCGCTTCATTCCTGCATTGATCCCTAGGCGTCGATCAAGTTGTTCTTCCATGTTGCCCATGAAATATATTTGTAAAAATTTATTCTGTGCATCTTCGAAAGGTAGTAATGATCCAATTCGATGGTGAATCTGTCCTTGTATCTACAAAATAAAAACCAGACAGTATTAACTGGGTTATAAACACTTTTTCTGTGGGAGAGTAGAGTTCAGTATTAGCAAATATAATACATACCAATAGATAAAGTAAGTTATTCTTTAACTACATTCTATGTAAGTACAAAAATAAATACCTTAAATGTCGGATTAAATCCTCCTTCTTCGATAATGTCTGCCCCAAATGACGTCATTTGGAAACAACTATTGTATTTTCGAGTATTTGCAAGAAAGTGGCGTCATTCTTGTTTCGCCACAAAGCAATGAATACAATGGCTCATGTGGCGGAGTCAGCACTGGCAATTTCACTTTACCATTAAGGCAGCATAATCCAGGCGTTTCTCCGGAAAACTTCAATGCACCACAATACTCGCAAACAACGTCCATTTGCCCAATGCAAACGCTAGGATGCAAGCTGTAACCATTGCTGCAATCGTATCGAAACGCTGCTCGATTCAAATCACATAAATATTTTGTTCTGCGTCGCCAATTATCTATTTGTTGCCTTCTGTTGTTCGCTCGACGATTCTGCATTGCCAACCGAGCTGTTTCACGTTTCGTGCAATTTCTTGTTCTTCTTCAGTCCTTTCATTTGCAGTATTTTGTATTCTTCTTGCATTACGGCTTTGTCGGGAAAGATTCGGTCGTCTTGGTCGCGGCATTATTAATTAAACTTCACTTCACTTTTAATTAAACTTCACTTCATTTTTTATTAAACTTCACTTCACTTCAATCCACTTCTTAATTATTTATTTAATAGAAATAGTTTTAATATTGATTTCTTACAAATATCAAATTGTCATCCATATGTCATTACATAGCTGTCATTTTACGTCAATTACATAGCTGTCATTTGCGTTTTGTTATTCCAAGTCTGATTCTTTTTTGTTATACCACGTTTTATAGTGACTGACGTTTCATGTCAAGTCACACGGGAACGCTATCTAACGGGATAAAAAGTATCCTATGTCCGTCTCCTGGCTCTAAGCTACCTCCCTACCAATTTTCAGCCAAATCTGTTCTGCCGTTCTTGAGTAATAAGTGGTGTAACTAACACGACTTTCTTTTATATATATAGATTATGGATACAGAGTTTCACAGTTCATTTTAATATCTACTTATCACCAGGATATTCAAGTTCAGTTAGATGTCTACCTGCATATCCAATTCTTGGTTACGTTCGTAAAATCAACACTTGCGAAGTAGACAAGTCGGTACTTATTTATATCCCCTAACGCCTTGGTTAGGGGATACAAATAATGCCTTCATCTGTTTTACAAAACTAATATTTTATTCTTGTTTTTTGATTCAAACTACCCTTAAACTTAAATCCGGAGGTTTTCTATTGGATATTTGCAATAAGCGAAAATGTCTCTCTCTTAGAAAGTAAATCTTCTTTAGTTATAAGAAACATAATGGGCTATGAGAGAAAGAAAATGTGTCGTGCCTCTTTCTTTCTTGCCTCTTCAGTAATATGCCAAATCCATTTTCCGTTCGCCTCGTCTGAGCACACTTTTCGTAACGCTCTGGACACGCAATTAGCAGCCTACTCCACAGGTCAACTTATTATTACATTTTTGAAGTAAAACTTCTTTACAAACGCCGGGCTTGTGGAGTAAGCTGGTGAATGCGTAACGAGAGCGCTACGGACATTGTGTTTATATTAAAACATGATTCTTGTGAGCAAGATTCAGTTTCGTTTCGGCCGAAACTGAGATCTTTGCCGAAATTCGGTTTCGGTCGTAAGACCAGTTAACAAAATGGAATCACTAGGGAATACTACGCGCTAATTAATTTATTTTATGAAGTGGTAAAACTCTACTCGCAACTACTCAAAGAATTTAGTATAAAGTTGTCTGTCTTCTGTTTACTATTGACACATAAACTCACTTGTGACAATTTCTTCAGGAACAAGTAATGAGGTTCGTCCACTGCACTGATGCTATCGAGAGCCGCGCGATGGATACACGAGACGGCGTCTTCACTGAACAGGATCATCAGAGGTTTCCTCTCCTTGGTCTAAAATATGTTTGAACATTACTTTGCAAGTGATTCTTTTTGGATGGGCCACAGTGTTTTAGTTTACTATCTCCACACCCAATATTGTCTCTGCAGTTGGCTAGAAGTGGTTGCGATCTGCAGCTCCCTACAAATCATTTCCTTATAGATATTGACAACCTTGTTAGTGTTCAACAAAACAAGTATGTTTAACACAACAACAAGAAAAAGAATCAATGATGATGCTCAGGTACTATTTCATACTGAACCATCATAATACTTCGTCTATTGTCAATTTTTGTGTATATTAGCAAATGAACAGAGCTCTGTGGCCACTACCAATGCCCATAGACATGCACATTGTGATGCAGATGTGTCCTTCGTTCCCTCCAATGGGCTCCTGAAAGGTCACGAACCTCACAAAACATGGCAGAACAAATGTTGCATGGGTAACATGTGAGCTGGAAGAGTCGTGCTGGCCTAATTGGGCTATGGTGCACCATATACAGCTTAAATAGTGTACTGGATTTCTGGATACATGAGTACAAGTATGTTGGATGTCATTTTCTCCTGAAGATAAACTGTAAATGAGATGAAGCAGTCGACTTACAGAGCCTTTCCTGTTCACCACCTGCAGCAAGCATTCTGCTGCTGGTAACTGGAACACATCGTCTTGCAGAAGGATGCAGAGAATTTGTAAAAGTCTGCCATTGTTCATGACCACATGGTTTGTGGACACCCACTCTACAAACCCTGTAAGAGTCAGTAGCACAACCTGCAATCAAAAATTTAATAGCAATACTTTAATTTATAGCAGCTAAATATTAAAGCAGTTGCTTGGGCTCAGGTTAAGTAAGGGTGACCAATTGAAGACAATAAAGAAACAGTACCAAAGCTGATACCCCTGGGCCCCATGGCCCACTAAAGCCCGACTATAGCTGAGAATCAAAACTCAACAGTGTAGCCATCCATTAATGTCGAAATAATTACAGTTAGAGGACCTGCCAAAACTGACAAGACTATGCAATGCAACATAGTAATAATAAAATAAGTTCTACACTTGGGCACCTCAATAAGACACTGTTATGTGTTGACTGATATAGAGTAGACCATGTAATGTGTGTGTACCTCATACACACAGTGGCCTTGGCCTAAGTACCCTAAGAGCTTCTGTTACAGTTAGTGCAATAAATGGAATATATTTATGATTGTTTGTTACATAAATACACACAACACAACATAGGTGCATGATCTGCATGGGTCCAATCCCACCGAGGTCTTGGATGTTTATCTACTTATGACCTCTAGCACGTGTGCAATAAACCTGGTTACTTACTACTGATTGGTCACATATGAACACAGGTGGCTCACCTGCACAACCCTACCATTGCTCGAGGCTGCAGAGAAATCACCCGCAGATGTTTTTTCTCTGAACTCTTGCACATGTAGCTCTATAAGGCGCATGAAGAATGAGAATATTTCTGACATATTACTTGTCAAGGCTTGATAAATATCCTTGCGCCTTTGGGTTTGTTCCAATGTCTGTAAAAATATTATTGGTTTATACAGTAAATTCCACATTTGTTAATATTAAAATAACAAGTTTAAGATAAATATTAAAAAATAAAGTGGCAGTGTCAGTCCAGTGCCAACAACTATTGTGTAAGGCTACATATGTTACTTAACTGGTAATAATAACATGTGCAACCAATACACATCTAAGTCTAGTAATGTTCTAATATATAATGCACTCCTTGAAAGAGCTCACCAGGTCATTTTTTTAGCATAGGTCCTCCAATTTCGTTTTTTACTAGGCAAAAAATTAATATTACAATTAGTCTTTTTGTAGGTCAATGAATTTTTGCTATAGTTTCTTAAATATCCAGGCAAAGCAGGGGCAGACTGCTAGTTATAAAGAAACTACTATAAATTATTGACAATAAATTACAACCATATAAATAGTAGTTTTGAGCCAAATAAGAAGGTGCAAGCACTCTATTAACTATTAGTTATATTTTAAAGTGCAGTTTCCAGCATCCTTTATATATAACAATTAAGTTAAATCATCTTACATATAGAACATACCTGAAGAGTGGCTACATCTTCCACAAGCCGCAAGAATACATGAAGCACAATTTGTGTGTGCAAATGTCCCCTGCTGCAAGCGTCACTCAGTTCTGCTAGCAATGTTGGCCATTGTTGTGGCCATTCTCGTTTAATCATTTCCACTATAACACGAGCCAGTGCATCATTTAAATGTCCAGTTTCCCATCCACCCAAATAGAGTAGTTTCATTGCATTTTCCTAAACAAATATTATTTGTCACAATAAATGAGGTTTTAAAGTTATTTCAATCACAGTGACATTGTACTATTGAAAAACTGATGTTTACCCAGCTGAAATACAGTTGTGTTCTCAGAATGTAGGGTTTAGTTTAGTAAAGTAAACAAACCTTAATAAAAATTTTCTCAGCTTGGGTTATTTGAGTCCATCTATATTTCACTGTATGTTCCATGAGCTGCAGCCCAAAATGCTTGACCACAGGTGAGTAATGTGCTCCACTAGCCAGTAATAAACCTGCCTGGGCACACCACGGAGAGTTCTCTTTAAAACTGTAATTTCAAAATGTAGTCTCTAGATTTCTTAACTTAACACAAATCTTAAATATTACAAGAATACCTACTTATCTTAATAGATTATATCAATGCATACTTAGATATGAATAGTGCTAAAGTTGTAATATTTCTGCTAGAAAGTAACAAATTTCGGAATTGTTAAATATCTAAATAAAATATGACAGTTCCATTGTATACCAAGTTTAAAGTTTTTATAGTATAAAATGTTACTGGAAACAAAAACTGAGAATATTTTATCCAACATTAGCAAACCTTTCACATGCTGTGTATGCTTGACTTCTAGCATCGTGAGCTGCTGCGGGGTTGAGAGTTAGTTCCACGGCATGACACAACTCATCAGCAATGAGGGCCACTTCCCTCTCACCAAATGCACCAACATTCATTGTAGGCTGTATATACATACGAAATCGCTTCAGTAAAAAATACCTATGTGAGAATACTTTTTCAACACACCGTAAAAGTAGTGCGCTGTCAGACAACGAATGATGAAATTATTCAAGTTACCCGCTAATGCTATAAAACTTCCATAGAATATTTTCTTCACTTCATGTTCCTTGATCTCCTCTCCTGGAAGAAAAGGTTTTTGTTATTAAAATATAAGTCAATAGGAAATTAAAATAAAAAACAAGTTTAATAATAGGGTTTTTAAGCGGCACACCGGTGTCAAGTCTTGGAAATTTCAACTGTAATTAAAGTTTATTAAAATAAATATCATTTCATTTTTTTAATACTAAGAAATTATTAACTTACTTTTTAATTTGCTTTATAAAACCATTCTTTATTCAAAACATACGCATTGTTTGAGTTTTTACCTCGTGTATTCACAGAATAGACAATAACACATTGAAAAAAAAAAATGTTTTTATGACAATTGACAAGAAAAGTGTGAAGTGACTAGTGAATAGTGACATTACTCTAAACCATAGATTGAGGTTTTCGATCTTTTTTTTTTAACCTTCTTTTTTGCTCCGCGAGAAGTGCAATTATACATTGCCCTAGCTCCTAAATGGGATCCGAGGGGTTGAAGTGACGCTGCTTTACGAATGGAACATGCGGGTGCCATCGGAGGCCTTTATTTAGACGCTCCGGATCTGTTAGCAAAAGGACATCTCAGCTTTTTAGTTTCGCCTCTAACTTTAACGGTTTACAAAAAAGTTGTGGCCCGCAAACGTAATCCAATACACTAAAGCACCTTTATATCTTTTAATACACGATATAGCAGCAGCAGCCTGATGACGTCCACTGCTGGACATAGGCCTCCCTTATAGAGCGCCATAGGTCACCGCCATGTTATATTATATTGTAGAAGATGAAAGGATAAGGGAGGGGAAAGTCATATATAAGGCGGTGCAGTGCCTAGCATCGCTCTCCTGATCGTAAACAGTTACCTGGAAAACAGGCAGTTCCGATATAAAGTAGAGGGCACACTGTCCTCTCCTTGTCCCCTCAGGGCCGGTGTCCTTAAGGATCGGTTCTCTCTCCCACTCTCTTCCGTCTTTGGACCATACAAGTGACATACCGTGACACCCCAGCGTCCAGTTGGCGTTGTTTACAGATGATAACGCACTGTACATCAGGTACCTCGCCAAAGTCGGAGCCAAACTACTGCAAAAGGCCGTCACCGAACTCGGCGAAAGGGGATTGCAATGGAAAATAGAGGTTAATGTAGAAAAGAGTTAAGTCCATACTCTTCTCCCTAACCCCCCCCCCCCCCTTATACACACGAGGAAACATGCCCCCATCCTACTCTACGGTAACGAGATACCTAGAGCACAGATGCGTCACGCTCGATAGGTCGATGAGCTTCAAGAATCACATAGACAACGTTCTGAAAAAGGCACGACATGTCCTTTTTAAACTATATCGTCTCATAAACATAAAGAGCAAAGTGGCATTCAGACATAAGCTCACTTTGTACACTACATGCATACGACCGATCATTTCGTACTGCAGTGCAGCATTCGCGCACATATCTCCTACCCAAATAGAACGTTTGCAGAGAGTGTAAAATAGATTCCTACGCATGGCCACTGGATGTCCCTGGCACATGTGAAACATCGACCTACACCGTGACTTCCACTTGACCTCGATTAAGGGCGACTTCAAGGAACTGCCTCAAAAGTTCTTTGACCGTGCTCTTAATCACAAAAACAAATTGATCGTTCGAACGTCGGAATACGATCCGACGTTAATAACTGACTCCCGTTACCGTCGGCCGAAGCACGTATTGCACGTCGCCGACGACGCGAATGCGATAACAGTAGCTAAGTCCGCGCAAGAACACAATCAAAGAAACACCATTACACGCATCCGCAGTAAAATGCCAATACGGCCAGCTAACGGATAGCAGTTTTTAGTCGGTTGTTGCTATCGCTTCATGATTTTTCCTGCTACAACCAATATTATGTACACCGCTCGTACCGGTCGAGCGTTGAAACCTTATACAGATATAACATATGACTGACAGAATGACAAACTCACACATCTCTTATGGAAATGAGCCCGGGTTCGTATCCGTAAGCTGAGAGATTAGATTACCATAGAGATAATATAATCGCGATTGTAGAGAGCTCTAATACCAAATTAATAACTGAACACGGCTTACGTTGTTTTTCGAGCGCGAATCGAACCCCTCTCGTCCTCTGATAAGCCAAATAATAAACGAGCTCAATTATCCTTATCCACGCCACCGCAATTTAAACAGCATCATGCGCGCGCTTGTCTACTAGTGTGGGGAGGGGAACCCCTTCCGCCTTTTTGGTCCCAAAAATAATCACCATAGAGTAATGCCCACGAAACATTCCGGTTCATCTTTTCACATCAACGGGAAGAGAGGGGTCTGTCCCCCTATCGTCTCCCTAAACCTGAAGACACAAAAGTATTCGCTAGTCCGAAGAACTGTTGAGGCGGGAGCAATAGCGCCGTCGATCAGTAGTAGGTTCCTTCGAGTAAGAAGAGACATCGCTCTCTTTCCGCTCGCGCGTGTCATTGGGTTGTTTTCGGCCGTCACTCTGTCGGTTGTCAGTGCGCCATAATTCAGTTTTGTGAATGTTCGTTAAGTTTGGATTTGATCTGTTATGTCAAATGGAGTTGTACATCAAATTGTGATTTTCTGTTAAGTATTACATTGTAACTAAATTGTATATTCGTTTTGTTATTATTCCTAAATCTGCTTTTAAAAATCATTTCAGGTCTTCATTCCAAGATCAGAAGTGGGATTCTTACCTTTATTTGCCCACTTTATTGTGTTGGTAACAAACGTTTTTTACATAATAACTTTCGACGGCGTCAATCGATAGTTCGTTTATTTTTATCTTTTTCTTTATCGTCCTTTTTTATTTATGCGCGTACTGTCGATTTTTGTTTACTTTACAAGCAAATCCTTGATTTATTTGTAGGTCGATTTGAGTGTTAGGATAGAGAAACGTATTTTATTCTTGAGTTTACGTATCAGCAGCTGTCGTGGAAACCGTAACCGCAGTTTGTACCGTAATCGCTCTGGTAGTGGTGATAACAGGCACCGCAAGCAATTCACTGATGATAACAACGGATTGCAGTGTGAGATAAGGAGTACGATGTCAAGTCTTAGGGCTTTAGCTTCGTTAACACGGTCATTGGGAGTACGACCACATGACAGGGCGTGATAGCAGTGTAACGCGGTCGCATGACCAGAAGAAAACTCGCGTCGTAGGTCCCCATCGAAGCACAAAAGCCAGTCGCCCCCTTTGGAACGTAATAACATACCGCAATCTAGGAGACGGGTTTCACCTACAGCTGGAAGAAGTACGTCTCAACCGCAGGTTGAGCAGGAGTCATCCTCACACACCAGTATCGTAGACGTCAAGGTCTTTCGTCTGGAAGATTTGCGTCATGTTCGTCGCGCTATACACCAAAATGCGCAGGCGGAAGCGTGTTGAGGCGTTCTGAAAAGGCGCTAGAAACTCCTCTAGTTCGAATCGCTGACAGTATAGTCGACGCCATATTTAATACTGTGGCACAATGAGTGGGTCATCAATGACCGAAAGTGGAGCAATTTTAAGTGATTTCATACCATTATGTCGTAAGTTACCTGACCTTGCTGGTATGTTCCCTGACATTATGAATACAAGGTCAGATAATTACTCAACGTACGCTGAATATGTATGCCGATCGTTATTTCCTTTGCGCATTGTGCGAGGACTCAGCGATGTGTTATTTTGGGAATTATTATTCATGGTATTGCGGACCCTAACATGAGAGCTGCTGCGACGAATTCTAAACTAATGCATAATGATTGTGTTGAATTGGTTTCCATATACGTAAAACGAAATGTTAACATATCGAAAAATGCGGTATCTATTTCACAAGATGTCATTAAGAATAGACAAACCATTGATTTTTCACGTAAACCTAATTTTGAGGGACAGTGTTTATCTTGTGATTATTCGGGACATAGGCAAGTTTCGTGTAGTAAGCGATCGGGAACCGATCAGGCGTCAAATAGTTCAACTTCAAATATGGCACCTGCTTTTGTGCCAATCAGATTAGAGCTGTGCTCCTTTTGCCAGAAAACTGGTCACAAAGTTCTAAATTATTTTGCTAACCAGAGGCCGGAAGCAGTAAACAGACAATGTCCTCGTTTACATAGACCCATCTATATATCTCAATTATGAGTCTAACCGCAGATCTTAATTTAAAAAAAGCGCTTGATACGCTGACAAGATTGAATTTCAAATTAATTTAAAAAGTGTTAATTCTTAACGACCGAGATGAGTACTTGGGTCGCACTATAAGCCTATAAAGGGTCAGGTTAGGGCGAGTCATGAAAAGTCAGGGCTCTCCAACACCACCGTTCGAATCAGAAAGGTCAAGACGCCTATGTCAATAGGGGCCGCAAGCCACCTCAAGTCTTTGAACTTAATTCTTTAGTTTTTGTTACAAGACAGGCATAGGCGAATGGTGAATGGACTCCCGATGTGTTTTCAGCGTGGAAAAAGTCCGTGGTCGCTGGACAGGCTATCCCATTGTCTTAGATCTTGACGCTTATTTTTATTCGTTACTGTTGAGTGTGCTCGGAAACTGTTTTGAGTATGCGTGCTCATGCAGTTTGCCTGGAGCATGTTCACGCTGGGTCAGTTCGTTCCACGGGTTGGCGTCTGACGTGTCGTGCTTAACGAGTAGTTGTAAATTTGTGTCAAGGACTAATTTTGGTTTGGGTGTAAATATGTTTTTACATGAACCAGTTTACACACGCATAGTCATGACTCACGTAGATCTCTGTCGAGTCGTGTGGAGGCGGTCTTCTGAAAAGTCCCGCCCCGGAGAAAATTGGTTCAGGTATTTAAGTGTTACTCCCGTCGCGTGTAGAATTCACTGGGTCTACACAGTTAAATGACTTCACATTCTAGCTAAAACACATGTGTGTGAAGAATATTGCTTTGTACGTTGTTATTCTTAGGTTGCAGATGCAGGTGAAGATAGTGAGGAGTCTGTTCATGACATACCCGCCCTACTGAAGCGTAGGAACCTGTTCATGAAACGGAACCACAGCCTCTGCTATGCAAAGGCAGTCCCTGTCATCTGGCAACGATACAACCACTGAAGTACGGAAAGCGCGCGGCCTCATAAGAGAACAAATACGTCGCCTGAGCAAGAGCTGGAACGGACCAGGGATGTGAACGCCGCACAGCCAGTCTCGCGACCGGCTTTGGTTCCTCCTATTGCGGGGAACCTTATTCAGGATCCAACGGCAGGTACTACACCAGAACCAAGCGCTAGTGCGGCAATAGCGGCAGTCACAGCAGCCGATACTGGGTTGATGGCTTTGAGCAAAATTCAGACGCTAGAAACTATGCAGAACACTTTGAGGCGCATTGCTGAAGTATCCAATGTAATGGTCAGTGCAACTAAGTTTAAAATGAATGCTGCAGAACGGGACGCAATAAACCAGGCTAACCATAGCGTTTTAGCTGCCTTAGAACTGAAGCTTGCCGAGTCCGAATACCGTTTGGCGACCGCAGGGACAGCCAACGGTCGCCATACCTACTAAACAGGGTCAAGCAGTACTCTTTTACCCAAACAGAGGACATAAAGACTTCTGAGGGCACCAAAGCCGAGCTGCAGAAGGCAGTAAAATCTGGCAGTAAAATGTTCGTTCACTGTCATGCATATCGATTACCAAGATCATGCATATACTTAATCTCAGCGTACTTTCAGTTTGTAAATGACATAGCGCAACATTTTGAACGCCTGAGTATGCACAGTAATGCGCATTCCCCACTCTGGTTTTCTGAACGTCGTCAATACACGGGGCGAGGGCGAGACATAAAGTATAGGAAGACCCAAATGGAGGGCTTCATATTGAGCAGAGGTCTATTCATTCATAACAAGGAAGGCCGGCCTCCAACGTTCAACGGACCAAATAGTTATTCTAATGTGGATTTGACACTCACGACAAGAAGAGTACCGATATCAAAGTGGCACGTACACGAAGGTGTTACCTTAAGCGACCATCAGCTAATTACATATCAGGTGTATAGCAGCGTATCAAGACCGATGTCGACAGGAGAACCATCCTTTAAACTAGCGTCTCGCGAGAGAGGGGTAGATTGGGCTTACTTTCGATTGACGCTATGTTTTCGAGTGCGTAAATTAGACTCCATTAAATCAGCAAATGAACTTGCCAAGCAGTTTAGTGAAATCTTTACGCAAACTGCTAAATGATAACTTGGATATCGCAAGGATGGGGAGTTCAGGAGCTACGAACGGTGGAATCCGACTCTGGATCGTCTGCAACGTAAAGTCAAGGCCGCACGACGATGTTGGCAAAATTCGAGGCGAGGAAAATCCCACAGACGATATCTCACTGCTGGAAACCCTACGTCTAGCCAGACAAGAATACAAAGTGACCATGAAGGACGCGGAAATGAAGCGCGATTTAGAGATGTTGCCGGGAAATGAAAATCCTTTGGGTTTGGCATACCGAGCCGCGGCTGGTAGATGTCGCCCTCCGAAGAAGGTCACTTACGGCGGAAATCTCCTAGAATGTTATTCTGACAACATCGAAACTGCTATGCGCCAGCTCCTGTACTCCCTATGCCCAGATGATACAATAGAAACCGACAAAAACTATCATCGACAAGTGCGAGTTGTGGCTGCATGCTCTCCTTCCGGTAGGGATTCAGATGCTCCTTCTCGCAGTGCAGTCGATCACATTATTAGAAGCTTACCGAATACAAGTCCCGGATTAGACGGAATCACTCGAAAGATTATCTGGAACGCCTGGATGGCTTCTTCCGGAGAAATTTTCTTTCCAGATATATGGAAGTAAGGTTCTCTGATAGTGCTGCAAAAGGGAAATGACAAGTGATTAACAGACCCGAAGACCTACCGGCCCATTACTTTACTGCCGATTCTATGAAAAATTTTATAACGCCTCATTGCGCTCCCTGTTTGCATCGTGGTATTTCTGAAAATCAGCATGAATTCGTTAGAGGGCGCTCAACCGTTAGCGCATTAAAATCTGTGTTCGAGATGGTACATAATTCCACATTTGGACATCTTCGGACCCTTCGATAATACATGGTGGCCAACATATACCGTTATGTTGGCTTCACAGTTGGGAAGGTTTCCACAATGGGATATCCCCAGGGATTGGTATAGGGCCCCACACTATAGAAACTCGTACTGGACGATATCCTTAAATTGCGGAGACCAGAGGGTGTAAGTTTTGTGGCATACGCAGACGATTTGACGCTTGTGATCGAGGTACCGTTGCGCACCGTTATTGAACAGAAATGTTCCATGATCTTGAATATTTTATCGGATTGGGGGACCCGTAATAGGCTCAACATTTTCCGCAGCCAAGTCCCAGACTATGACAATTAAAGGTCGTTTTAAAAGCGGATCGAAATTAGAATAAATGTTACCTCGATCACAAGATTACCTTCGACTTAGGTGCTTGAGGTACACATAGACGATCCTTTGCGCTGCATGCAGTTTTGATGGGCCAGAAGGCCGCCAGCTTTTTGTGTGAATTACCGGGCAATTAGATTCCTGTACCACGGAATCTATGATGCAATCCTGACATATACTGCAGCGCTTTGGTGTCGACGCTCTCACTTGTATGTTGTACGTAGTGCATTATTACGCACCCAAAGACCAGCCTTGATTTTATCGCGGACGATGTCATCTCCATTTGGCTCATGCTGGGCCGCGTGTGCTGACGGGAGGGAGCTTTACTGTTTCTTTCCAGATGTTACAACGCGTCTGGCATATCAATGGGTGGAACCTGAGCAAGTTATTTCGCAGATACTAACAGGGTACGGGTGCTTTAGAGGTCGCCTGCACAGGATTAACTATGTGACCTGAAACCACAGATCATGTATAGTGGGAATGTGACTTGTACATAAACGAGCGAAATATCGCATCCAACAGACGGTGAGGTCGTTTGCGCATACATGGCACGCGAAGAGGAAGGATAGGTAACGACGTAGCTGCTTTGATATAACCAGGACTGACGAGGTCGATGACAACTTCTGCATTTGTGATGTCAGGCCCCAGAAAGGGGAGAGTGAAATAACGAGAGGGCACTTAAATAATGTGTAGTGAGTCAAGAATTGCCCATTGAGGAATAGAGCCGGTGAGCACACCCCCGTGCATCTCCTATGACTGGCTCCGTATACCGAGAGGTGGGTAGGAGCATGGGTGGAGGTCGGTAAGTGTCGGTTGTCAGTGCGTCATAATTTCAGTTTAGTGAATGTTTAGTTTGGATTTCATCTGTATTGTCAAAAGGTTTGGTACATTAAATTGTGATTCTGTGTTAAGTTTTACATTGTCTAATTTGTATATTCGGTTTGTTATTACTCCTGCAGACAAGATTGAATTTATTTTTAAAAAGTAATTTCTGGTCCTAATTCCAAGAACATATTATTACATCAGTTACATACGTACAGATAAATAATGCCTCACACTCGCATAAAAACTTATCATTGTGTACGTAAACCATGCATATAACTGCCCATGAGCAGTTATATGCATGGCATCCCCCTTCACCTTTATGAGATATATGACTTAAATTAGTTTTAGGTATAATGCGTTCATAGATATTTTCACAGAAATAAAATAAGTAGAGACGGCAAGCCATCTAAATAAATAAGTAGAGACGGCAAGCCATCTAAATAAATAAGTAGAGACGGCAAGCCATCTAAATAAATAAGTAGAGAGGGCAAGCCATCTAAATAAATAAGTAGAGACGGCAAGCCATCTAAATAAATAAGTAGAGACGGCAAGCCATCTAAATAAATAAGTAGAGACGGCAAGCCATCTAAAACGCAGTCGTCTCAGTCAAAAGAGACATCAAATGTAGTCCACTTATTGTTTCTTGTTTCGTTCGTTTCTCTCTGCAAAATGTTGTGCGAGGTTAGATTGACAAAGAGAATAAATGTATTCCAATGTTCCTTATCTGTTAACCAACACGGCCACTTGCCGTATATTATAGCTGCCTATGGCAGCCCTTCATCATCATCATCATCATCAGCCGGATGACGTCCACTGCTGGATATAGGCCTCCCCCATAGAGCGCCATAGGTCACGGTCATGAGCCAATGGCATCCCTTCTCTGTATATGTCGCAGTCGGATTGTCTAAATCGCTGTATTTCATTATGCCTAGCCATTTTCAAAAACGTTCCTTCGGCATTATACGATATTCAATAAAGCGAGCCTTAATGCAATAAAGTGAATCATTATCCGCCTTTTTGACACGTTTTATTTCGTAACTTTAAATCTCGCGGCGTTGCTTGACATGACAAGGACAATGGCGTTTGTAGAATGCAGAGAAATTAGAAAATTATGCCCAGGGAGCGTAGCTCCCGACTAAGGCGTTCTGGTTAGCTTACTTGTTTTCACTCAAAAAAGTGACCGATACATGTATGAAATTAGGTCAAGTAGGCCCAATTTCATACTTGTATCGATCGCTATCACTGCCTAAATTGAAAAGTAAATGAAATTGAAAAGAAAAGTGTTAGGCAAGCTAAACGTCTACCATCATATTGAAGGACGTCTCGCAATGACAATCCGGCTAATCGTTCGCTCGACACAAACAAAACGGCCCCGTTTTTCAAAATGGCTAGCCTTAATTTTAAACGGCGATCAGTACAAAACTTCTACGACATATACATTATCTCTATGACTACGACCACAGACTAATACACTTATCATGAGGACAGGATACACCTAAGGAACATGTAGTCGAGAAGAGAGGGGGGAAATGGCGAAGTAAATATACTTTATAAAACAACTAAAGAAAAAAAAAACTAAAGACGAGGCGGAATGGTCATATGATTTTAGCCTACAATCAATCTCCTCCTCCCGCCTCGTCTTTAGTAGTTTAGCCCGCCTCGAATCTTACAACAAACCAAAGGAACATGAAAAAAAACAGTTGACAGTTTAATCGCAAATCAGCAGTGTTTGAAATTTGAATTTTTTGAAATTTGGACTAAATAAACTGTTTTATAGACGATTTAATAGCAGCGTTTTTTAATTTTTTTATTAGTAACATTAATCTACAGGTTTTACGAATTACGTTGATTAGTGTTACGCTTTTCATACAATTTTAGTTTATACTTTATAATGGACGAACACAATATGGGAATAAAAAGTACTTCCTTAGAACCATCTTTAGAAAAACAATTGAAGGGTCACCGTAATAGTATTACGGCTTTGTTTTATAATCCAAACGAACAGCAGTTAGCCAGTAGCTCTTTAGATAATAGTGTCCTGGTAATTTCAAGTTATTGCTATTTAGCTAAAATTGGAGACAGACATCATAATCAGTATTTTATTTAATCATTATAAGTAAAATCTTAAAATCATTAGTGATATAAACTTTACTAACTTTTAATAAACATTGGACCACCAAATGATGATGATGTATGTATATAAATAATAAATATATATATATAAAGTTTTTTAAGGAAGACATATAATAAACCTATTATCAGGTAAGAGAGGAATGAACATTAAATATATTTTCAGCTGTGGGATCTACGTAGCAATATGAGAAGCTATAGGTTTCAAGGTCATGGTGAAGCTGTAATGGATGTAACATTTTCACCAACGGGTAAATACATGGCTTCAGCATCTCGAGATAAGACTGTCAGGCTCTGGGTGCCAACAGTGACAGGAAGCACAGGAGTTTTCAAAGCACATTCACAAACTGTGAGATCAGTCCAGTTCAGTTCTGATGGCACCAAGGTGAGCATAATTTCTATGTTAACTGTTAAAGTATGAACCAAATCACTGTGTTGCATTCCAATTATGCATATTTAAAATTTCAGATTCTCACAGCTTCAGATGATAAAATAATAAAACTATGGTCAAGTGATAAATATAAGTTTATAGCCTCATTTGTAGGTCATACCAATTGGGTAAGGAGAGCAGTATTGTCTCCAGATGGTTCATTAATAGCTTCCTGTTCCGATGATAAGACAACAAAAATTTGGAATCCTGAGACTGGAGAATGCATACATACGTATAAAGATCAGAAAGGTTATGGAAATTATCTGTCATGGCATCCTTCCAGTTGCTATGTGGCAGTTGGTATGTCCCATGGAAATGTTAAGCTTTACGATGTTAGAACTCATAATTTGGTGCAATATTACAGGTATACACACATATTTTCTTTACTAGGTAATATCTGAATGAGATCAGATCAGAGACTCGACTAGTGATATGTGAAGCTATTGGTTAGCTACCTTTGCTTAATTAATTCACAATTGATTCCATTTTTAGTATCCATGATGATGCTGTTACACAGGTAACATTTCATCCAAGTGGAAGTTACATTTTGACTGCTAGTAAGGATGGAAAAATGAGGGTATGTATTCCTTTTTCATATAATTAGGGGACAAACTAGCAGTTTATAAGGCTATAGGCTCCCACAGATATCAGCGTAATTATTCTGTGGGTCACCAAACACTACAAATTGTAGTGGCATTGCTGTCACTTTACAGCAGTTTCCATTCATTCACATGCCATGTGTTAGCGTGTCACTCATGCCACTTAGGCATCATGCCAGCAACAGGCATGTGACTCAATTTGGCTATATTATAGCATGGCAATGGAATCCTAAGAATATAATTTCTATTTAATTTAATCTGAAACAGGTATAACACATACATGTATTTTTCTAGATGTTAGATTTGCTAGAAGGACATCCTATATTCACATTAAGTGGTCATGATGGTTCTATTAATTGTGCTAGTTTTTCACCTAGTGGAAATGGTTTTGCTTCAGCTGGTGATGATAAATTGGTTAGTATGTCTCAACAAAATTTGTATTTTACCATTAAACCATTAAGCATACTTTTTTATAGCCATTTTAATAAGTCTATTCTATTACAATAAAAGTACTTTTACCAATTTTATCATGGTTTATTTAATTTAATTATTTATCTAGCCCAGTCATCTTCTCTATAGAAATTTGGATGTTTTTTAAGTTCAATAGTCTCACGGATCATCTTTGGAAGGAATCTGTGCTCCCTAGTGAGGATTTGCGCTTTATCAAATCTCACAGACCACAATTTTGTAATATGTTCAATAGAGAAGATGGCTGGGTTCTTCCCTCTGCTTGGGACCCAGTAGTGAATATAATCAAATCAAAAAGTAAACAACACCTCAAGACAGCAAGATGAAACAGGTGCTGATGGTGTTAATCAGAACAACTAATATTATAATTCTTTGGGTACTTTTAAACACTTGGTATGTCAGGACATCTATCATCTCAGTCCACCCACGACCATTGTTGCTGTAAACCTTCTGGAACGTTGGGCTAGAAAAATAATTAAATAAACCGCGTTAAAATCCATAAAAGTAGTTTCATTGTAATGACTAGCATTCGCGTAAACTTAGACATCAAAGTCTATTCTATATCTTAATCAATTATGGAGAAACATGTTGCTGTTTACACAGTTTATCCAAGTGTATTTTCTTATTTTCTACAGACTTCAAAATAGGGTGAAATATACAAATCTCCATTTATGTTTGTTACACCATTGTATGCAATTCTGGACCAATTTACAAACACCTTTTTTTATTTGATAAGTTGTCACGATTATAACAACTAAAAAATAAATTAAATTTTAACAAAAAGATGAGGAGATTTCAAAAACAAACAATACATTGTCATATTAATCACTGGACTTTGTCTTAAGAAAATGAAAGCATCTTCCCTCCTTTTCTTGTAATATCATATTTTGCTTTCAGGTTTTCATATGGAGGACTAATTTTACCAACTTGTTTAATGAAATGAAAGAAAATGTTATGCAAAATTCAATTATTCCACAATCTCAAGGATCCCAAAAAACTGTGCCATCGAAAGTAAAAAGTCAGCTATTTAAAAAAAAAAATAGTGTAGATATAGATTTAAGTAAAGTATAAAGTAAGATGATAAATGTAATATATTTTAGATAGTTTAATTATATTATAATTAATATTTATCATACAGGCAAGGGAAAGTGTAATTGAAAAGTACACCATTGCTTTAGAGAAAATCCAATTTTATGAAAATTGTTATCTCACTGAAAATATGATAAAAGAAATGCAGTTAGATACATAAAACTAATGTAATTAATTCAATTAGGGTGCGCAGATATGGTACCAATGTTATCATACTTCAAAATACCCTACAGTAACTTTTGATTATATTGATAACCAACTTGAGTCTTCAAGAGACTCTAATAATGAGGAAGCAATCAATACAAATGCACCTTATTCTGAAACACAAGAAGTACTACAAGGCCACATCAGGACTTCCACACCAATACATACCCCAAGTTTAGGAAGAACCCCTCATGTCTCTTTTAGGGATGACCCAACTAACAATGTGGGAGATATGGGTCACATTCCACTAACACCTCCGAGCCATGCTACTTTTAGAATGCCATCTATAATGAATAAACCTATGTCTAGTGAAGAGGATGAGATGTTTGGGATGATCAAACTTGGTCAAAGTGACATTTGCTACACCAGTGGCACAATTGAATGGGTTGGAAGAAAAAGATGTTTTCCAATAAATAGTGGTTTTAAAATAGTTACTCACAAAGAAATAAATGAACCAGACTTGAAGAGGAGAAAAAGTGGTTTAAAGAGTAGGCTAGACTGTGAGTGTGCTGATGTTTTACCAACTGTAAATGCTATAGTTGATCATTTGAATGCTCTCCATGAAGCAGTTGATATTGTTGATTTAAGACTCAATACAATTGAAGGAGTTATGGAGAAGAATTGATTAATTTTGATTGTGATATTTATTTAAACACATAAATAAAATATTTTATTTATTAAAACAATATGATTTAGTAGTGTAGATAAGAAATTGGCCAGTTATGATTAGAAATTGTAAATTTATGTGGTGTTTAAGTTTACAATATCATTAACTATTACAAGTCATCAAAATAAGTTTATAAACTCTTAAAAATTATCATTAATATAAATGTATTATATTTGGACCATAATTATTTTATATAGTGTATTAATGAACATGATTATAATATTACAGATCAATATATCAATAGATAACATATCAAAAATCATGTGTTGTACAAGTCCGTTACAGTAATTAAATCTCTTTCTCTATTGAACACCTTCATATGTAGTTTTTTTGCCTGTTTTTTTTATAACTTCTAATAATTGATCACCACTTAAAGTTGATGTTACTGTAACCTTTTGAGCAGGTAGATCAACAGTAAAATTCTCAACTCCTTGACCTTTGAGCCTGTTCAGCACTCTCTCAACAGCTCCTGAACATCCTTCACAAGTCATTTCTACACTGAACTTGTGTGTCTGAAACAATATTATTGAACATGACATGGTCCTTACTGTTAGATAAGGATAACAAAAACACCATGGGGAAGATTCTAGAATGAAGTAAAATGTGAAATAATTGCATTAAGCAGTGCCATTGCTGCAATGCATCCTAATAAAGGCAGTACACTGGAAAGGGATCTCTTACCAACACAATAAGTGACGTGGGATCTATGTAACATACCTGTGTCATTTTATTTTTTGTCTACTTGTGTATAAAACTTTATACTATCCGACGCACGTCTTAGTCAATTATGATCTGGGATTTTGATTCGGATCGTTGCTGAAAATTGCATAAGATTCTCTGTTAATAATTAAATAACTCGATTCAAATAAACACAAATTTAAAACTTACACATATGAATTTTTTAAGTCTAAATCTTATCAATCCAAAAGATATAAGGTAAGCCAAGTGTAAGCGTACAGTAGTGTACGTAAAGTGTAATAGATACACAGGTAGTATATCGGATTATGAACCCTATTCTACTTATTGTTTATTTGCCAAACAATAATCGCCATTGATTCTGGTGTCACCATTCACAAGTAGTATTACTACATAGTTTGACTATTGTCACAATCAATTAACAAATGACAATTATCAATCATTCAGGTCAACGTCGTCAGCACAGGGTGTTGTCTTCATATATTTGACAGTTGCCTTTCACGTTTTGTGTCGTGCCGCCAAAAATGAAGCTTCCTCTAACCCACCAATAACGTCAATGTGTGTCATTCACGTTATTAGTCGATTAGTAAGCATTCAATTTTATTAGTAAGTAAATGTTATTAACCCTTGAAACAGTTTATTATCACAAATCTTTTCCAATTTCAGACGAATTACCGTCTATATTATCCGTATCTGTGACCGAAACCCCAAGAGTGTGAGACCTACAGGTCAATATTTTTTATATAAATCACAACCACAAGCCTCAATGTAGTCTGATAAAAAGAACTACAGCAAAAAAGAATTACACGTAGCTTTAACTAGAACACATTTTTGGCTGAAACACATTACGTTATGGACTTCTAACACTACTAAGTACAAAATTGTAATGGTAATAAAATAAATTTCTTAATGTACACACAAATACTGTTTAAAACATGCTATCCATCTTTTTAAAATCATATTTTTCTCTTCCTTTTAACCAGAGCAATCTACATCTTCTTTGGACTTCAATGTAGCGGAACAATTGGAGGGAACATTGTAAGAGTACAAATAATACTGCCAAAAAATTATATTACTTAATTTTGTATTTGTATTGTCACAGCACGAAGTATCTATATCCTATATCTAGAGCAGACCATGCAGATATTCACTAAAACCTTACACCTAAATACACTGTAATAGTGTACAATATACATTTCTCTTAACCTTATACTTTTAGGTGACGGTTCTACATCTTCGGCTGCAAATTTCGCAGAACAAACTTACCAAAAACTATCAGTACATGCATATTCATAAAAAACAACAAAGTATCCAGATATCTAACAAAGTATATACTTATCCAGATGTAGACTATCCCTTCTACATTTTATTTCCACTTTCAGAGGAATTACCAGCTGTGGAAAATAGTTCTTTGTTATTGTTATAAAGCATTGAAGATTTTAATGCTAATATAATTCCAAATTACTCATACTGATTTACAATTAATCTTACAAAACTTTTTTTACTAAGTTTTGAAAACATAGTAAAATGTTTTCTACAAGTAATTGCTAGTCTGTGTCAAGTTGTATTGTGGCATGCAGGGAAAGCTCAGTTTTGGTGGGATACTTTATATGTAGCATTCCCTTAGCTTGGGTAGGTAGAGGAATATATTTTAAATACTAATTACAATATTAATGTTATGATGATGATTTTGTGCAAATTTTTCTGTACATATATTTTCCAACAGCACTGACAATTTTTGTGTAATAATAACGCAGTTAGTTATTAATAGCATGCAATATTTTGTTGCTTTGTTAGACGATATAGCTTATGGTAACATGTTATACATTTTGAATATGCTAGTAAAAAATTTTAATGATCTTAGAAATTAAAATGTCTTACTTCAGTATGGTAAATTTAACTAAAGCTTAGCAAAATTATTTTTTGATTAATTTCTTTTACCTAATAATAATTTTATAAGGTCCAGTGTCTAATAACAAAAACTAAAATATACAAAACTAGTAAATAAAAAAAATAGAACAAATTCTACAGCATCTTCCCTAAAGCGCAACATATTCAGTAAATATTTAATTTATTATGAATCATTTTAATTTATTATGAATCATTTTAATGTTTTATATTTGTTTCAGATGGCTAGCAATCAAGTTATGCGATGAGGAAAATATAAGAAGGAAAAGAACGATAACAGAAAAGAGGAGAATAGATTACTTACGAAGACATATGCTTCAAATGTATGAAAACAACTTTTCGGGACATGTTAACACTGAGCTCACCACACAATATGAAATTAATATGTGACTTGAACAAATATAAATTATTATAAAAATTTGTTTGCTTTATACCCTTTATTAATTATGTATCAGTATAAACACAATTACTTTACCTGCTACCTACCTACTTAATATGAAGGGCATCATACTAATCAATCTTAGGCTTACAAATGTAGAAAATAAACGTCAAGTTCAAATGTGTCCCGGTTTCGGGAATGACATCGTTAATATGGCGGGATGTGTGTCCGAAAACGTATTTCTATATAGTTTGTGATCGTCAGACACCAACTAAACACTTCTTTTTTGACAGGGATTTCAGCATGGAGATAATAACATACATAGTGGAAGGAGTATCTATAAAATTGTCACGACCGTATACCCGATAGACTGATAGAATACCTACAAATAGTGGTGTTGTCAGTTTCATAAAAAAAATACCCATTATCACCTTTATCTAAGGAAATGAGTGATATTTCCATTTTGTATTAGATTTAAGCGCATGTAAGAAAACTTAGTTTTGATTGTATGTATTGTATTAGGTTCCACTTCCTGTTTTTTTCTCTTGTTAGTATTGTTTATTATTACAACGCATTACGGTAACTTCTTTTGAGAAACTAAAATATTGACTATAGATAAATTCAAGATATCAGGTTTTCGTGACGGAGCATCGTTAAAATTTACACTAATCATTCTTCCTTAACGCGCACAAAGAAGAATAACTTCAATTGAAACTGTATACGTTAAAGAGCTTTTAAATTGTACTATTATTACTAATGTCATCAGAAAAATATTTTTAATTTGTATTGATAATGGTCAAGAGTATAAATTGAAATATGTCTGTAATTAATTTCACGAGCAATAATAAATAAAAACAAGAATTTATAATATTTAGCTTCACATGTGCCACCTAAAAAATAAAAAAGTGTGTGAACTGTGATCACTGATCATTGTGAAGTGTGGACCTTGATTTGACATTTCAGGAACAGGCACGGTGTGTCCGGTAGATTTTATTTATTAGTTTAGTGGCATATATATGAAAGCATCGACATCCAAATGAAATCATGCCACTCAAAGATAATCTTAGAGAGCTTGGCTGGTAAATATTACTGCAAAGAAGATTATCGAGCTGTACCTTATAGTTCATCGTATCATATAATCTTTTATTTCTTTTAGGCACTTGAGCGACGAAGGTATTGAAACTGTTAGCGAAAATGGTCAGATTCAAGATGTCAATACTCTTATTAAAAAAGCTTTAGATGTAAGTGTCTGGTTGAATCGGTGAACCTGTAAAATCATGATATATCATATTCACGCATATTAATCACATATATTACACATGAAGTATAACATTTTCATTTTGTTGTAGTATGATCTTAGAGACGTGGGAGAACCTGCTTTTCCTGAGGATTTTACCAAGGATCCTACTAAATTGGAGAAGCCAATAGTTGTTCAGATACAGAAAATAAGGAACGTATCAGCCCCTAAGGCCAATGAGGAGTCAACATCAGCTCCTCGTATGTTGAAACTTACACTACACGACGGGAAATCCACATGCACAGGATTAGAAACTAGTCCTCTATCAGCTTTGAGTATTAATACACCTCCAGGGACAAAACTTTTGCTGAAAAATGAAGACTTGGAGATGTGCCATGGTATAATTTGGTTGACACCAAGTGTAATATCAGTTTTGGGTGGAAAGGTAGTACATATGATAGAAAAGTGGGAGTTAAATAGAAGTCTTGCAAAACACACCCGAGGTAATATTTGTTTTTATAATATAAAGCCCTACAAGTTTTATGACATTAATT